>JAVJIF010002977.1:0-179239 GCA_038442645.1 Agave tequilana
GGGATTAGCACAGAGTAGTGCTTCAGTTCTAGCTTCGCGGCTAAGAGCCTTGGAAATGCCCTTGGGTGCTGAAGCTGCATAAGCAGCGCTATCAGCACTTAGGGACAATCCCTTAGCTCCGCCACAAGGCATGAGCTTAGCGCTTGACGAACCGGAGGGCGGAGCACGCTGTGGTGATTTATCCGCTGTGCTGCTGCGAAGGCGATTGGCCTTAGATAGTGCTTCGGTTCTAACCTCGCGGCTAAAAGCTTTGGGAACGCCTTGGGCGCCGAAGCTGTATAAGCAACGCTACCAGCACTTAGGGACAATCCCTTAACTCCGCTGCGAAGAGTGAACGAAGCATGCTGTTATGCTTTAACTTGGCTTTGCGGCTATGGACGCCACGCGTACGCTGTGGTATAGTAGCTTCGCTCGTGAGAACGAGGCTGGCGCGAGGCGCTACTGATCTTGAATTGGGCGAAGGTACTGTCGCCCTTGTATCTTCGCGGCTAGCAGCATTGTTGGAGCAGGCAGGCATCTTGTCTTTTCTTCGCGAGAGAGACGCACTTCTGGCGTAGCTATGCCTGAGCTTTGCCCAGAGCCTTCTATTTTGGCCTCCACATCTGCTTTGGTAAGGGAGACTTAGGCTCGCAAGGAACCTGACTAGCCATACGCGAGGCTGAGGGTTGTTGGCAGAATTCTGCTCCTGGTTTCTGTTCTAAAACCTTGGTCATGGAGACCTTTCTATGTTTCTGTGCATGAAGCATTAGACCATCCCCAGAGAGGACTTCTTCAAATTTTTCTTGGTCAAAGTGAACGACCAGGTTTTCGAAAGTGGTAGACTTGGACTGCGGGCGTGCTTCCTTGTTGCGCCAGAGAACCGCAGTAGGCTCACAGGGAGCCTTATCTGTCTCAGCAAAGACTTGCATTGAAGATTTAGCCAGAGAGGCTCTGGCTGCACCGACTTTCCCGAATTCAGAGATAGACCCGAAGGTCTGTTCTTCGCATTGCGACACTTGATTCTCAGCAGTGGAGAATTCAATCCCCAGCGGAGTCGCCATCTTGTTTTCCATTGATTTGCAACGGGGAAAAACTTACAAAAAGTGTCGAAGAGCTAAATTACAAGTAACACAAAAGATTACAAGTAGATCTCCTCTGAGATTCTGGAGAAGTGTGCCGATAGGAGTCTGGTCAGGCGCGACACCACTTTGTCCCTTTGACGATGCGAGCGATGAGATTCCCTTCTCGCCTGGTTCGGGGAATCGGAGAACAGAAGGTTCGTAGAACCCTCTTGTTACTTCTCAAAACTGCCTTCACTTAGGAATTCCTTCTCGCCTGGTTCGGAGAGATTCCTTGAGAAGAGGGAGGTATTAGGGTATCAGCACCCTGATTAGAGAAGCAGCTCTCTAAAAGTCTCTGAATTCAAGAGAATATATCTCTGTTTGTACGCGCGGTGCGTCCTCTTGAGAAGTCTGCTGTCTCTCTAGAGCGTATTGCCTGTGCGCCCTTTTTTTGTGCCCCTGTTGGGCTATTTATAGGGAGAGCAGGGGTATAATTGTCCCTTGAAAATATAGAAACAGATTGAATAAATCTGTTTAAATCTGGAAAGTAACCTTGCTGCGAGGCTAGGATCAACTTCTGCGAAGTTAGAAATAGCAGGTTGGTTGATCCTCTTGATCTGTTTTGATTCTTTCCATATAGTTGGAAGATCTCCCCTGATCCTCTTACTCGTTTAGGAGAGTCGAGAGATTACGGCAATCAACTGCCAAATTTGATCTTAGATTTGATCTTGATTGGATTTGATCTCAATCCTGAATTGATTTGATCTCATCTGGAGATTTAATTGGTCAAAAGTTGACCATAGCAGACCCACAGCGGCGCTGCCCGCATCGAGCTCATAGCGGAGCTGGAAAGCGCATGTGGCGAAGTCAGAAGACAGCTCTTCAACGGAGCTAGATATCGTCTGTGGCGAAGCTACCGTATACCCTTCTGCGCGGTTACGTGTGGCTTCAAGCGAAGCTAACTCTCTTTGCGGAGTTAACTGAGCACTTCAGGCGAAGCTATAAGTTAGCTTCTTGCGGAGCTGTGAATGGCTTCAAGGCAAAGTTGGATGATCTTTGCCTCTCAAGCAAGGCTGTCTCTTTGGGCTCATGTGATGCTAAGTGCTAGCATGTTAGACCTGCTGAGGTCTGTATAGAGACAATCTGGGCTTACTGTCTGATCAGTAGAATCTAATTTGCTTCCTTGTCCCTCGGAGATGGGTGAAAACTGGTCGTCAGGTTATCTGTCACTCATCTTTTGTAAATGTCAACAAGTACAGAACTGGTCGTCAGCTTGTCTATCGCTCGTCTTTTGTAAATGTCAACAAGTTTAGACATTGTTCGGACCAATCAGCCTATCTTTCACTTGTCTTTTGTAAATGTCAACAAGTTTAGACATTGTTCAGGCCAGTCAGAATCTTGTCTTTTTAGAGTGTCAACAGCGCCGCCCCCCAAATTTTTCTCACCCTCCTCTCTTCTCCGCGTTTCCATTGCTCTTGCCGCGCATCGCGGCCATCTGGACGCATCTGAAGCGCCGCAAAATTTCTCTGCTGTCGCGGTAGTCTAATGTTTCCCGATCTACCACCTGTTCATTTGCTACCACTGCTGATTGCTCTCTGCAATCTACTTTGAGTTTTTCCCCCACGTGGTTCGGGGGAGGTTTGCGCATATCTCCCCGTTGCTTCATATTATTCATCATGGCACCGTTAATCTTCGCTAAAAAGATTTTGGTAGAATTCTTAGCGATGTTAACGGTTATGGTCATATATTTCTAGATCTTATTCGTGCATGGGATTGGTATGCATTAGTATATGATAATTTAGATCACGAGGCTTATATATCCTGAGCTTGTCACACTTTTCTACAATTCCATAGATCAAGCCTCTATCAATTTTGACACATACCAAATCTTGGTGCACATGCCCACGGGGGACATTGTTATCACTCTTCCTCTGCTAGAGGAATTCACACATGTCCCTTGCAACCCACATCATCGTGACCCCCTACATTAATTGATTACATGACTGTCATGGGACTCGCCGTACAGAATAAGATAGGGGGCTCAAAGCCAGTACTACATTCAGAAACGTACATTGCGTTGGTCGCTGGATTCAACGCAATATATTAGGGCTTGACCACACAACCTCCTTCAACAGGCCGGTGCTGCAAATCATTCACGACCTCATGACATGGCAGCACACTTTATGTATTAACAAGACCATCTTTCATAGTATTATCACCAACTGCTCAAGTACACGCGATGAAAGTACTCGCACCCAGTTTTGATCACTCGTCTGTGTAGGACTTTCTTACCAAATGCAGTTTTTGACTCATATGATAGGGTGTTCGTTGCATCGGAGAGCGCTACTAGTGCTTACAACAGTTGTCTTCATGCGGTCTGGACCCCTAGTGTCCAGTCTGAAGATGCCCCAATTGAGTCCTCTTCGGAGGAACTTTTAGAGTAGGAGGATGATCCAGCCTTTTGGCAACAGGACTCCCCAGCTGATTCACGCACCTTCATGTCTACCATTTGACGAGGCATGAAGAAAATATTTCGGGGGCAGATTAGACTACGCAAACAGCTTAAGGAGCAGACATTTCGTTTAGACCGCATTGAGGAGGATCTGCAGCGTTCGCAGTCGGCCGGGACCTAGCATCACCGCTGGTCCAAGCCGTCGGAGGGGATGACACCTTTTTTTTACCTATTTCATGCATATATTTTGTTGCATACATTGGGGACAATGCATGAGATAGGTATGGGGGGTAGCTACTAACATAGGATTTTCTTTCTAGATTTTTAGGGATTTTTCTAGGATTTTCTTTTAGATTTTAGATTTTTCTTTTCTTTTATAATAAAAAAAATAAAAAAAAACGTTTTTTTGATCCATTTTTTTAAAAAGAATTAACTGGATCCTAGGAATTAAGGATATTCTAAACTAAGATTTCTTAATATAAGTCAAAAAAAGAAGTTTGTGGATCTTAAGGTAAGAAAGAAAAGAATAAAAAAGATAGCTAGATTTTGAATTTTTTCTAAGCGCTATATACATTTACATATTGAGGGATTAATCAAGGACTTAGTAATTTGTTTACATCCATATATAAAATAAAAAGAAAAAGAAAAATATATATATATTATAAATCATAAATAAAACTTAATCACTAATTAAGCTGTTTAGTTGTGCCTAAGAAGCAGGGCCAGTTACGCCTAAAAGTGGTTGAGTCCTTAGCATTCGTGGCCTCATTTACTCGAGTCGTTGGACCTTAGGGATGTATCTTCATCTGGTGCTTTAACACCATCTGGTCTAGGAGTCATCGGTAAAAGGCTCGCTACATGGGTAAATTAGAAAGCCTAATGGAGCTAAGGAATGTAAATATATAATAAATATATATATATTAAAAAAATTATAAATATGTAAATAAATGAAATTTAGTCTAAGAAAAATTCCTCATGCATGTAGATGTATATATGTTAGGCCTGATACAAAATTCAGCTTTCTCTCTATTTCTTGAAAACTTAACCTAAGTTGTAAACAAGACTTCGAATGAAAACTTATAAAAAGAAGGAAAAGTTTAGGGTAACCCGAAACCAATAAGATCACCATAATGCTTGAAAAAAATTGGATCATAATTTTTCTTTTCACTAACATTTTTTTTTTTGGGATGTTGTGGGTGCAATCCGCTGAAAACCCTCAGGAGACAATACTCCTTCTCTTAGGTAACTTAGATGTTTAACGGCTTGTTGCACGAGCTCAGTGCAATCGTGTCACCTGCGAAAGTGGTGTAATAATTTAGTTAGAATTTTTTTTCTCTTTGCTCATTTTGCTCAGGGACGAGCAAAAGTTAGGTATAGGGTGCGATTGAAGTTCATTTATGCATCATTTTATACCACCATACTATGCTTTATATGATTAAATATGGGATTTTATTGCTTTTTTCCCTCTTTTTTCAGGTCCAACAATTAATGGAGAAGGAGGCCCAACAATTATTATTTTAAAGGAATTTAGGAGTAATTTAGAAGCCCACAAGAAGAAAGCCCAGATCTGGATTGATCCAAGCATATTTTTCACTTTCTAGAAGATCCAGCTAGGCACACGTGCGATAACAGAATGGCAGAAAATTCGCTGGCGCAGCGGCCAAGATTCTGCCATGGAAACGCGGCTCTGGCTGCAGATCCGCGGCAGTCCTTTGGCCGTTGATCAAGCATTTGATCCAATTGCTGTGGTGGTAAGGCCTCGTCTACTGAAGGCTATAAATAGACCCCTAGGGCCTCTGTAATCAGAAAGGAGAGAATAGCATTCTTTTGTTAGGGAAATTGTTAAGATTTCTCTAGGTTTTCTTTTATCTCTTATGTAATTTTCCTTTTCTCCTTCTAGAATCCAGGAAAGAGAGAGTGAGGGTGAGAATTCCTTGTAATTGGAGAAGGTGACAACTCAATACAAGGATTAATCTTTCATTCTTCTATTCTTTTCTTGTTCTAGTGCACTTTCTTCTTCAAGCTTTTACTTTCTTGTATTTACTTTCTACATGAATTGTTACTTATTCTTTATTTTCATGTCTAGCTAACTCATTTACATGACTAACTTCCTTCTAACTCTACTAACTACTAACTCTTGGGTGATTGCTAACTCTTTTGAATTATTGATGCATTATTTTTAGTTTTGCAACTTTGCAAGTCTATTTTACTTCCATGAAGATGAGTTGTGTTCAATTTTTAGCAAATGCTTTGTACCTCTCCATATGATTTATGTCAGCCTCACTTAGAGCCTTGTCTTTAACAAGTGCCATGATGGAACATGAAGATGGATCACCTCACCATGCTAACGACTATTGTACAAGTTTCTTATTTCATGCTAGCTCAATTATAGCTTTGACGGACTAATGAATCTTGCATTGTTGTTTAGCATACCTAAAGGGTGATGATCGGTCGCTAAGATTGCACATTTATTATCATATTCTCATACTTATTATTAAATAAACTCTGCTTGTTCCTAATTATTGTTTAAATTTATTTGTAGGCCCAATCCTAAAGGAGAGTGAAGAAAAATGAGCCCAAAAGCCCATTAAATTCTGAATTAAATCAGAATATATTCGAAATTAGGGAATCATGGCAGATCTTGACAAATCAGAGAGGTTGAAAACTGGTTGAAATGAATCATCCCAAATCAAGCGGTTGAAGCTAACAATCAAAGGCTATTTGTCAATTCCTGAAGCAGAAACGGGAAACCAGCAGGAGATAAGGAAAAATCATCAAACGAGGAAGCTGCCCCAACCTGGTGTGGCCACCTGGCCACACCATGGCCACAAAAACGCGGCCAAAACCACATTTTCGTTGCCATATCAGTTCAGTTGGGGAGCGTTTGCTCCCCCTATCTCCTTCCCCCTTCCCCCTCTGGGTTTTTGCCTAAAAAGGCAGGGTTTTCACTGTAAATGGGAACGACCAAGTAAAGAGTAGAACTTAGGCTAATTTATAGTTTGTAATATAGATTTTTAGTTTTGTTTCATGTAATTTTTATTTTCTTTATGTAACTGAGAGGAGATGATACTTTCATGGAGGAATGAGAGCAAGCTTGTATTGCAGGTGACATCGGTGTAAGTGATCTCTTCTTCCATTGTTATTTGAATTGAATCAAAGTTACTTTTCTTTTTTTTACTCTTGTTTTTGTTTACTCTCCTCTAATATGTTGCAATCCAAGAGAATCTGTTAGCATCAAGACTGCTTCGCCATTGCAAGTGCCCTTGATGGCTTGTGGTGATGAACAACCATTCTCTTGCTAGTATAGCTTGCCCTTTTATTCTTAGTGTAGATCGGGAATGGGGAAGATCCTACATGCAATGCTTGATCGCCTTCAAAACAAGGTAAGTCGTAGCTACGAATCCAAGGTATATGAGCACAAAAGGGGGTAAGTAACTTTTAGTTTCTTTCTTTTCTTTTAATTCTTTAGTTTAGAATACCACAATCTACCACTTCTTTCATCACTCATTTCGATTTCTTTGTATATGTCTATTTTCTGTTTTTCTCCACCTTCTCATCTATTACTTTCTTCCTAACTTAACTTTAACTCTTTTTCATTTTCTTTTAAGAACTAAAAGAAGAATTTTAACCATTAATTGTAGCTTAAAAGAGAACTTACTAAAAAGCTTCCATCGCTAGTCCCTCCTTGTGGATCGCGACCCGCATAACAACGTGCTATAACGGTAGAATTGAGTACTTGCACTCTTTATTCTAAGTTCTAAAATTCGGTATTTTGTGTGCAGGTTCCAAATCAATCAAAATTTTGGCCCCGTTGCCGGGGAGGGACGGTAAGTAATTCTCTTTAAAGTTTACATTTTTGGTTAACTTTCTTCTTTGTTTTTTGTACAGATTTAACAACAAGGAATTCTTACTGCAGTAGACATATAAGTGGCCTTGGACTCTACTCCAGAAAGCAGAGCTAAGAAGCCCTCAAATTTGCTACACTCCCGTGGCAAACTGAGTGAATTACTAACCTGTATTTTCTGCAGGTTGGGTGAATTGCGTAATTTAAATATCTGTAGCATTTATTTCCTTGTTTGTCTCACTGTATTTTCTTTCTAACCTCAATAGTAAAAAAGTTGTTTCTAAATGCTAAAATTGATTTAGACTTTGCATTTAGGCACGTGTCTATTTCATTTCATTTTCTATTTACTGTTGAATAGCGCTGGAGCCAAGGTATGTGTGCATAGCATTTAGTATAATGTTCATTCTTGTATGAAAAATTGCTTGAATGTTACTTTTTTCTATATACTTGTACACTGCACTAAATTGATTTAAGGGCTTGTCCTATAAACAAGATAAGGTGGGGAAGTCATTACCCTCCCTTAGCCTACAAACAATCTCCTCACTCACTAACCCAAGCCTAACTAAAAAATGAGTAGATGTTGGCCTTAGGACATCTCGGACTCAATTAGGAGATTATCCTCAGGGGAAAGGTGTTGGAATTTGACTCCTGCCAAATCAGTGTCTAGGAAGGGGATTAAGGGCCGAAAGCCCGAAGGTTGGTGGTTACTTAATTAAGAAACGTCTTTGACGGATAACCTCCCACCAATCTTGCCCTGACCTGATTGATTAGCTTGTGGTCAAAGTCTGCATTATACCTCCTATGGACAGTCTAACCAGTTAGGAGTCATCTGGGTCAAAGGTCTACCCTAACTTAGGTTAGAATTTTTCTTTTTTTGTTTGCTTATTTGTTTGTTTTTTTCTTTGTTTGTGTTTTATTGTGTGATATGGCTTATAACAATTTTTTTCAATTTTAATGGCTATCCATATTATACACCAACCTCTTTTTCGGATATTACCAACCCGCCATATCATAACTTTAACCAGCCTAGTGTGTCGGATTGGTCTTATCCGAATAATTATAACCTATGCCTCCAATCTTATAACCATAATTTTTAGAATAATTTCAATTCTTCACAGAGTCAGTGGGGATTCACCTCCCCCGAGTCCAGTTTTCAACCACTTGTCCTCCTTATCCACCTTGTCCACAATATTTCCAAGATTCATACTCAGTTCCACCAATCCAAAATAGAAGAACATCAATTTTGGAAATGAGTATGCGTGAGTCCAAAGAACAATCACAAAATCTGATGGACTCACAATTTCACCACCAATTCCAAAACAACACTTCATCTTTTCAACAAAACGATGAACCAATCAACTATGAAAAGATGCTTGAAACCATGACTCAGGCTCAAAACGCTCGTAATCATGACATAGATATGATGGTCCAAACTCTACGTTCTCACCATTTGGCCAATTCTGATGTCGCTAACCATTCTGTTAGAGCCGAAGAGTCATATTGTTTATGGAAAACAAGGTTCCATTTCAGAACAATCATTTTAACTTGCCCAAACTCTAAATTTTGAAAATGACATTGACAGTTTGGCAAGTTATCCCTTTCTTGAAATTGAACTTGAGAATGAATATGATCATGAACCTCAACTTAGTGATTCAATTCTACTTCCTGATTCATTATGACTCCGGTGTCTTCACCTGATTTCAATCTTTTCCCGAGTCAACATTAGATCCTGTGCCAATTCATAATGAAATTGAATCACCCATCTTTGATGATCATCATATTGAACTTTACCAATTTTACACTTTTGAAAGTCCTATTGACAAATTGGCAAGTTCTCATTTTTATGAAATTGAACTCAATGAGAAATGTGACCTAGATTCTCAAATTTGTGATCCAGTTCAAATTCCCGAATCAATATTGACTCCTGTTTTGTTACCCGACTTGAGTAATATTTTAGAGTCAGTTTTGATTCCCACACCTGTCATTCTTGAACTTAAATCACTAATATTAAGTCATATTCCATTGTGAGAAACTAAATGTGGACTTGAGTTTTAACTTCCTAATTTGGACCCACTTCCTGAGCCAATCTCGACTCCTGAACCTTTACTTGACTTAAGTCACTTTCCTGAGTTGGTAGTTCCAGTACTTCCTGAGTCCAAGTCAATCATTCTATCTTTTCACACTCCATTTTTGGACAAGGCGGTTGACAAAATTGACTCCGAAATTAATTATGGAATTTGAAAATTATGGGGTTAAATTTTTAATAAAAAATGTTCGTATACATCATTTTAGTGGGTTATATAAAAGAGATTTCTGGTGGGTTCCTCCGAACTCCATGCAAAGTTGATTGGGCCGCATTTCGTGGACCAATCAGACCACCATCGGAATCACCACCATAAGGTAACATTTTCCTTCCCTTTCTTCTTTTTCATGCATCTATACATTAATTCATACATGAGGACAATGCATGAGATAGGTGTGGGGGAGGGTTCTAACATAACTTAGGTTTTTCTTTTTATTTTAAAAAAATTTAACATTTTCTTTTCTTTTAAAAACTTTTAAAATAGAAACAATATTTTAACATATTTTTTGTAAGAAATTGAGTCAATTTTAAGAATAAGAAAATCAAAATTAAGATTTCTTAAACTTAGTCAAAATAAGATTATTTGTTTGATTTTTAGGGTTAGGAAGATAATTTGTCAAAGTAATTTAGTCTTCATCTTTACCTTAATGAATTATGCACACTTCATACACTTATACACTTAGGGTTGAAAAATAAAGATTTTTATGCCTTATAAAAAAAAGAAAAAAAGAGAAAAAAATATATCTATTAAAGATGAATAACTCTAATTATTGATTAGCTAGGTACTTTGGCCTAAACAAGCCTTAGTATTTATGCGAAAGATGATTAGATAAATTTGAGAAAAAATAAATATAAATCCTCTGATTAAGCTGGGTATTTGTGCCTAATAAAGCATAAGTATTCACACCTAAAAGTGGTTCATATAATAAAATCTTTAGTTTTGTGGCCTTATTTGCTCGAGTCCATAAGTCCTTGGGGCGTTTTCTCACCCGGTGCCCTAAGACCGTTTGGTTTGGGAGTCATCGATTAAAGGCTCGTTACATGGGCAGATTAGAAAGCCTAATAGAACTAAGGAATAATATCACACGATATATATATATATATATATATATATATATATATATATAATATATATATATATATATATATATATATAAGGCATAAGAGTTAGAGTTAATGAAGCCTTAGTCCAAATTTTCACGGTCACAAGGTGCATATGACGTAGGGCAAAGTAATAGACAAAATGAGAAGTACAATTTGACTCCTTACTTTGATTGATAAAAATTTTTGAATAGAGACTAAGTTAGGAATGAAAATTTCAGTTTTTCTATAACTTATAGATTACTTAAATCTTACAATTATATTTCAAATATTTTTCTCTTTCACAATGCTTTTCGAAAATACTAACTCTTTATTTCTCTTTCTTTATGGATTTGTAGGTGTAATCCACTGAAAACCCTCATGAGACAAAACTCGTCCTCTAGGGGAAACCTAGAGGTTTAACGGCTTGTTGCACATGCTCAGTGTAATCGCGTGGCCTGCGAAAGTGGTCAAATAATTTTTATTATAGTTTTGTTATTTTGCTCGAGGACGAGCAAAAGATAGGTATCAGGGTGTGATCGGTCGCTAAGATTACACATTTATTATTTTATTCTCATACTTATTATAAAATAAACTCTGCTTGTTGCTAATTATTGTTTAAATTTATTTGTAGGCCAAATCCTAAAGGAGAGTGAATAAAAATGAGCCCAAAATCCCATCAAATTCTTAATTAAATCAGAATAAATTCAAAATTAGGGAATCAGGGCAGATCTTGACAAATCAGAGAGGTTGAAAACCGTTTGAAATGAATCATCCCAAATCAAATGGTTGAAACTAACAATCAAAGGCTGTTTTATTAAATCCTGAAGCAGAAACGAGAAAACTAGCAGGAGATAAGGAAAAATCTTCAAACGAGGAAGCTGCCCCAACCTGGTGTGGCCACCTGGCCACACCATGGCCATGGAAACGTGGCCAAAACCGCGTTTTCGCGTCCATATCAATTCAGTTGGGGGAGCGTTTGGTCCCCCTATCTCCTTACGCATTCCCCCTCTGGGTTTTTGCCTATAAAAGGCAGGGTTTTCACTGTAAATGGGAACGACCAAGCAGAGAGTAGAACTTAGGCTAATTTGTAGTTTGTGACTTAGGTTTTTAGTTTTTTTCATGTAATTTTTATTTTCTTTATGTAACTGAGAGGGGATGACACTTTCATGGAGGAATGAGAGCAAGCTTGTACTGCAGGTGACATCAGTGTAAGTGATCTCCTCTTCCATTGTTATTTGAATTGAATCAAAGTTACTTTTTCATTTTTTACTCTTGTTTTCGTTTACTCTCCTCTAATGTGTTGCAATCCAAGTGAATCTGTTAGCATCAAGACTACTTCGCCATTGCAAGTGCCCTTGATGGCTTACGGTGATGCACAACCATTCTCTTGCTAGTATAGCTTGCCCTTCTATTCTTAGTGTAGATCGGGAATGGGAAGATCCTATATGCCATGCTTGATCGCCTTCAAAGACAAGGTAAGTCGTAGCTATGAATCCAAGGTATATGAGCACAAAAGGTGTAAGTAACTTTTAGTTTCTTTCTTTTCTTTTAATTCTTTAGTTTAGAATACCATAATCTTACCACTTTTTTCATCGCTCATTTCGATTTCTTTGTATATGTCTATTTTATGTTTTTCTCCACCTTCTCATTCTATCACTTTCTCCTAACTTAACTTTAACTCTTTTTCATTTTCTTTTAAGAACTAAAAGAAGAATTTTAACCATTAATTGTAGCTTAAAAGAGGACTTACTAAAAAGCTTCTAACGCTAGTCCCTCCTTATGGATCACGACCCGCATAGCCACTTACTATAGTGGTAGAATTGAGGACTTGCACTCTTTATTCTAAGTTCTAAAATTCGGTATTTTGTGTGCAGGTTTCAACTCAATCAGTGACTATTCTTGTTCTATTATTGAAAATCTATTTAGAGAGCCGATGATTCAAGGAGGCTACTAGCCAAGCCTAGATGAGAACACATTTTCAATATGGGACAATACATTGTCTCGACAAAGCAAGACATCCTATTGTCGATGAATCAACAAGAGGCATGCATCACCTAATGAGAATAGTAAGTTGGTAGATTAGAATGTTAGTTAGTCATGGCTTGTCTTTCTATCGTACTTCAAAAAAAAACCCTTTTCTTAAATATTCTCTTTTCAAATATCTGTGTTTTCCTTCCATCTTTCTTTCCGTTTTTCCTTTTCTTTACAAAAATCCACAAAAGATTTTTTCACTTACTTTCTATGTCATTTTGCTTGTATTTCTAAACAAAGAAAAACTTTCATTTTTCTTCTTGGAATCTCAATCTAAAAACCTTGAATGCTTCTATTGCTAACCTTCCCTGCGGACATGACCCGTCTTAGCTTGTGCTACAAACGGTGATTCGGAAGGAGTAAAGTAAACCTTCACACACATTTGGAGTTTTCGATCGTCAATACCAAGACATCAACGGTTTACTCTAACCCTCTCTCAATACAATTAATCCCCTTCCAAACAATTAAGGGCTCTAGTCAAAAGCTTGTGCCAACTGGAAGCCATTGTAGATTCTGAGGGCAGGCCAGTGGTTGATTCGAAGGGAAGGTCAAGAGTGAAGTCCCTAGCCCCAGGATTGAGTTTCCATATATGTACCTGATGGCCTGGTATGTTATGCACTGCCCTTCACTGATGACGGTGGTGCCTCTCTCCAAAGGTTTTGTTCCCTTCGTCCAGAAGCTGGAGAATTCGAGCTGGTCTCACTACTATATGTTCTTTGTTTGAAAATCCATTCTGAACATTTTGAACTACCAGCTCGACCGTTGCTTCCCTGAGATTGCTGATGCGTCATACGGAGATAAGTTTGCCGACCTTGCGGGACCAGATGACCTCACAACGCTGCCATTGGGAGCCTTCTGGTGGCTGATCAATATTCAGCCTGGATATCTAATCTTCCGGTAAGGAGATTCGTGTACGATTGAGCCTTATGTGCCCAGTCGCTTTGCTAGACAATTCGGCTATGATCAATTAAATGTCGGCAACCCCAACGCTGGCCTCTGCTTCAGCGAAAATTTATTTGAAGATGCTCGGGTGTGGTACTACAGTGTAGCTGGAGGGACAAAAGTTGTTTTCAGCTTGCCTCACAAGACGCCCAATTGTCATACCAGCCTCAATTTTTGCACATGGTACTTCCTGGCTAGTAGGATGCCCGATTTTAGAATAAATACCTCTTGCATTAAGAGCATCAAGGCATCTTATGAAACTAAGTTAGAGTCCAACAAACGTGTGCGAGGTATGGATGAGTATCGGGCGGCCGAGAGGGAAACAAGAGGGGAAGCAGGGATGGAGCAAAAGACAGTAGCACCTAAGGGGCAACCTGCTAAAAAGCGTCGGCAGGCTGTAGCCAAACGTTCCCACTGCTCTACTTCCAAGGGTGAGCCTATTCAGAAGAAGGCTAAGAGGGAATCGGAGTCTAAAGCTTTGATGCCCAACGTAGTTCCTCCTGGTGTTGAGGAGTAGGGGGAAGAAGAAGAGGAGAAAGAAGTCCCTGTCCTTCGATCCCGCGGTCTGCACAGCAGGGGTCCCGTGATCCTAAAGGAGGGAAAGCTCGCGGATGAACCCATCATGGCTGATGAGACCAAGCGACCTGAAGTTGACTTGGTGGGGAGGGATGGCGTTAAGATTTGGGAGTCTCAACTCAGCCTGGACCTTCTTCAGTTCATAAGAGAAGGGTAGAGGTGCAACAACCTTGGTCTCCCAGTGTATTGATGCCCACCTCGCGGGTTATCGATCCCAGCCCTACTACCAGGGTACCCGGTGGTAAAGCCTTGATCGCCGAGACCTCTTGTGTTGAGTTATCGTCTTCCTTGTCCGAAGAACATGGATATTATTCTGACGAGGAAGTCGATTTTGGCGATAAACCCGCTCTTCCTGACACAAGCAAATTCTCTCATATCTCGGAGGAGGAGATACAGGGATATGTCCCAGTGACGGTTTCGCCGATAATAAGGATCGCCGCTACTGAAGGTATTTTCTTTGTCCTCCTGAAATGATTCCCCATCAAGTTAGGAATGAGTTCTAACATTTCCTTTTTACTTTCTTATACACAACTTCTTCTCATATTGAGGAGATGATCCAAGAACTGGCCCAGCAGGAGGGCCTTGAAGCTCCCGATACCAGGATGCTTCATGATGGTGCAACTGCTGAGGTCAGGGAGCCCTCATCCCGAAGTGGCTTATCTAGAGATTTGTCATCTTCAGATCCTCAACTTGATAAGAGAAAATTGACGTGTTGGATACTCTCTTTTTCATTATTACCACTGACATTTAATGTTGTGGTTTGCAAAGAGCACAGGGGTAACTAAAGTAGAGATCCTGCAGCAAGCATTGGCGCAGAAGATAGCATAGTTCAAACTTCAGTCGGGGAGCCTAGTGCCGTAGAGTTTGTTGTTGCTTCTGTTGCTATGGAAGATGCTACAACAATAATTGTCCGGAGGTATTAGCGACAATCTCGGTGTTGACGAGTCTGTTGTCGGCCTCACCCCTGCACAAGTTGAACTGGTTCCTGTCTCTCGTTCTATCATGAAAAGGGGGTTCAGGAGTACATCAGCAGGGTTATCTCTAGCTAATGACATCATGAAAGAGCTAGCACATCAAATGGTGTGACAATTTTTGGCTTCCATGAGGTCTTGTGTCGACTTGGTCCTTTCCGGGGCAGTTCCTTTGAGTTTGCCTGGATGCTTCTCGAGAATCAGATCGAGAACATTAGTTTTACTGGGAGTCCTTCGCAGGCTAGGGCGTGTCTGATACTGGTTGAATAGCTGGGGAGCCACCTGAAGGAGCTCAAGACCCTGGAGAATGCTTGCTCAATGGATGAGGCTCGGTCGACACTGAGTAAGCTCCTCGCCGCTTAAGAAGACGAGCGAAAAGAGATAGAAGAGCAAATGACTGAAGAAGCCTGCCATCTCCAGCACTTCCAAGCCGATTACCAAAGACTGGTAGGCGATTCTAAGGAATCTGAAATCGCCATCTAGAGTGTAGAGCAAGTTATCACCACTGCTTGGATTACTATTGCCACGGCACAAGCCTTGATTGAGGCCAATGAGCAGAAACTTGCTGTTGTTAGAAAAAAGCTAGAAGAGCTGGAGGTTGCCAAGACGCAGGTTCAAGAAAACCTTACTGCTCATTCCTCCATGTTGGAGTCTCTTCAGACACAACTGGCTACGAAGAGATTTTTGTCCAAGGAAGAATTGCGGGCCCAAGCTTTGGTGGAAGCCGAAAGGGCATGTCAGCACGAGATGCATCGCCTCCGGGAACAAATCCGTTCTTTGGCGAAGCAGGATTATTAGCCTTCTTCTCCCTTTTGTATCGTCCTATCTTTTTTTGTAACACTCCATTTGTCGAATAGAGTGTTTGTGTTACTTTTATCAGTTTTGAGTCAAATAATAAAAGTCCATAAATCTTGTCTCGTCTTTATTCTTTCAGACTCTTTTGCTGCCTGGATGAACTCAGTTTTCATAGTTGTATTCCTTGACTATTTGTGGAAACGTATTTCTCAGTCATTTTGATAGGGTACGACCGTGAATAATAAACTCAGACCGCACTGAGTTCTTGAGCGAGACGCGGCTCTCTTTTGTAGTGGAGACGCAATTTTGGGCCCCTCAAGAATGACGCGCGGGTCTCAACCGGTTGGTGAGGATGCAACTCTGAATCATTAATGGAGACGCAGTTCAGGCTCATCAAGAACAACGCGCAAACAATGGCTGTTTGGCAAGGACGCGGCTCTGGCTTAAGAGAGACGTAATTCTGAGACGCGGACTTGCGTTCTTTAATAAATGGGGCGCGGCCTTCAGGTTCATGAAAGGACGAGGATCCATGGACACAGCCTTTATCTGCAGTAGAGACGCGATTTTGGGCTCCTAACTGCAACCATATCAAGAATGACGCGCGTTTCTCAGCTGGTTGGTGAGGACGCGACTCTGACTAAATAGAGACGTGATTCTGGTCCCTTGAGAGGGCGCAAACTCAGGCTGTACTGAATTCATGATTGAGACACGGCTTCAGGACACAGCCTCCAAGTCTTGTGAATGGGTGTGAACTCATGATGCAACCTTGAATAATCGTGGAGAATGGTCCCAGCTTGCTGAGGAGACGCGGCTCTGAACTACTTCAGGAGATGAGGTTGTGGCCTCTTCAGTAGAAGTGAAAGGAACGCAGCCCTTGGGTCTATGAAAGGTCGCGGACTTGTGGACACGACCTTTGAATCTGCGCCCGACGCAGCTTCCTAAGCGTCGCATGCAGCCCGTCTTAAAGACCTTGTTGGATCTTTTAATGCCAAGTCGGCGTTGACGATTAGGGACTTGTGTCCTTCGATGTTTTCCGAAGTGGCAATCCACACGTCAGCTCCTTATTCGACTTGATGTTCGTGCGGGAATTAAGACTGATGGCTTTGATTTTTATGCCATTAATTGTAAGCCTTATGGCTTGCCTATAAATAGTCCTTATCCCCTTAACAGTCCATTATTTAGATTGTTTCCCTTTGAGAGCATGCGTTCTGAGGGTATTCGTCTTGATTTGTCTATCTTCCCTTCAAGGGAATGTATTCCAATGAACAGCAAGAACTCAAAACTTTCATACTATTCTTTAATCTTCTCCCAAGATTACCACTGTCAAGTGATTTCAAGATAAAAAAGCATTACTTTAAGTACTTTCCCCACCGCGCCTTGATGAATAAAGTTCAACTTCTAGAGAATTCTTCCCAGGGTAGGAACCATTTGTTCCCGTGAAACACTCAGTCTCACTGAGTTTCTATTTTCCTGTCCATTGAAAAAATTTGATCTCTATATCTTCTCTTGAAATCTGATTGATGCGCCTGTGTTTGAAAGTCGCATCTTTCAGACTTCTTGATGAAGCGCGAGCTGACTGACTTTGAACTCTAACTCAAAAATCCTTTGAGCGCGAGTGTGATAAACTCTGTACCTTAATCTTGAGATGCGAGCTTTGTACATGAAGCTCGTGTTTGAGGTTCTTGACTTAAGAGAACTCTAGCTCTTTTGAGACCTCTGGACATGAATATGGCAACCCCTATTTCTCGAACGCGGGTGTGGCGACCTCTGTATCTAGGCTACATTGCGTCTTATATCTTGGATGCAAGTCTAACACCAAATCGTGTTCAGATCTGCCCTGGTCAACTCCGCGTCTGAAGTTCACAACTTCAATCTCGCGTCTGCCCTTCAGCTTTTCAGTTTCTAACTTAACAGAATTTTAACCTTTTGGCTTTTTGCTTCTTGCAGGTTCTGGCAGCCTCAGTCAGTCTTTCGCATCTTCACTGGGCTCATGGGAGAATATTTTGACCAGCCAGCTTGTTCGAGCTCTTGAGATATCCGTCAAGTCCTTATTGGACATGACGCACCAGCAATGCCCCAGGTTTGTCATAGTCACAGTGGGTATAGTGTTGGGTATGGTCCTCTTGCAGGTCACGGGAAAGAGGACGTTACCAGTAAGGTCTCGAATCCTCCCTTCACCAATCTTACCCCAGAAGTGACAGCGACAATAAACCCATGCTCATTGGATGACTTTCTTGTGGTGGAGATGCTCATTAAGCGAAGGATTACGGCCCACACCAGTTGGTCGGGTGAAATGGAATGTTCCTCTGCATTTTGACCTCAAGAAACACCATTGTTCTTGGTTAGCGATGAGCTTCTTCAATATTTACATCATGCATCGTGATGTGACCAGCACTCGGTCGTCTCAACACTGATTAACTGTGACATGGCTCAGTGGAAGAAGAAAGGAACCTTTTTTCGGCGCTCTTCCAAACATCTTGTATTTGAAGCAGTGTAGATGTCTTGAGGAGTGAGTGCAACCTTTCGCTGAGAGAGAGGGACTTCTTTGTACTCCTTTATTATAACACTCAATCTTATTGTATAAGAAAGCGTCTTGTATCACTTTCATATGTTTAAATATCAATAAATGTGACACTTTTTCTTGTCTTCTGATATGTCTTGAATTTCTTTTTTTTGCATTGAAAATCAGACACATAGAAGTAGGACTCTTGACTTGCTAGAAATGTGATAATTAACTTAACAAGTCAAAGTTGAGAAAAATCTCATTTCAGGAATTAAGATTACTGTCAGAGGTGTGATATTAACTTGACAGGAATGTGGGTCAGAGGTGTGATATTAACTTGATTCAACGGGAATTTCAGCTTCATTTGGGAAGACTGAAAACATCATTGTCATAGGTATAATATTTAACTTTACAGTGAAGGTAATGCTAGAGGTGTAATTTTGAACTTGGCATTAATCATCTCGACTTCGATAGGGAAGTTCGAGGGAAAGTCATTATCATAGGTGTATTGTTGAACTCAACAATGTACTGGACGCTAGAGATGTGATGTTAAACTTAGCATCGCTCATCTCAGCTTCGACATAGAAACCTGAGGAAAAGTAACTGTCAGAGGTTTAATATTGAACTTGGCAGCAATTTGATCACTGTTAGACGTGTAGTGTTAAACTTAATAGTAATTTGTCAGAGGTGTAATTTTGAACTTGACAAGAATTGGTTTACGATAGGAGCAATTTTGAGGACTTGTCATTCTATTGATGAGAATTGATAAGTGAAATTTAGAATATCAGAGGTATAATTTTAACATGACAAGAATTGGTTTGTGATAGGAGCAATTTTGAGGACTTGTCATTCTATTGATGAGAATTGACAAGTGAAATTTGGAATGTCAGAGGTGTAATTTTAACTTGACGAGAATTATTCTGTGATAGGAGCAATTTTGAGGACTTGTGACTCCATATAAAGGAGAGACAAGTGAAGTTTGTACTCGTTGGGGAGTATTAAAAATTTTCATTGTTAGAGGTGTAATGTTAACATAGCAATGATTATATTTGTGGACCTAACACTCCATGTAAGAGAATTGATAGGGGATTTAGGGTGGAAAGTAAAATAAACTATCAGAGATTTAATATTAACGTGACAATCGTTGATTTCCTGAGACATGAAAATTTTGCCGCTAGAAGTGTATTATTAACATAACAACAAGGATTTCTAATGAGTTTTATTGTCAGAGGTTTAATATTAACTTGACTGAATCTACTGGGGATTGGAAAATCTGGTTTGTCAGAGGTTTAATATTAACTTGACAAATCGTAGTTCATTTCATTAAGGAGATAAACACAGGTATTTTTGTGACCCTACCATTCTGTGGGTGAGAATTGATAGGAGATTTTGGAGGAGAGGATGGGACCAAGTCCCTTAGTTTTTTTAGCAAACCCTCAGCAATCAACGGATTTGGTGTGCCATTACCAACTACCATTTGAGTTAGGCTAGCCATGCTATTCCTCTCAGCATGATGAGTTATTGAAGACTTATGTTGAACTTAAAAGCCAACATTTTCCTCTATCCTTAGCTGCCAGAGGCGTCAGATGTATGATCGATCACATATATTGCATATATATTGTCATATTATCACATTTATTATCTAATAAATCCTATTAATAAAGTCTTATTTTTCTTTATAAAATGCAAGCCCATTGCTAAAAGAAAGAGAAGAGAAATGAGCCAAAAGCCCATCAAGTTCTGATTTAATTCGGAATTAATTCGAAATCAGAAAATTAGGGCAGATTATGGCAAATCAGGGAGGTTGGAAACTGGTTAATTTGGTTCCATTAGAATCCAAACCGGTTAGCTTGAGAATCAGAGACAAATAGCAAATCCAGCTAGACCAAAGGGGATAAAATCACACGCCAACTGAATCCCCACCAGGATGTGGCCATTTGGCCACATCCTGGCTGCGGATCCACGGCCAAAGCGGCGGATCCACGGCCGTTTGGTGGAGATAAGGGGAGCGTTTGCTCCCCTTATTTTCTTACTCCTTTCCCTCTGGGTTTTTTTTTATAAAAGGCAAGGTTTTGTACTGAACAAGGGAGCAAAGACCAGAATTAAATTTCTTGTTCATTTTTAAGGTTTAGATTCTTTTTAGGTAGTATAGAGAAGTTGTATCTCTGTTTTCTAATTTGTAGCTCAGTCCAAATACTAGTGAGATAGAGGAATAGAGTGATTGTAATGTGAAGATTGAAGTGGCATCAATAAAGGTTCAAAGCGTCTATTCTTCTTCTCCAATTTACGGATATGTCTTATTTTATTTCCACGTCTTGTTTTGCATTATTCATGGGTAGCTAAACTTATTTTCTGGGCTCACTAATTAATCTCTTCTACCTCCTTTCTCTCGATTGATTTTTATGAAAGCGACTCTTTGAATCATAATAATGCCTGAGTTAAATCTTGTTCTTGAAAGCACATGAGGATGCTTTTCTTTTAAACTTGGATTTTCAAAACATAAATATCTTTAAGATGTTTTTATTCCATATTTGCTTCTTCGCGCTTGATGATTTAACATTCTCTTTTTAATGATGTGTTAAGAAAGGCCTTAAGATTTAAACCAAAATCATCTTATTTGTTTTACTTGAACATTAAAAGAAATTAAAGGTTTTTGCCTATGATAAAAGTGATGCACCAAAATGTTCTTGAGATAAGTAAGTAGTTGAGTAGAAAATTAGTGAGCATAGATCTTTTCCTATATTAAAAATAACCAAACAATCTTCATCATTTTTTATAGATCACCTTTTTTAAAGCCTTCTCTAAGTTTTAAGTTTTTCTTTAAATCACTTCCCTTCTCTCCATTCTCTTTTCAACTAAAAAACAAACACCATTCTTTGCTTCCTAAACAAAAATACCGAAAAGCTTCTATTGCATTCATCCTCGTGGACATGACCCTAGCTACACGATAATTCTTATCACTTTCATTTCACGATCAATATCCATAGATACGCAAGAGAAAAGCAACAAGGTTAAAACTGAAGTCTTGCACTTTATTTCTTCTTTAATGTTTACATCATGCATCATGATATAACCAGTGCTCGATCAGTCCGACACTGATCGACCGCGATATGATCCAGTGAAGGAAAGAAGCTTTTCTTTGGTGTTCATTATGGATCTGGAGTTTCGATCAGAGGTGTAGTATTAACCTGATCAGGAGAAGAATGCTATCAAGGATAGTATTTATTCACGAATTTGTCGTTGATTGGCATCATAAGCGTATCACTGTCTGGGGTTATGGGGCGATATGCTCAATTTGTGTAGACCGACTCTTCTACAAATGGTACTTCCCATTTGGGCTGAAATTTTCCTTTGGTCTTATGAGTCATCACCATAGGTCTTCTAACAGCTAAGACAAAGTCGCCTTTCTTGAAAGTTCGCTTCTTGACTTTCTTGTTGAAGGCTCTGGTAATTCGAGCTTGATAGAGCTCAATTTGCTGTCGAGCTTGCAGGCGTTTATCGTCCAAAGCCTCCAGCTCTTAGAGTCGCAGTCAATGCTTCTCCTCATTTGTCATCTCTGCTGTCAAGGCGACACGTAGAGATGGAATTTGGATTTCTAATGGGAGTACAGCTTCATACCCATATACCAAGGAGAAAGGTGTAGCCTTCGTCGGGGTTTGAACCATTGTGTGATAGGCCCATAAGCATTCACCTAACTTGTCGTCCCAGTCACATTGGCTTTTCAAGACGAATTTCCTAAGAAGATTTTCAATAGTCTTGTTGAAAGCTTCTGCGAGGCCGTTAGCGGCTAGGTAGTATGTCGTTGAGGACAGACTCTAAATTTTGAACTTGTTGCAGAACCTCTGAAAAGCAATGCTGATGAACTGGGGCCCATTATTATCGTGAACAATCCGTCGTGGTACACCAAAGCCGTAAATGACGTGATGTTTAACGAATTTGACCACGTCAGATGCTTTTCCTCCCTCGAGGGAATAACTTCAGCCCATTTAGAGAAATAGTCGGTTATAGCTAAAATGAGCTGATGTCTTTTGGATGAAGGTGAGCTGATAGGGCTACTACGTCCATTCCCCACATCTCAGATGGCCAGGTTGAGGTTGTAGAGCGAAGATATCCTTGTGCTTGATGGATGAAGTCACATGGCCTGATAGGCGTAACATCGTTTAGCGTAAGTGATGGAGTTAGGGATCATCTTAGGCTAATACTATCCCAGTCTTCAGAGTCGATCGCCAAGCTTCGGACCAGGCTGATGAGCTCCACACATGCCATCATGCACTTCTTTGAGTACTTCCTGTGCCTCCTTTTGCGACAAACGGTAGAGGAGGACCCCATCATGCGATCGGCGATACAGTGTTCGCGTGATCGCATTATATAGAATTTGGGGGCTTTCCGTCTAATGGCAGCCGCCTCTTTGGGATCATCTGGAAGAATATCATACAATGCATAGTTGATGTACAGGAATCGCCAATCCATGAGTTCTGGACCTGTTGAAGTCTCTAAAGCTTCTTTGGCTTGACAGTCTTGATTGGTCACTAATGTTGCATATTTAATGTCACATTTCCATACTTATTTTAGAATAAAAGCCTGCATTGTCCTAATTATTTGTTTAATTTATTTGCAGGCCCAATCCTTAAGGAGATGAAGAGAAATGAGCCCAAAAGCCCACCAGAATTCTGAATTAAATCAGAGTTAATTCGTACACATAAAATCAGGGCAAAATTAAGAGGTTGAAACCGGTTGAGAAGAATCCTCTCAGAATCGATCGGTTAAAACCAAGAATCCAAAGGCCATTTCGTCAGAATCTAGAGCTCAAACGACAAAACCAACAAAGGATAAAGCCAGAAGAAACCCATGGGGAGACCCACCAACAGGGTGTGGCCACCTGGCCACACCCTTGCCGCGGAAACGCGGCTTGGGCCGCGTTTCCGCGGCAATCTTGGGGAGTTAGGGGGAGCGTGAACTCCCCGACCTCCCCGGGATTCTGGTTGTTGGGTTTATGCCTATAAAAGGCCATTATCTGCGCTGAAAATGGGACGTGAAGGCAGATTAGGATTTAGCCTAGTTTTTCATTTCTTAGTTTAGGTTTTTGTTTTCTTTTTCATGTAATTTAGTTTTCATATATGTAATTTTGAGGAGATCAACTTTCATCGAAGAACAAGACTGAAGCTTGAGCTAAAAGTGACAATTGGTGTAAGGTTTTATTTCTTTTCTTCGATTGTTATGAAATCAAATCA
This sequence comes from Agave tequilana, assembly GCA_038442645.1. Classification (NCBI taxonomy): domain Eukaryota; kingdom Viridiplantae; phylum Streptophyta; class Magnoliopsida; order Asparagales; family Asparagaceae; genus Agave; species Agave tequilana. The sequence continues at coordinate 23,552 of JAVJIF010002977.1, forward strand.
ATGCTATTTCCTTGTATGTTCTTTTTAGTTCTCTTCTTCTTTTCTATTTTACCTTTCTTTTGGTACAACTGTCTTCCAAGTGAGTCTAAAAGCATCGAAAGAGCCTTGCCTTTGCGAGTGCCACCGATAGCTCATGACGATGGAATTGTGAGTCTCTCCGTATCATTTCATGCTTGCGTATCTTGATGATGTAATGTGGAAGAGACCAACACTCGACTCTTATGGGCTATGCGCTGAATGCCTCCACTTCAAGGTAAAATCGTTGCTGAAAACTCGAGGTAAGCTTTTGACAAAAAGAAGGTAAGCAATTGTTTATATTTCTTTTCTTTTATTTCTGTAAATTAAATCACAAACACCACTTCTTCCAAATCGTTTTCATTCTTCTTTCCACTTCTTTTGTACATTGTAGCTTTCTTTAGTTTTCTGATTTTTCACCTTCTTCATCTTTCACTTTCCTCTTAACTTTAACTATAACTTTCTTTTACATTTTCATAACTAAAAACAGAGAAGAACCTTCGCTTTTATTCTTAACAATTTCAATAAAGCTGTAAACGCTTCCATCGCAAACCCTCCTTGTGGATCACGACCCGCATAGCCATTTGCTATAGCGGAAGAATTGATCACTTGCACATTTATATTCTTAAGTTCTAAAATTTCGTATTCTTTGTGCAGGTTTGGCCTCAATCAAATTTTGGCGCCGTTGCCGGGGAGGGTTACAGGGCAAGCAATGCAGAAAATTATTATTGCAGTGACATACAAGTGACCTTGGGCCTCTGCTCCAAAAAGCAGAGACCAAGGGCCCTCCGAATTGCCGCGTTTCCACGGCAAAAGCCGCGGATCCGCGGCAGGGACGAGTTGACTACTAACAGCTTTTTGCAGGGCTGCTTAGTTTACAAATTCTAGTTTGCTGCAACTTTAATTTTTCTTATATGCCATAACATAAGCCTGCTAATAATCAACTGTAAAATATTTGTTGAAAAGATAAAAAATTGATTAGACATTTGCATTTTAGGCACGTGTCTTTTTAATTCCTTTATTTTTTACTGTTGAAGAGTGCTGGAGCAAGGTATGTTTGCATTGCATCTAGAATAGGACTATCTCTTGGTTGATTTATATCGCTTAGAGTGCATCTTATTTATCTTATACACTTGCACAAAAACTGATCTTAAGGGCACCACCCAATAATAAGATAAGGTGGGGATTTAATCACCCTTCCTTAGCCCAAAAATCAGAATCCAAGCACTCACTAACCCAAGCCTAACTTAAAATGAGTAGACGTTGGCCCTAAGGACATCTCGGACTCAATTAGGAGATTATCCTAAGGGGGAAAGGTGTTGGAACTTGACTCTTGCCAAATCAGTGTCTAGGAAAGGGATTAAGGGCCGAAAGCCCGAAGGTTGGTGGTTATTTAATTAAGGAACGTCTTTTGACGGAAAACCTCCCACCAACCTTGCCCTGACCTGGCTGATTAGCTTGTGGTCAAAGTCTACATTAAACCTCCTGTGGACAGTCTAACCAGTTAGGAGTCGTCTAGGTCTAGGTCTACCCTAACTTAGGTTAGAATTTTTTCTTTCTTGTTTGTTTATTTGTGTGTTTTTCTTTCTTTTTGTTTGTATTCCATTGTGTGATATGGCTTATAATAATAATTTTTCCAACTATAATAATAATCCATATTATGCATCAAACTCTTTTTCGGATATTACCAACCCGGCATATCATGACTTTAACCAACCTAGTGTGCCGGATTGGTCTTATCCGAATCCATATAACCCATGTCCCCCATCGTATGACTATAATTTCCATAACGATTTCAACTCTTCACAGAGTCAGTGGGGATTCACCTACCCCGAGTCCAATTTTCAACCACAGTGTCCTCCTTCTCCACCTAGTCCACACTATTTTCAAGAGTCATACTCAGTTCCACCAGTCCAAAATAGAAAACCATCAATTTTGGAACGGAGTATGCGTGAGTCCAAACAACAATCACAAAATCTGATGGACTCACAATTTCAATACCACATCCAAAATAACTCTTCATCTTTTCAACAAGACAATGAACCCATCAACTATGAAAAGATGCTAGAAGCCATGACTCATGCTCAAAATGCTAGAAATCGTGACATAGATATGATGGTCGAATCTCTACGTTCCCACCGTCCTGATGTCACTTACCATTCTGTTAGAGCCGAAGAGTCATGTTGTTTTGGAAATCAAGACTCTATTTCAGAACAACCATTTGAACTTGCCCAAACTCCAAATTTTGAAAAAGATATTGATAGTTTAGCAAGTTATCCTTTTCCTGAAATAGAACTTGAAAATGATTATGATCCTAAACCCCAACTTAGTGATTCAATTCTATTTCCTGATTCGATTATGACTCCGGTATCTTCACCTGACTTCAATCTTTTCCCAAAGTCAACATTGGATTCTGTACCAATTCATAAAGAAATTGAATCACCCATCTTTGAGGATCATGTTGAACTTGACCAACTTTACAATTTTGAAAATCCCATGGATAAATTGGCAAGTTCTCCATTTTTTGATATTGAACTCAATGAGATATGTGACCTAGATTCTCACATATGTGATCCAGTTCAACTTTCTGAATCAATATTAACTCCTGTTTTATTACCAAATTTTCTGAATAATATTCTAGAGTCAGTTTTGATTCCCCACCTATCATTCCTGAACTGGAATCACCCATATTAGGTCACATTTCATTGTTAGAAAATACATGTGGACTGGAGTCTCAACTTCTTGACTTGGACCCAATTTATGAACCTATTTCGACTCCTGAACCTTTACTTGACTTAAGTCACCTTCCTGAGTCGGTATTAGTTCCTGTCCTTCCTGAGTCCAAGTCAACTGTTCCATCATTTCATACTCCATTCTGGGACGAGGTGGTTGATAAATTTGACTCCGAAATCAATTATGAAATATGAAAATTAGATGGGGTTAAATATTTAATAAAGATCCTTCATAGATTTATCTTTTTAATGGGTTATATTAAAGATAGTGCTGGTGGGTTCCTCCGAGACCCAAGAAAAGTTGATTGGGCCGCGTTTCGTGGACCAATCAGACCACCACCGGAACCACCACCTTAAGGTAGCCTTTTCCTTCCCTTTCTTCTTTTTCATGCATCTATGCATTAATTCATACATTGAGGACAATGCATGAGATAGGTGTGGGGGAGGGTCTAACATAACTTTTCTTTTTCTTAAAAAAAAAAAATTAACACTTTTCTTTACTTTTAAAAACTTTTTGAAAAATAGAAACAATATTTTGACTTATTTTTGTAAGAAATTAAGTTAATTTTAAGGAATAGGAAAATCCAAATTAGGATTTCTTATACTTGGTCAAAGTAAGATTATTTGTTTGATTTTTAGAGTTAGGAAGATAATTTGTCAAAGTAATTTGGTCTTGATCTTTACCTTGATGAAATATGCACACTTCATACACTTACACACTTAGGGTTCAAAAACAAAGAGTCTTATGCCTTATAAAAAAAAAGAAAAAAATAAACAAATCTAATTATTGATTAGCTAGGTGCTTTGGCCTAAGCAAGCCTTAGTATTTATGCGAAAGATAATTAGATAAGTTTGAAAAAAAATGATGAATAAATCTAATTATTGATTAGCTAGGTGCTTTGGCCTAAGTAAGCCTTAGTATTTATGCGAAAGATGATTAGATCCTCTGATTAAGCTGGGTATTTGTGTCTAATAAAGCATAAGTATTAACGCCTAAAAGGGATTCATATAATAAAGTCCTTAGTTTTGTGGCCTTGTTTGCTCGAGTCCTTAAGTCCTAAGGGTGTCTTCTCACCTGGTGCCCTAAGACCGTCTGGTTTGGGAGTCATTGATTAAAGGCTCGTTACATGGGCAGATTAGAAAACCTAATAAAACTAAGGAATAATACCACAAAAAAAAAGTATATATATAAAAATAAATAAGGCATAAGAGTTAGAGTTAATGAACCCTTAGTCAAAATTTTCACATTCACAAGGTGCATATGACTTAGGGTAAAGTAATAGACTAGATGAGAAGCACAATTTGACTCCTTACTTTGATTGATAACAAATTTTTGAATAGAGACTAAGTTTAGGAATAAAAAATTCGGCTTTCCTATAACTTATAGATTGCTTAGATCTTACAATTATATTTTAAATATTTTTCACTTTCAAAATGCTTTTTCGAAAATACTAACTCTTTGTTTCCCTTTCTTTATGGATTTTGTGGGTGCAATCCGCTGAAAACCCTCACGAGAAAAAACTCGTCCTCTAGGGGAAACCTAGAGGTTTAACGGCTTGTTGCACATGCTCAGTGCAATCGCGCGACCTGCGAAAGTGGTCTAATAATCTCTAGTATAGTTTAGTTGTTTTGCTCGAGGACGAGCAAAAGATAGGTATGGGGGTGTGATTGGTCACTAATGTTGCATATTTAATGTCACATTTTTATACTTATTTTAGAATAAAAGCCTGCATTGTCCTAATTATTTGTTTAATTTATTTGCAGGCCCAATCCTTAAGGAGATGAAGAGAAATGAGCCCAAAAACCCACCAGAAATCTGAATTAAATCAGAGTTAATTCGTACACATAAAATCAGGGCAAAATCAAGAGGTTGAAACCGGTTGAGAAGAATCCTCTCAGAATCGATCGGTTAAAGCCAAGAATCCAAGGCCATTTCGTCAGAATCTGGAGCTCAAACGACAAAACCAACAAAGGATAAAGCCAGAAGAAATCCATGGGGAGAGCCACCAACAGGGTGTGGCCACCTGGCCACACCCTTGCCGCGGAAACGCGGCTTGGGCCGCGTTTCCGCGGCAATCTTGGGGAGTTAGGGGGAGCGTGAACTCCCCGACCTCCCCGGGATTCTGGTTGTTGGGTTTATGCCTATAAAAGGCCATTATCTGCGCTGAAAATAGGACGTGAAGGCAGATTAGGATTTAGCCTAGTTTTTCATTTCTTAGTTTAGGTTTTTGTTTTTCTTTTTCATGTAATTTAGTTTTCATATATGTAATTTTGAGGAGATCAACTTTCATCGAAGAACAAGACTGAAGCTTGAGCTAAAAGTGACAATTGGTGTAAGGTTTTATTTCTTTTCTTCGATTGTTATGAAATCAAATCAATGCTATTTCCTTGTATGTTCTTTTTAGTTCTCTTCTTCTTTTCTATTTTACCTTTCTTTTGGTACAACTGTCTTCTAAGTGAGTCTAAAAGCATCGAAAGAGCCTTGCCTTTGCGAGTGCCACCGATAGCTCATGACGATGGAATTGTGAGTCTCTCCGTATCATTTCATGCTTGCGTATCTTGATGATGTAATGTGGAAGAGACCAACACTCGACTCTTATGGGCTATGCGCTGAATGCCTCCACTTCAAGGTAAAATCGTTGCTGAAAACTCGAGGTAAGCTTTTGACAAAAAGAAGGTAAGCAATTGTTTTTATTTCTTTTCTTTTATTTCTGTAAATTAAATCACAAACACTACTTCTTCCAAATCGTTTTCATTCTTCTTTCCACTTCTTTTGTACATTGTAGCTTTCTTTAGTTTTCTGATTTTTCACCTTCTTCATCTTTCACTTTCCTCTTAACTTTAACTATAACTTTCTTTTTCATTTTCATAACTAAAAACAGAGAAGAACCTTCGCTTTTATTCTTAACGATTTCAATAAAGCTGTAAACGCTTCCATCGCAAACCCTCCTTGTGGATCACGACCCGCATAGCCACTTGCTATAGCGGAAGAATTGAGCACTTGCACATTTATATTCTTAAGTTCTAAAATTTCGTATTCTTTGTGCAGGTTTGGCCTCAATCAAGTCTCCTGTCAGCTTTTGGTGATCTTCAAAAACGGTTCTTAGGCAGTACAAGTCATGGTTGTAGACAAGTATTTTTTCTACTACTCCAGTTGGAAGAGCTAAGGAGGCAGTGAGAGATACCAGTGTATCTGTATGCGCATTTTGCTGGCGAGACATATGATCGATGAAAAAGTTTTTGAATGCCTGGACATGTGAATAATTGCATTGTAATAGGATACTAAGTCTCACGTCTAACTTCGTACCCACTGCGAACTTAGTTAACAATGAGTTTAGAGTCACCGTATGCTTTGAGATTTTTAACGCCAATCTCATTGGCGATTTACATTCTAATTAAGAGGGCATTGTATTCTGCTACGTTGCTGGAACATGGTTCGTTTAATGAGAATGCATGAGGGACACGTAGTTCTGTGGGGAGACTAGTGCTGCCCCCACTCCTGCTATAACATGCCCTTGCAGACCGTTCTCAATGCATCGTCGAAGAAGAGCTACCATATCTGTCCTTCGAAAGACGTTTGGGTCTGATAAAATTTAGCGATCTTATCTGAGAGATCCTCATAAAATTGGTCGCTCTCGGATCTGGATGTTCAGCCAGAAAATCTTCTACCGCTTGTCCCTTCATGACTTTTTTGTGGTAGAAAGTGCATCTCATATTGGGAGAGCAGTATGGCCCATTTGGCCACTCGATCATTTAGTGACGATGGTTTCGTCATGAGCAACCTCAAAGGGTTAACTTTTGATATGACATTTATAATCTGGCCCACCAAGTAGTGTCGTATTTTCTGGACGACGAACACCAATGCCAAACATTCCTTTTCGATCAGGTTATACCGATGTTCGGCTCCGATCATGGTTCTGCTCAGATAGTAGATTGCCTGCTCGTGTCCCTGATCATTATTCTTGGTAAGTAAAGCTCCTAAGGAATGATCCATCGCTCGAACATATAACAGGAAAAGTTTTCCTGAAACCGCGGAGCTGTGAGGACGAGTGGTTGCATGAGGTATCATTTGATTTCCTCGAACTTGTTGGCAAGCATCGCCCCAAATGAATGAGACGCCCTTCTTCATTAATTTGGTAAAGGGTTGGCATCTTCCAGAGAGATTTGAGATAAACCTCCTGATGTACGCTAGTCGTCCTTGCAACCCTAAGCTCCCTGAGATTCCTTGGAGGTTGCATCTTTTGGACGGCACGGACTTTTTTGGGTCTAGGTGAATTCCTTTGGATGTCACCACAAACCCTTAGAATTTACCACTGGCTACCCCCAGGAAAGATTTGTTGGGGTTTATCTTTAACTGATGGTGCCCGCATGATTTCAAAAACTGTCTTCAGTTCTACTATGTGATCACCTTTGTTGCAGCTTTTCACTGCAATGTCGTCGACGTAGCATTCCACTGTTTTACGCATATGTTCGTAAAAAATTACATTCATAGCTCTCTGATATGTTGCCCCCACGTTCTTCAGTCCGAAGGGCATGACAGTATAGTAATATACCCCGAGTGGTATTCTGAAAGAAGTATGCTTTTCATCATCAGGGTACATTTTGATTTGATTGTACCCTGAGAATCCATCCATAAAGGACATTCGTTCAAAACCACACGTATTATCAATCATGACATCTATGATTGGGAGAGGGAATTCGACTTTGGAACAGGCCTCATTTAGATCGCAAAAATCGATGTAAATCCGGATCTTCCCATTTTTCTTGGTAACGGGGACGATATTGGCTACCCAATCGGGGTGTTGCTCCTCCCTAATGAAGCCAGAGTCTATAAGTTTTTTGATTTCCGACTAGATTGCTTCTATTATTTCTGGACGGAACCATTGCTGCTGCTGTTTGACTGGCTTCACATTTGAATTAATGTTAAGGTGATGCATAGCCACTCGAGGATCAAGCCCAGGCATGTCCACGTAATTCCAAGCGAAAACATCTATATACTCTCGTACAAGAGATATTAGATCTTCTTTCTTGGAGGGTGATAGGTTTCGCTTATAAAGATGAGCTTAGGATTAGCCTCATCACCTAGATTAATCGGGGTGACCTTATCTTCCGTGGGTGGTTCGCGTTGTTCGAAGTGAATATTCCAGAGAGTGTTTAGGTGTTTGATCTAAGGATCTGTATCAGACTGGATCATTTCTTCATCTCCGTCTTCCAGGTGGCTTATTGAAACCATGTTTACTGAAAGTTCTTCGAAGATGTTACCGATACTAACATCCGACTCCCACGATGACGTGCCCGATGAATAATTATGGTATAATGACTCTTCAGACTCAGAGGCTGACGGAATTAGAGTTGACACATAACCCAAACCCCTGCAAGTTCGATGGTAATAGTTAGGGGTCTTCCCTTTCAGAACGAAAGATCGAAGTAGTATTCTTCTTCTTTTGCCGAAGTTCAAACCAGGATCATTTTCTAGATCATACCCATGCTCTCCAACATTTTAAGTACATTTGGCTCATAATGAGAGAACTAAGGAGATTCGTTCTCGCTTTCTGAGTCTTTGTGAGACATCAATTCGGACTTAATACTTCTGAAAAGAATTGGTTTTTGGCCTTTGCGTCTTGCTTGAACCATGAATACTGATTCTTGCGCATCATCGACATCTTGGTACGTTTTGAGGGATGACTTCATTGGTACATGCAATGATGTCGGAGCATCCATTACCGACCAAGGGTCATTATCCACCTCAGTACTAGTGTCTGATGGCACTGAATCAGAAGCAAACAAAGAAAAGTAAGCCCAATTCAACTCTTCATTAATATACCACTCGCTTACATTATCGGCGGTGTTATTAACATTGAGCTTATTAATGCTCGTTACAAGTGGATTTAATTCCCACATGCTCTCTTCTTCTGCCTCTGGCTCAGTGTCAGCTTCATTACCAGAGTCTGGTTCCTCTGGCTTATGGATTCTCGTTCATCTCCAGAGAGTGTTGGTACAGGAGGGAGTCTGTGAAATAGTTCTCTACCCCTTAAACGGATACCTTTCGGCAATCAACGTTCGGACTTTCCTACTTCCGTTAATGTACTTCATAACTTAATAGAGAGTAGAGAGGACGATGGAATTATAATGAATCCACGGTCATCTGAGCAGCAGATTGAACGAAGTGTTAGCGTGGATTACATAACACGTGGCTTTAGATCTTAGGTCCCTGATCTGACATTTGAGCTTGATCTTCCCCACTGGGAGCGTACCGTTGGCGTTGAAACCATAGATGGTAGTTTGGGTGACGCTTAATCGGTGGGTGGGGATCCCTAAGTACTGCATGACCCGGTGAGGTATGATGCTCAACGCGGATCCTAGATCTACCTAAATGCGGCTCACTTCAGACGATCCAATGTGCCCTGTGAAGTACATGGGCCGATCATGTTTCCCCTTGACCTGCATGTCATCTGAAGTGAAGGTGATGCAGGGAGCATTTTGAGAGGCATGGAGGCAGTCCTCTTCATCTTCCTCCTGTGGTCTAGCCAGGATCTGGGCCATGAAGACCTCAGCATCAGCTAGGGCTTTCCTCAGAGCTTCTCTTGTTGACTTTGATAGTATCACGAGCTCGTAAAGGGTGATTCTGGCTGGGATATTGGCCAATTGAGCCAGGACGTCAAAGTGGTAAGGTGTTGTGGATCCTTCTATTTTGTCCTTTAGGAGAGCGTTGGAAAACTGAAGCTCTTTCTGTTTCTCCACGAGTTGCTTTGCGGATGGCTTGGCTGACTCTGCAGTAGGTTTAGGGGGGTTTGCCACCATCTCGTCGTATTTCTTTAAATACAACTGACCTGAACGAGTTTCTGCCATGATCGATTTATTGAGCTCTGCGGTAAGGACGATTATTTCCTCTTCTAAATCAGTTAGTGAGGGAACATCAGTTTTTGCTTCCCGGGAAGAAGCGCACACCACATTGCAGGATGATGATTTTGCCTTGCTTTTGGACTTTTTGTTGGTAACAGTAGTCCACTGTTGGCCATCCACAAGGTCGGGATGAACCCACATAATTTCTCCCTAAGGTGTAGGGATAGGTACAAGACCTTTCTCCTGCTCATGATATGGGTCCGTATTGATCATTATTAGTTCTCCTTTCGGGATGGGAACTACTCCGGACGGTGCTGGAGGCTATTTACCAACTGAAGAAATGATGTCATATTAGCCCTCACTTTCTTCTGCTCTGGACAGAGCTTTAGCACATCTGGATCGATCAGAGCTTGAAGAATATCTTTAAAGACATAATAACTCTTGGTGGGGTGCCTTAGCATCCTATGATACAGGCAGTAGTTAGGATTGTCGGACTTGCCGACTTCCTCCGGACGTCTAGCTTCAGGAAGCTTCAATCTGTTGCTCTTGTTGAGTAACTTGAACAACGAATTGACAAGTTCGTCCTTGAAAGTGTACTGCTTGTTGGCGCGTGGCTGACTTGAAGAACCACCTCCCCTGGTCGGCTGAGGTTTGATGGAGGATTTTGTCTCTGTTGCCAATGTATCCTTTCTTTTTGACTGAAAAGATATTTCTAGCGCGCGCCTTGTCGACTTTTTGGGTCGGGGCTTGTTTTCTTTTGCCCTAACCCTGGCAACAATTTCTTCGGCCTGTTCATCTTGTTGGACCAATTGCTTCTAGGTGTGGCTCTCAGCGACCCCTATCTGGGCTAGGAGTGAAGTTTGTAGATTGTGGCAGCATGTTTCTATCAAGGTGGCCTGGGTCATTCCGCTAGGACATCGAAGCGCCATATTCCAAAATCTCTCCACAAATATTTTGACTGACTCTCCCTTTTGCTGCTTTGTTGTCAGGAGAGTGGGCATTGTAATTTCTGAGTCGTCTTCAAAGAAGCGTGTCAGGAAGAGTTTTTCCAAATCACTCAGTTTTTGATGGAGCTTTCTGAGAGTTTTATGAACCATTCAAAGGCAAGCCCTTTTAGAGTGCCGATGAACAAACATGACAAGATGGTATCATTATCTACTACATTTCCTGTCTGAGACTTGAAGTAGTAGATGTGTTGGTTCGGTTACCCTTTGTCGTCGAAAGCCTGTAAGGTCAGAGCTTTGAACTTAGGAGGGTACGGAATAAGGTCCCACTCGACCGGATATGGCCGGACTACTCATGCTTCTTGGAGGCCTTTCCGGCTGGTAAGGGCTTCCAGAGGCTTCTCCAATTGACTCATTCTTTTAGAATGAATACCCCCATTCTCCGGGTTGCCTTCCTCTTTAGACGAGGATTTAGACGACTCGGAATTAGATTGCTCCTTCTCCTTGATATGTATGGAAGATGAGCTTTCTCCTTTTATCCGTTTGCCTTTAGACTTCTTAGAAGAAGCTTTGTTGGTTGACTTCCTCTTGTCTTCAAGCAATTGTGCAAGCATCTGTGATTGGTTGGTTAGATGAGAAAGGTGTATGTAAATGTGGAGGAAAAAAAATATTGTTAGCACACAATGTATATTCAAATGAAAGAGAGTTAAGGTTTAGAAACAACCTCTCGTGCTTAGATTACTCCACAAATGTATGAAAGATGATTAATATACCCTTTCTTATCTCCGTTATAGCATAGAGTTATACCGAGTCGATTCTCAGGGAGAGCTAGCGATGGAAGCGTTGCGGTCCGTAGTGAAGAAAGTAAACGAAGTGTCTTCTTTGCTTAAAAGAATAAAACAATTATAGAACAAGAAATGAAAGAAGTGGTGGCTTCGTGCATGATGGAAAAGGAAAAGAAATCAAGAATGAAGATGAAGAAAACCATGACTAGCTAACTAACTTGCTAACTTACTAATCTCCTTGATAGTGATGCTTGCCTCATGTTGATTCATCGGCATAGATTTGTCTTGCGTGTTGACCTAATTACTTTCTCACTTGGATGACGGGGGGTTTTACCCATCGGAGAAGAGAAGACCATACAACTTGCAAGATGAAAGATAACAATCACACAAGAGTTAGAAGTTAAGCAAGGTTAGTGGTTAGCTAGTACATGTAGAAGAAACTAGCCACAAGCCATTACAAGTAAATGAAAGCAAAGCATGAAGCAAAGTTGCAAGGAAATAAAAGCATCAAAGTAAAGAAAGCAAGTAATACTAGAATTTGCTCAAGTAGAGTTGAAGAGAATGGATCAATCCTTGCTCCACAAGTGTCACCCTTGCTTACACAAGCTCTCTCTCTCTTACAATCTCTCTCTTGCAGAATTTCTAGGGAAGAAGAGGAAGGAGAACTAAAACCTAAAGAAAAACCTAAGAAAATACATGCAACTAATCTCTAATCTCCTTCTCTTGCTGTTCATTCTCTGCTCGCAGGTCCAGGTGCAGTATTTATAGGCCTCAGAAGAACTCTCTAGAAGACGCCAGGTGGCCAGAATCTGGGGCTCAACGGCCCTAGATTTGCGGCAAATTGGCGGGAAAATCCCGGATTTTGCGGCAATATCTCAACCGTTTGGCAACAACTTTCTGTTGTGAGTTGGTTGCGAGGTTGTTATCCACGTGGCCTTCTAGAATCTTGAGTTGTTACGCGGATCTCTCTGGATTCTGATTTCAAATTGGGCTTTATCTTGGGCTTGGAATTAATCTCTTTAATTATTGCTAATTAAAGTGATTATTGGGCTTTCTCCCATTTCAGTTGTGGACCTGTAAAAATATAGAGAAGATGAGTGAAAATCATATATTTATTTGCAATATGCATGGGGATTATGTGGTAAAATATGCAATATTGTGTATCAATCACACCCTCACACTTATTCTTTTGCTCGTCCCGAGCAAAACAAAGAAAAGAAAAACTATATTACCAATTTATTACACCACTTTCGCAGGTGACGCGATTGCACTGAGCGTGTGCAACAAGCCGTTAAACCTCTAGGTTACCCTAGAGGAGGAGTGTTGTCTCCTGAGGGTTTTCAGCGGATTGCACCCACAAAATCCATAAAGAAAGAAGACAAATGTTAGTGTTTTGAAAATGCATTTTGAAAGAGGAAACAAGTTTACGAACTATTTTTGCAAAAATATAAGTGATCTTAGGTCATAAGTCCACCTATAATTATTCTTTCTTAAACTTAGTCTCTATGCAAGATCTTGTCTTCAATTAAGGTAAGAATTCAAAATTGGATTGAATACTTTATCCTTCATAAAACCTAGATAGTATGCACACCGTGACAGTGAAGATTTCTGGGATTTCAACTCTAACCATAAAGCCATTTATTTATATATATATATTTTTTTCTTTTTCTTCCCTTAGTTTAGGCTTTCTAGTTCACCCTTGTAACGAGCCTATAACCGATGACTCCCAAACCAGTCGGTCTTAGGGCACCAGATGAGAAAACATCCCTCGAGTTTAAGGACTCGAGTGAAAAAGGCCACAAAACTAAAGGGGATTATTCCTTTGATCACCGTTAGGCGTGAATAATCATGCTTCTTGAGGCACAATGATCCAGCTTAATGAGTGATGTTTTTCACCATTAGGCGTGAATAATCATGCTTCTTGAGGCACAATGATCCAGCTTAATAGGTGATGTTTTATTTATATATATTTTTTCTTTTTTTTTATATTTTTTTTTATATATGGCATTTTAGGTCTTTGTTTCCATCCCAAAAATGTGTAAGTGTGAAGTGCATACAATCTAAGGCAAAAAAATTCAAGATAAAAATATCTCACCAATTTTTCTTACTTAGCCTATAATTTCAAACAAGATCTATTATTTCAACTAGGATTAAGATGTCATAATTAAGGCTTTCTTAATTTCTAAGATACATCTTAATTTTCTTAAAAATGGATCAAAACTTTGTCTCTTATTTCAAAAAGTTTTTATTTTTATATATATATATATTTTTTATTATTTTATTTTTGTAAAGAAATGTAAAAGAAAGAAAATCTAAAAACTCTATGTTAGTAAACCCTCCCCCACACTTATTTCATGCATTGTCCTCAATGCATCATGATATATGTATGCATGAAACAAAAATGAAGAGGAAGGAAAAAAATACCTTAAGGTGGTGGTTCCGGTGGTGGTCTGATTGGTCCACGAAACATGGCCCAATCAACTTTACTTTGGGTTTTGAGGAACCCACCAAAAATATCATGAATATGACCCACTAAAAAGATAAATCCTTGAAAGATTTTTATTAAGTACATGACCCCATCTAATTTCCATTTTCCATAATAAATTTCAGAGTCAAATTTGTCAAGATCCTTGTCCCAGAATGGTGTATGGAATGATAGAATGGTTGACTTGGACTCAGGAAGGATAGGAATTGATACCGACTCAGGAATGTGACCTAAGTCAAGTGATGGTTCAGGAGTCGAAGTGAGTTCATGAATTGGGTCCAAGACAAGAAAATGAAGCTCAAATCCACAATCATTTCCCCCAGATGGAATGTGACTATCTAAGATTAGTGATTCAAGTTCAGGAGGGTTGGGAATCAAAACTGACTCTAAAATGTTACTCAAATTGGGTAACAAAACAGGAGTTAATAATGATTCAGATATTTGAACTAAATCACAAACTTGAGGGTCAAAGTCACATTCCATATTGAGTTCAATATCAAAAAATGAAGAACTTGCCAATTTGTCAATGGGATTTTCAAAAGCAATGAATTGGTCAAGTTCAACATGATCATCAAGGAAGATTGGTGATTCAATTTCACAATGGATGGGTACTGGATTCAATAATTACTCGGGAAATGAAGTGAATTTATGTGAAGACACCGAAGTCATAATTGAATCAGGAAGTAGAATTGAATCATCAAGTGGAAGTTCAGGATCATGTTCATGTTCAAGTTCAATTTCAGTAAAAGGAAAACTTGTCAAAATGTCAATGGGATCTGAAGTTTGGACAAGTTCAGGTGAGTGTGCTGAAATTGAATCTTGATTTCCAAAACTACATGACTCTTTGGCTCGGACAGAATGGTTAGTGACATTAGAAATAGGATGAGAATGAAGAGTTTGGATCATCAACTCTACGTCACGATTACGAGTATTTTGAGTATGAGTCAAGAATTCAAGCATCTTTTGACAATTCATTGGTTCATCATTTTGTGGAAAAGATGAAGTGTTGTTTTGGAATTGGTGATGAAATTGTGAGTCAAAAATGTCTGGTGATGGAAGAATGGACTCACACAAGAGATCTTTACTCGTTTCCAAGACAAATGGTTGTTCATTAGGAAAAGGTGGAACTGAGTAAGATTCTTGAAAATATGGTGGAATTGGAGGGGCAAAGGTTTCTTGACGTTGTTGCTCAGCCCTCTGAAGATTGGCTTCTAAACTCCTTAGTAACTCAGATTTTTCTTCAATTGATGGTTCAGAAAAAGGAGTATAAGAAGCGAAATCGGGGAATGAATGTTGTGTATAAGGTGAATATGGTGGACAAGGAATTTGAGAATTTGACTCGGGGTACGTGAATCCCCAATGACTCGGTGAAGAGTTGAAATTATTATGGAAATTATAATTATTAGATGGGGGGTATGGGTCATATTCATTCGGATAAGGCCAACCCGGCGTATGTGGTTGGTGCGTATTGTAAAACACCGGGTTGGAATTATCCGAATATGGAGTCGGTGTGAAATATGGATTATTATTAGGATGGAAAGAATTGTTGAATGCCATATCACACAAAAAATCACAATCAAAAAGAAAAATCAAACAACAAATAAAAAAGAAGAGAAAAAATCAAAACCAAGCCAAAAGAAGGGTTGACCTAGACCTAGACGACTCCTAACTGATTAGATCGTCCACGGGAGGTTTAGTGTAGACGTAGACCACAAGTTAATCAGCCAGGAAAGGGCAAGGTTGTTGGGAGGTTTTCCGTCAGAGACGTTCCTTAATTAAGTAACCAGCAACCTTCGGGCTTTCGGCCCTCAATCCCTTTCCTAGACACTGATTTTGCAAGAGTCTATTTCCAACACTTTTCCCCCTTAGGATAATCTCCTAGATGAGTCCGAGATGTCCCTAGGGCCAGCGTCTATCAGTTTTTATTTACAAGCTTGGGTTAGTGAGTGCTTGGATGGTTGTTTTTGGGCTAAGGAAAGGGTAATGAAATCCCCCACCTTATCTTATTTACGGGTTATGCCCTTAAAATGAATTGTGCAAGTGTACAAAAAAATATATAACTAGAATTCACTCAAAGCATGAAAATCAAGCAAGAGATGATTCCTAGTCTATATGCAATGCAAAACGTACCTTGCCTCCAGCACTCTTCAACAGTAAAAGTAAAGGAATGAAAGACACGTGCCTAGAAATGCAAATGTCTAATCAATTTTAACTTTTCAACCAAATTTTTTACTGTTGATTAAATTAGCAGGTATATGGTGAAAAATACAGGAATTCAAGTATAGCAGAAGCTGTATTTTGCAGAGCTGGAGACCCTGCAGAAATTTTGTGAGTAGTCAACTCAGGATTGCCGCAGATCCGCGGTAAAAACCAGGATTCCGCGGCAAAACTGAGGGATCCTGGTCTCTGCTTTCGAGAGCAGAGGCCCAGGTCCACTTATATGTCACTGCAATTAAAATTTTCCTGTTCTTCAACCTGTAACCTGCAACAGAGAAGAAGATTCGTTTAGTTCTTCACTTTAAAGAAAATCCGTTGCTCTCCCCGGCAATGGCGCCATTTTGGTTAGATGAGAAAGGTGTACGTAAATGTGGAGGAAAAAAAATATTGTTAGCACACAATGTATATTCAAATGAAAGAGAGTTAAGGTTTAGAAACAACCTCTCGTTCTTAGATTACTCCACAAATGTATGAAAGATGATTAATATACCCTTTCTTATCTCCGTTATAGCATAGAGCTATACCGAGTCGATTCTCAGGGAGAGCTAGCGATGGAAGCGTTACGGTCCGTAGTGAAGAAAGTAAACGAAGTGTCTTCTTTGCTTAAAAGAATAAAACAATTATAGAACAAGAAATGAAAGAAGTGGTGGCTTCGTGCATGATGGAAAAGGAAAAGAAATCAAGAATGAAGATGAAGAAAATCATGACTAGCTAACTAACTTGCTAACTTACTAATCTCCTTGATAGTGATGCTTGCCTCATGTTGATTCATCGGCATAGATTTGTCTTGCGTGTTGACCTAATTACTTTCTCACTTGGATGACGGGGGGTTTTACCCATCGGAGAAGAGAAGATCATACAACTTGCAAGATGAAAGATAACAATCACACAAGAGTTAGAAGTTAAGCAAGGTTAGTGGTTAGCTAGTACATGTAGAAGAAACTAGCCACTAGCCATTACAAGTAAATGAAAGCAAAGCATGAAGTAAAGTTGCAAGGAAATAAAAGCATCAAAGTAAAGAAAGCAAGTAATACTAGAATTTGCTCAAGTAGAGTTGAAGAGAATGGATCAATCCTTGCTCCACAAGTGTCACCCTTGCTTACACAAGCTCTCTCTCTCTCTTACAATCTCTCTCTTGCAGAATTTCTACGGAAGAAGAGGAAGGAGAACTAAAACCTAAAGAAAAACCTAAGAAAATACATGCAACTAATCTCTAATCTCCTTCTCTTGCTGTTCATTCTCTGCTCGCAGGTCCAGGTGCAGTATTTATAGGCCTCAGAAGAACTCCCCAGAAGACGAACAGGTGGCCAGAATCTGGGGCTCAACGGCCCTAGATTTGCGGCAAATTGGCGGGAAAATCCTGGATTTTGCGGCAATATCTCAACCGTTTGGCAACAACTTTCTGTTGTGAGTTGGTTGCGAGGTTGTTATCCACGTGGCCTTCTAGAATCTTGAGTTGTTACGCGGATCTCTCTGGATTCTAATTTCAAATTTGGGCTTTATCTTGGGCTTGAAATTAATCTCTTTAATTATTGCTAATTAAAGTGATTATTGGGCTTTCTCCCATTTCAGTTGTGGACCTGTAAAAATATAGAGAAGATGAGTGAAAATCATATATTTATTTGCAATATGCATGGGGATTATGTGGTAAAATATGCAATATTGTGTATCAATCACTGGTCGCTAAGATTGCACATTTATTATCATATTCTCATACTTATTACTAAATAAACTCTGCTTGTTCTTAATTATTGTTTAATTTATTTGTAGGGCCCATTCCTAAAGGAGAGTGAAGAAAAATGAGCCCAAAAGCCTATCAAATTCTAAATTAAATCAGAATAAATTCGAAATCAGTGAATCAGGGCAAATCTTGGCAAATTAGAGAGGTTGAAAACCGGTTGAAATGAATCATCCTAAATCAAGCGGTTGAAGCCAAAGATAAAAGGCCATTTCGTCAAAATCCCGGACTTAAACTGCAAATCCAGCTGAAGATAAACATCAATCGCGAAGCCGGGGAATTCCACCAACAGGGTGTGGCCACCTGGCCACACCCTGGTAGCAAAAACACGTCCAAAGCCGCGTTTCTGCGGCTTTGTTAGGGAGTTAGGGGAGAGTTTGCTCCCCATATCTTCTCACGCCTCTCCCCTCTGTGTTTTTGCCTATAAAAGGCAGGTATTTCACTGTAAATGAGGACGACCATGCAGAGATAGGATTTAGTCCAGTTTTTCATTCTTTATAGTGTAGGTTTTTGTTTTCTTTTTATGTAATTTTAATTTCTTTGTAAGCTTAGGTTAGATTGAGATTCATGTAAGTAAGAGAGAGAGGCTTATGTTGAGAGTGACATCGATGTACCTCCTCCTTTCTTTCATCGTTTTTGCAAGCAATAAAAGGTAACTTTTTTTTTATGTTCGTCTTTACTTTTGTTTCCTTCTTCTTCTTTCTACTTTTTCTCTTTTGGTTATGATGAGCATTCAAGTGAATCTCGTAGCATCAGCATAACAATGTTTGTGTGAGTGCCAACGATATTTCATAATGATGTTCTCCTCCTCAAGACTCTGTATCATTTCATTCTTGTTCGTCTTGATGATGTAATGCAAATGGGGACTGAGCTCGATCTTATGGCTTATGCGTTGAACGCCTCCGAAGTAAGGTAGAACATGCATGGGTTCCAGGTAAGTCATCAACCAAAGGAGGTAAGTATTTCTTTAATCTTTTCTTTCTTTTCTTTTATTTCTTTAGTTTAGATCACCAACACCAACAACACCCACTTCTTTTATCACTCCTATTTCATTTCTTTGTACATATCTAATTCTGGTTTCTCCATCTTCCTAATCTCTCATTTTCTGCCTAACTTCATTGTAATTTATTTTTCTTTTCTTTTTAAGAAACTAAAAAAGAACTTTAACCATTAGTGGTAGCATAAAAGAGAACTTGCTAAAAAAGCTTCTATCACAGTCCCTCCTTGTGGATCATGACCCGCATAGTCACTTGCTATTGCGGTAGAATTGAGTAACTTGCACTCTTTTATCTTAAAATCTGAAATACTGTATTTGTGTGCAGGTTCAACCTCAATCAAAATTTTGGCGCCATTGTCGGAGAGGGACGGTAAGTTACTCTCTTTAAAAGTTTACATTTTTTGTTAACTTTCTTCTTTGTTTTTTGTACAGATTTAACAACAAGGAATTCTTGCTACAGTGGACACATAAGTGACCTTGGACTCTGCTCAAGAAAGCAGAGCCAAGAAACCCTCAGATTTGCTACATTCCAGTGGCAAAACTGAGTGAACTACTAACCTGTATTTTTGCAGGTTGGCTTAATTGAAAATCTGAATTTCTGTAGCATTTGTCTCCTTGTTTGACTCACTGTATATACATTTTTAACACAACAGTAAAAAGTTGATTGTAAATGCTAAAAATGATTTAGACTTTGCATTTAAGCACGTGTCTATTTCATTTCATTTTCTATTTACTGTTGAAGAGTGCTGGAGCCAAGGTATGTGTGCATAGCATTTAGTATAAGGTTCATTCTTGTATGATTGCTTGAATGTTACTTTTTTCTATATACTTGTGCACTGCACTAAATTGATTTAAGGGCTTGTCCTATAAACAAGATAAGGTGGGGAAGTCATTATCCTCTCTTAGCCCACAAACAATCTCCTCACTCATTAACCCAAGCCTAACTAAAATGAGTAGACGTTGGCCCTAGGGATATCTCGGACTCAATTAGGAGATTATCCTAAGGGGAAAAGGTGTTGGAATTTGGCTCCTGCCAAATCAGTGTCTAGGAAGGGGATTAAGGGCCGAAAGCCCAAAGGTTGGTGGTTACTTAATTAAGGAACGTCTTTGACGGATAACCTCCCACCAATCTTGCCCTGACCTAGCTGATTTGCTTGTGGTCAAAGTCTGCATTATACCTCCTATGGATAGTCTAACTAGTTAGAAGTCGTCTAGGTCAAAGGTCTACCCTAACTTAGGTTAGAATTTTTTCTTTTTTGTTTGCTTATTTGTTTGTTTTTTTCTTTGTTTGTGTTTTATTGTATGATATGGCTTATAACAATAATTTTTTCAATTTTAATGGTAATCCATATTACACACCAACATCTTTTTCGGATATTACCAACCCGGCATATCATAACTTTAACCAACCTAGTGTGCCGATTGGTCTTATCTGAATCAATGTAACCCATGCCCCCAATCTTATAACCATAATTTCTAGAATAATTTCAACTCTTCACAGAGTCAATGGTGATTCACTTCCCCGAGTCTAATTTTCAACCAACTTGTCCTCTTTATCCACCTTGTAAACAATATTTCCAATATTCATACTCAGTTCCACTAGTCCAAAATAGAAAACCATCAATTTTGAAAATGAGTAGCGTGAGTCCAAACAACAATCACAAAATCTGATGGACTCACAATTTTACCACCAATTCCAAAATAACACTTCATCTTTTCAAGACCAATTGCAACAAAACGATGAACCTATCAAGTATGAAAAGATGCTTGAAGCCATGACTCAGGCTCAAAATGCTCGTAATCATGACATAGATATAATGGTCCAATCTCTACATTCTCACAATTTGGCCAGTTCTGATGTGGGTAACCATTTTGTTAGAGCCGAAGAGTCATGTTGTTTTGGAACACAAGGTTCCATTTCAGCACAATCATTTGAACTTGCCCAAACTCCAAATTTTAGAAGTGACATTAACAGTTTGGCAAGTTATCCCTTTCCTGAAATTAAACTTGAAAATGAATATGATCATGAACCTCAACTTAGTGATTCAATTCTACTTCCTAATTCAATTATGACTCTGGTATCTTCACCTGATTTCAATCTTTTTCTCGAGTCAACATTGGATCCTGTGCCAATTCATAATGAAATTGAATCGCCCATCTTTGATGATCATCATATTGAACTTGACCAATTTTATAATTTTGAAAGTCTCATTGATAAATTGACAAGTTCTCATTTTTATGAAATTGAACTCAATGAGAAATGTGACCTAGATTCTCAAATCTGTGATCCAGTTCAAATTCCCGAATCAATATTGACTCCAGTTTTGTTACCCGACTTGAGTAGTATTTTAGAGTTAGTTTTGATTCCCACACCTATCATTCTTGAACTTGAATCACCAATATTAAGTCACATTTCATTGTTGGAAAATGAATGTGGACTTGAGTTTCAACTTCTTGATTTGGACCCACTTCCTGAACCAATCTCGACTCCTGAACCTTGACTTAAGTCACTTTCCTGAGTCGGTATCAGTTCCCGTACTTCTTGAGTCCAAGTCAGTCATTCTATCTTTTCGCACTCCATTTTGGGATGAGGCAGTTAACAAAATTGACTCCCAAATCAATTATGAAATTTGGAAATTAGATGGGGTCAAATTTTTAATAAAAATCCTTCATGTATACATCATTTTAGTGGGTTATATTAGAGAGATTTCTAGTGGGTTCCTCTGAACTCCATGCAAAGTCGATTGGGCCGCATTTCGTGGACCAATCAGACCACCACCGGAACCACCACCTTAAGGTAGTATTTTCCTTCCCCGTCTTCTTTTTCATGCATCTATGCTTTAATTCATACATTGAGGAAAATGCATGAGATAGGTGTGGGGGAGGGTTCTAACATAACTTAGGTTTTTTTTTATTAAAAAAAATTTAACATTTTCTTTACTTTTAAAAACTTTTTGAAAATAGAAACAATATTTTGACATATTTTTGTAAGAAATTAAGTCAATTTTAAGGAATAGGAAAATCAAAATTAGTATTTCTTAAACTTAGTCAAAATAAGATTGTTTGTTTGATTTTTAGAGTTAGGAAGATAATTTGTCAAAGTAATTCAGTCTTGATCTATACCTTAATGAAATATGCACACTTCATACACTTACACACTTAGGCTTCAAAAAATGAAGATTCTTATGCCTTATAAAAAAAAAGAAAAGAAAAAAATATATCTATTAAAGGTGAACAAATCTAATTATTGATTAGCTAGGTGCTTGGCCTAAGTAAGCCTTAGTATTTATGAGAAAGATGATTAGATAAGTTTGAGAAAAAATATATAGAAATTCTCTGATTAAGCTGGGTATTTGTGCCTAATAAAGCATAAGTATTCACGCCTAAAAGGGGTTCATATAACAAAATCCTTAGTTTTGTGGCCTTGTTTGCTCGAGTCCTTAAGTCCTTGGGGTGTTTTCTCACCCGGTGCCTTATAAGACTGTTTGGTTTGGGAGTCATCGATTAAAGGCTTGTTACATGGGCAGATTAGAAAGCCTAATAGAACTAAGGAATAATATCACAAAATATATATATATAAATAAATAAGGCAAAAGAGTTAGAGTTAAAGAACCCTTAGTCAAAATTTTCACGGTCACAAGGTGCATATGACTTAGGGTAAAGTAATAGACTAGATGAGAAGTACAATTTGACTCTTTGATTGATAACAAATTTTTGAATAGAGACTAAGTTTAGGAATGAAAATTTTAGTTTTCCTATAACTTATAGATTACTTAAAACTTACAATAATATTTCAAATATTTTTCTTTCAAAATGTGTTTTCAAATTACTAACATTTTTTCTCTTTCTCTAATCCACTGAAAACTCTCACGAGACAAAACTCGTCCTCTGGGGTAACCTAGAGGTTTAACGGCTTATTGCACAAGCTCAGTACAATTGCGTGACCTGCGAAAGTGGTCTAATAATTTTTAGTTTAGTTTTGTAGTTTTGCTCAAGGACGAGCAAAAGATAGGTGTGGGGGTGTGATCGTACATATATTTTGTATTCTTTTCATTACACTCCTACATTTATCGTGTATTAAATCTGCTAATTTCTTTGTCTTAAATATCTATTTTGCAGAAGATAATAATGAAAAGAAAGAGGATTAAACTAAAAAATTACCAGTTAAAATTAGATTTAACTGGAACTATTTGGTTAGTTGAGGATGATCCCAGATCTAGTTAGAACAAATTAAGGATTGGGGCAAATGTTCAGCTGAAAATCAGAGCAAATCAGAAAGATAACACCAAATGGAAACCGATAAAATTCAAATTTTTATAAATCCATTTTGGTTAGCTAAAGATCAACCAAGGATAATATCAAATGTAGAGAGACAAATGGATAGAGAGAAGATCAACGGATGAGATGAAGCAAGTTGACTCAGATTCTGACTGGATATATTTTAGTATTTGAATCATAACTTTCGCTACTAAATCTCAAATCTGATGATTCAAGATGATCCAGAAAGCAGACTTATAGGGCTAAAACTCTTATGTTGATCACTATTTCTAATTCTGTCATTTGATAAGTGATATTCAGCAATCGACATGCTAACAAACTGCAGATCAGAACTGAATATCTACATCAAATCAAGTTTGGAGATAAGGGGAGGATTCAAATTCAGAAATAGCCAGCTTTCACTATCTTCATACTCCTCTAACCTCTGCATTTCTTTTATAAATACCTGCAATCTCAAAGGCAAAGGACGACTAAGTAGAGAATAGAACTTAGGATAATTTGTAGTTTGTAACTTAGCTTTTTAGTTTTCTTTTTATGTAATTTTTACTTTTCTTTATGTAACTGAGAGGAGAGACGACTTTTATGGAGGAATGAGAGCAAGCTTGTACTGCAGGTGACACTAGTGTAAGTGATCTCTTCTTTCATTGTTATTTGAATCGAATCAAAGTTTCTTTTTCTTTCTTTACTCTTGTTTTCTTTTACTCTCCTCTGATGTGTTGCAATCTAAGAGAATCTGATAGCCTCGAGACTGCTTAGCCATTGCAAGTGCCCTTGATGGCCTATGGTGATGAACAACCCTTCTCTTGCTAGTATAGTTTGCCCTTTTATTCGTAGTGTAGATCGAGAATGGGGAAGATCCTATACGTCATACTTGATTGCCTTCAAAGACAAGGTAAGTCGTCGCAACGGATCCAAGGTATATGAGCACTGAAGAGGTAAGTAAATTTTAGGTTGTCTTTCTTTTATTCTTTAGTTTCAATATTAAAAGCTCCAACCATCTTTATCACTCTTTTCCATTTCTTTGTATATAATCTATTTTTCATTTTTCCATCTTCTTAATCTACCATCTTCTTCCTAATTCAACTTTAACAATTTTCCTTTTTCTTTTAAAGAACTAAAGAAGAACTTTAACTATACTTTGTATCTTAAAAGAAAACTTACTAAAAAAGCTTCTATCGCTACCCTCCTTGTGGATCACGACCCGCATAGCCACTTGCTATTGCGGTAGAATTGAGTAACTTGCACTCTTTAATCTTAAAATCTGAAATGCTGTATTTGTGTGCAGGTTCAACCTCAATCAATCTGCTTGAGGGTATCGAGAGATTCTTGTTGAGCACGAATCATGTCGAATTGTTCCCTCTGGACCTGGGCTTGTTGTTCAAAGCGCCTGGCCGTCTCCTCGAGAGTATTTGTCATGTACGCAAAGGCTTCCTTCTCTATGGAAGAGTTTGAGGGCTGCGATTCTACAATGGTGGAGTGTGATTCACATACATCAATGCCCCGAGCTAGGGCACTATAGTTGATCGGGGCTACCGCACTAGTCCGAGTGCGGGTATGCCGGTACACTCCTTCTGGTTTCGGTCAGACTCTCGGAGCTGACTGCCGGTTGTTTTTCCCTACTTCTGCTTGTCATGTTTGCAGTGACTTCAGGGTACCCTATGTCAGAGAAGACTTTCCTTCTGTGGGAGGACATCTCTTAGCTGATCGGGAGGTCGAGGTCAATGTCTGAATACCGACTGTTTACTTATATGTGAACTGCAGCGGCATTTAGAGAGCATTGCCGTGATAAGTTGTTCACAGTAACAAGATGGACTGATCTGATTAGCACTCTTTTTCTTTGTCACATAATCTCTTAGATTGGTCGGAGGGAGATCAAAGAGATTGGCCTCAGGTTATCGAGGGCTTTTCAGCTTCTTAGAGCCACCCTTACGTCGAGAATCTGAGACGCAGGGTTCAGAAACGTGGAGCTTACGTTGTGTAGAACAGGCAAAGCTCTTGCGTTTTGACTTTGAAATATGGGTCTCGTGCCTTTGCTGAGCAAAGACGCGGACCTTATGTTGCTGATTGTCGTGTTTGGTTAGGATGATTAAGACACGCAAACTTTCTCAATTCCGTGTTTGGTTATAGAGACGTGGGTCTCGTGTCTCTGAGAAGAAGCATAGCCCTCGCGCTGCTGAACGTCGCGTTTGAAAAGTGAAGTCTCAGAAACGCAAGCCTGTTGGGCTTCATGTTTTGGTCTCCATACGCAGACTTCGCGCGTCTGACGTAACTTAGAAGAGACGCAGGCTTGAGCCTCGCGTTCTATATCTGCTGGATAGATGGTTGTTCCAGCTTCTTGCGCCTGTAGTTGACGCGCGCGTGATCTCTGTCGGCATTCAGCGTTATGGCTACACCGTACGGGTTGCGGGAACCCCTGGTAACCTGGAACTGAGGAAGAGGATGGGCATGAATGGGCTGAATATCAGCAACACTAACCTCACGGGTCTCGTGGGAGACGTTGACGCGGGTGTCACGTGTGATGTGGTTAGCCATGGCACTCTTCTTGTCAATAACATCTGAAGGGAAGAGCAGGTCCCCGAGGAGACCTTGTGGTACTGCCGCGTCCTAGGGCTCTTAGAGTCGAAAGAGAGGAACTCTTCATACTTTACCTGGTCAAACTCCATAATAAGTGATTCAACCATTTTTCCCATGTAGGTGACGTCACCTTGCGCCACAACTTGCTCATCGGTAGAGAAAGTAGTCCCCAGCGGAGTCGCCATCTCTTGTTTGGTGGGAAAATTGAAGGGGCGTGTAAATTCTTTATTTGATTCTAAAGAAAATTACAACAGATCAATAACCCGGTTACAAGAGAGGGAAGACATTTAAGCTCGAATCTCCCCTTTGTTTAGTGCTGGGTTCTTGATGTGGCGATAGAAAATGAATCTGGTTTTTCGTTGATCGGGTGAAAGTCAAGATCTCTTGGCGAATCTTCTTTTTGGATGGTGGGCGAAGTAACATAGCTTCTGTCCAACAAGAATCTCAAAGACACCATAGGCAAAAAATAAACTTGTACGCAACAAGTTGTTAGAAGAGTTGAACCCTCTTTTTCCTTTTGCTAGAGATCTTGGCCCTTCTACAGCTTACAACCGAAGTTCTTCTGACCAGATCTTTTTTCCTTGCCAATCGACCCCTCTTCCATAGCAAACTGGGCTATTTATAGAGGTTTCAGGGGGTAAAAGTGTCCCCTAAAAATACTCTATAATGGGGGTTAAGTCCCTCATTACGTGGGCAGTAATTGACCCAGTAATGAGGGTAGTTATAACTGAGACGCGGGCTTTGGGCCTCACATTTTGCCATTGAGGTGATGCTTGAGAAATGCGAGCTTTAAATTCTATGTCAAGCTTCACGTGAGACAGGGGCTTTGGGCTCTGCGTTTTGGTACTGCAGTGATGCTGAGATGCGGCTTTCATGCTCCACGTCTTGGTCATTGCAGTGATGTTGAGACGCGGGTTTCAACCCTCGCGTCTTGGTGCTGCGCTAGTGGCGATGATTAGCCTTGCGTTGGGAGTTTAGACTCTTCTTTTTGATGACTTGTCTTCAGTGATTTTTAGATAGTCTACATCCCCGCCTTCACCGCGTGAAGGATTTTCACTCTCCACCAAGGATTTTCACAAAAGAGTCAATACAATGGTCTACACAAGACCTGGAGCTCCAACTCTTGTCTTCAAAGCTCGACACAAGAGATGAGCATAAAGCCAATGAAGAATATAACCACTTGGTGACCACTGATTGCACACATTTATTGCATTATTCTTTATTACATATTCACATTTATCATGTAATAAATCTGCTAAATTTCTTATCTTAAATGTCTATTTTGCAGAAGATAATTATGGGGAGAAAGAGGATAAAATCAAATAAATATCAGTTAAATTTAGATTTAACTAGATCTATTTGATTAGAGGAGGATGATCCCAAATCTAGTTGGTTAAATTCAGTTTTTGGTGAATCAAGTGGTTAAAGCTAAAGATCAACTGAGGATAACGTCGAATACAGAGTCCAAATCCAAAGGGATAAATGGATAGAGAGAAGATCAATGGATGAGATGAAGCAATTTTGACTCGAATTCTGGCTGGATACATTTTAGTATTTGAATCATAACTTTCACAACCAAAATGTAAATCTGATGATTCAAGATGATCCAGAGGAAGACTTAAAGGGTTACAACTCTTAAGTTGATCACTATTTCTAATTCTGTCATTTGATAAGTTATATTTAGCAATCAATACGCCAATAAGCTGCAAATCAGAATTGAATATCCACATTAAATCAAGTTTGGAGATAAGGAGAGGATTCAAATTCAGAAAAAGCCAGCTTTCCTTATCCTCATACTCCTCTACCCTCTGCATTTCTCTTATAAATACCTACAATCTTAAAGGCAAAAAGGACGACCAAGTAGAAAGTAGAATTTTGGCTAATTTGTAGTTTGTAACTTAGATTTTTATTTTCTTTCATGTAATTTTATTTTCTTTATGTAACTGAGAGGAGAGGATACTTTCATGGAGGAATGACAACAAGCTTGTACTGAAGGTGACACCGGTGTAAGTAATCTTTTCTTCAATTGTTATTTGAATCAAATCGAAGTTTCTTTTCTTCTTTACTCTTGTTTTCATTTACTTCCCTCTTCTATGTTTGTGGATCCAAATGAAACCGATAGCCTCGAAGTTGCCTTTCCCTTACAAGTGCCGTTGATGGCTTATGGTCATGGATATTCATTTCTATGGTAGTGTAGCTTGCCCCTTCAATTCATAGTGTAATACAGGAATGGCCAAGATCCTATTTGTCATACTTCGCTCGCCTTCAAGCAAAGGTAAATCGTCGATACGGGTCAAAGGTAAGCAGGCGCCGAAGAGGTAAGTAAGTTTTTAGATTTTAGTTTTCTTTCTTTTACTCTTTAGTTTAAATCTCCATCACAATCTATCAACTTTTTATCACTCTTTTCAATTTCTTTGTAAATACCCACTTTCATTTTCTCCACCTTCTCGATCTACCACTTTCTTTCTAACTTAACTGTAATTTTATTTTCTCTTTTCTTTTAAGAAGTTAAAGAAGAATTTTAACCATTAATTGTAGCATAAAAGAGAACTTACTAAAGAAGCTTCCATCGCTAGTCCCTCCTTGTGGATCACGACCCGCATAGCCACTCGCTATAGCGGTTGAATTGAGCACCTTGCACTATTGTTATAAAAATTCTGAAATTCTGTATTTTTTTATGCAGATTCAGACTCAATCAACCACAAAGATCACAAACTCTCTCTTTACAACTTTCTATAATTTGGAGTGAAATTTTAGGCTCAAGAAATTTGTGTGAGAGAAAAATTAGTTAAAAAGAATGAACTTGAGCGCTTAAAACTTGTAGAAATTGATTTGGAATGAAAGCTCTTTAAAACTTGAAACTTTGAATTTTTTTCGAAAATTTTCAAATAATTTTTAAGAATAAACTCTTGATTTTTCTTGATCTAAAACTCTCTCAAATGACTCCTATTTATAGGAAATAGGTAAACATTATTAGAAATTTAATATGGGCTTAAAACAGTTGATAAAACACTGCAAAATGAAAAATGCCCATTTGGGAAAAGATAAAACTGGTATAAAATAAAAACTAGCCATTTTGCCCCATTTGACAGTCTGGCGGTCAACCGGCCATGATTATTCTGAGATAGATGTTGCCAGTGGTCGACTGGCTGGTCAACTGATCTAGAAACAAAGAGCTCTGCAAGAGAGCTCGGTTTAGGCGGTCAACCACTCAGTGGACCGTTCTAAACGACCAAACTTGGTGCCAGAGAATATGTCAACCGGGGGGTTGACCAGACCCTTGTGCGCACATACATGTATATCCGTGTGCACATTTGATCTACCTTTCGATCGACCGAGAACTGTGCAGACTTCTCTACTCACATGGGAACTCAACTGGGCGGTCGACAACCCAGCCCAAAAATCTTAAAAACATTGATTTTAAATTTTCAATCTAATTTTGAAATAATATAATGTATTAAAAATAGTTTTTGGCAGGAATTAAACCATGACATACATGTAAACATATATAGATAAAATCATAAAGGATCAGAACATGTATTCGATAAACTTAAAATAAAAACAATTTATTTTTAAAAACGTTTCGTATGTGTGAGACTTCTTAAGCATCAATATAACACTCTAAATTTAAGGAATTTGAATTCTTACAAGGATTGCACTAGCTTCATGTCTTCTTAAAGTGGAATTCTTCAAAAATTCATGCTTTGACCTTTTGAGCTTGAATCCCATGCTTGTGTTAACTTGAATATTTCAATACCTTCCTTTTTAGGTAGAATAAAACGAGATCTCAGCTCCTGTATCCTGTAATCCTAAAAATACTTGAACTTGATTAGTATCTCATAACCACATGAGTTTTTTAATCATCAAAACAGAAACAGTGAGTATACCCTTGGGCCAATAATCTCTCCCTTTTTTATGATGACAAAACTCATGAGTTATTTATATGAAAATATGAAGAGCTTGAAAAGCTCCCACAGAAATTATGCTTTTGCGAAATCAAGTTCAACATGACTAAAAGATTGATCATTATAAGTAAGTCACATGCATATCAAAAAGTTTAACAATTTAAAACAATATGCATAAATAGTCATCCATCCATCCATTCCTCCAACCGCCAAAATAGGTATGCAATAAAGGATAAGATAACTCAATGTTACATAAAACATAAGAATAGATCTATGATAAAAATAACTCAAAAACTTCTCTCCCATTTTGTCATGCATGAAAAAGGAGCACCAATTTTGAAAACATGCAAACTTCAATATCAATTAAGAGGTATTAAATATGTATACAAACTTAAATACCAACTGATGCCAACTGAGAAAACAATATTGAAAACAATAGAGAATGATACCAATTGAAAGAATTCCAAATACTAAACATATAAATTAAGTCTCCATCATACAAACATTCAATTCACAACAAATGAAAGAAAATCCATTGTAATGAAGAGGTTTTGTAAAAATATCGGCCAATTGAAGATCCAAAGAAACATAATCAGTTTCACTCATAATGATCTCTAAGAAAGTGATATCGAATTTCATATGCTTGGTCTTACTATGTTGATTTAAATACTTGGTCATATGAATAGTACTAGTATTATCACAATAAATCTTAATATGATCATAATGCAAATCATAATTGATCATACACATATATCATATTATTTATTAGTACATACCTACACTATTCTTGTAATAAACTGCTAATCACCTTGTCTTAATATTTAATACGTGTAGGATATGATTAATGAAGGAAGGGAAGATAATACAAAATAAATACTGGTTAAATCAGATTTATATGGATCTATTTGGTTAGCTGAAGATCATCACAAATCTAATCCAACTAAATCAGATTTAGTTGGATTTATTTTATTAGATGGGAAATTAAGGAGATAGAGGCAAATCCAGAAATCCAAAGTAAACCCTATCAATATACAAAGGGCTATCCAAAATATTTGGTTGTATATTTAGAAAATTCAGAGAGATAAGATATAATCTAACGCCTATCTTCATACGCTCTCCTTTATCCAGTTTTGGCTATAAATACCTACATTTCTGAAGGCAAAGGAGCACCACTCAGTAGAGATAGTTTTTAGGATATGTTTTCATTCTAATTCAGAGTAGAATTTTGTTTTTTGTTTCATATAATTTTCAAATTTATTTATGTAACTTAGAGGAGAGAAGAGTTTCATGAGAGAATAAGAGTGAAGACTGTACTGAAAGTGACACCGGTGTAAGTTGTTCTTCTCTTCTTTTATTGTTACTTCAATTAAGCTAATGTTATATTTTGTTTATCTTTTATTCTTTATACTTCTGTCTTCTACTTTTCTTCTTTTTGGTTTTGATGATAATCCAAGTGAGTTGAATAGCATCGGTATTGCCTTGCCTTTACGAGTGCCGCGGATAGCTCGTGACTATGGATTCCTCCCCAAAGTTTATACCATTTCATACTAGCTCGAGGTAGTCTTGATGATGTAATGTGGACGGAGATAGAAATTGATCTTATGGGTTATGCACTGATCGCCTCCAAATCAAGGTAAACGTGCCAACGATCCAAGATAAGTCATCAGCCAGAAGAGATAAGTAAGTATTTTAGTTTTTTCTTCTTTTCATTTCATAGTTAGAAACACTTCTAAGAACAATTCTTTCTTTACCATTTTAATTCTTACTTTTTAACTAAGTTTTTCTTTTCCTTCTAAACGATCGCCATCTTCTTTCATCTTTCATCTTCTTTCTAATTTAACCATACATTTATTTTCTTTTCTTTTTAAAAACAAAGAAGAACTTTTAACTAATTTTAGTAACTTAAAAGAAACTTATCTAAATGCTTTCATCACAAGTTTATCCTTGTGGATCACGACCCGCATAACCACTTGCTATAGCGGTAGTAGTATTGAGAATCTTGTATTTTCTTAATCTTCATTCCTAATTCTGTATTTTTGTGTGCAGGTTTATCTCAATCAAATTTTAGCGCCATTGCCGGGGAGGAACAATAAGTTTTTTTAGTTTACTTAAAGGTTAATTTTTTCTTCTCTGTTCTTGTGTGCAAGAGGAGACATCAAGAAATTTTTTGCAGCAGTGGATATATAAATGGCCTTGGACTCTGCTTAAGAAAGCAAAACCCAGAAGCCCTCAGATTTGCCACGAAAACGCGGTAAAAGCCGCGTTCTCATGGCAATCTGAGTGAACTGCTAACCTGTATTTTTTGCTGCTTGGTTGAATTACAAAGTTTAAGTTTTTGCAATTATTTATTTTTTATTTAACTTACTGTACATACTTTTCTAACCTCAATAGTAAATTGTTGCTTGTAAATGCTAAAAGAATGTTTAGACTTGCATTTAGGCAGGTGTTTAAATCGTTACATTTCATAATTGTTGAAGAATGCTGGAGCAACAGTACGTGTCATAGCATGTAGTTGTAGGAAACACATTTTGAGTGATTCATATTACTTAAATGTTGCTTATACTATATACTTGTGCACTGCACTAAATTGAATTAAGGGCTTGTCGTATAACAAGATAAGGTGGGGAAGTCATTACCCTTTCTTAGCCCAAAAATAATCTCCTCACTCACTAACCTAAGCCTAACTTAAAACTGAGTAGACGTTAGCCCTAGGAACTTCTCAGACTCAATAGGAGACTAACCTAAGGGGGGAAGTTGATTTGAATTTAACTCTTATCAAATCAGTGTCAAATGTTGGGGACTGAGAGGCGAAACCTCAAAGAACAGTGGTTTGGCATAATTAGACTCGTTGCTTAGGCATGGATACCTCCCACTCGTCTTGTCCCTACCTGACCGATTAACTTCTGGTCAGATTTTATAATATAATCCCCGTAGACAGTTTAACTAGTTTGGAGCTGTCTAGGTCTAAGTCTATCCTAATTTAGGCTGGATTTTTCTTTCTTTCTTTTTGTTTGTTTATTGATTGGGCAAAACCAGACACTTGAAAACGTGTATTTTATGAAATCAGTAAAATTATGTGTAATGTAATATTCCCTCGATACTTTCATTATAGCATTGGCTTAACGGGTCGAATCCATAGGGACGGAAGGCGATAGAAGCATTAACAGTTCTTATTCACGTCATATGTTAACAAGTTTTTTCTTTGTTAAAGAATGAAAAAAGTAAAAAGAAAAGAAATCTAGAAGTGATAGATGGAGAAGGCGATGAAAACGGTGATGTGAAAACAAATAAAAAGTGGCTATAAATCGGTGGAAGAAAACAAGAAAAGGAAAATAAGATAAAAGAAAATAAAATAAGAAGAGATTTTGGAAAATGGTTTTAAAAACAAAATAAAAGAAAAGAAGTAGAAGAAATAGGAGATGAAAACAACATGAAATAAAAATTGTATTTTTTATGTTAAAGAAAAGGTTTGAAAACAAAATAAAAAGAGAAAAAGATTCATGGCAACTAACTCCTAAATGCTCCACTAATCATGCTAACCTCTTAATGATAGTTACCTCACATGGATCTTTGACCATCACTAGTCCTTGGCTTCAAGAAGCAATACAAAGTATGGCACATAAGATGGTTCCTCACATACAAAACTTGTATTAGTAGCAAGCTAATACAAATCTTAAATCATCAAAATTATTAAAAGCAAGTATGAAATAAGAGAGAATTAGCTTCGTTAGCAAGTTAGCAAATTAGATGTTAGAATCCATCATCATGAGCCATAAATGGCTCTTGCAAGAGCAAGACCATGTAGATGTTATTAGATTCATGTGGATTATCAATAGAAAGTTAGATGATTATGTTGGACCAGTGGCCTTCCACTTTAGTTTTGATGATGATTAACTCATGCAGTTATTTTTACTAATAATCTTGTGATGTTTAGTTTTAGATACTTAATCAAGATATTAGTAGGTGATTAGCTTCAATAAAGGAGTTTTGGAGCTTTTCACATAGTGATTCAAGAGCCCGAGCGACAAAGTCATATCTAGCACTCGTTGGAGTCAAGCTCGGTGGATCACGGTTTGGATCGAGCCGGCTTGAAGATGGAGTTCGTCAAGTAGACATCGGTACATAGTTTAGATTATATTTTTACATCCATTTGTAAAGACTAGATAGTGTGATATGCTCAAGTTCACAACACACACACTTGTTTAAGTTTTCATGTTTATTGGTTTTCGGTTTTTAGTTTAACCGATCTTGATTTTCATGAATAGATAGTATCAATACAAATTTACATTGCTTAATGTATATTGATTTGTTCTATATACATGTGTGCTTCATATCTTAGACAAACTTATTTTGATATGCCTATTCATGTGTTTGGAGTTTTGTGTTTTAACAAAACATATTTTCGGATTTAATATCAAAAACATTGATATATATCTTTATATGTATATTGGACTATATCCATATACTACATGCCTAAAAGTTGTTTAAATATCATGTTTTTGTATTTGGATGAGTTTTGGAAAAATCGGATTTCCATTTGAAAAATTCAAGTTTTAGAAAATACGGATTTTGGTTTTCGGCAAAATTTCCATAACACAAAAAATGGTTCAAATTGTCTGAAATTTGTGTTGAAGGCAACCCACTCTCGGGTTGCCCCGGTCGACCGGGCAGTCGATCGGCCAGAGAGCCGTTGCTCTCTAGTTCAGGGCCCGGTCGACCGGGCGGTCGACTGGAAGGCTCAACGGTCAGAAATTTGACCGT
This sequence comes from Agave tequilana, assembly GCA_038442645.1. NCBI lineage: Eukaryota > Viridiplantae > Streptophyta > Magnoliopsida > Asparagales > Asparagaceae > Agave > Agave tequilana. Next base: position 57,826 of record JAVJIF010002977.1, read on the forward strand.
TGGCTGGTCGACCGGCCGGTCGACCGGAAGGCAAATTCTGGCCTTGTCAGCTGCCAACTGGCATATTCCTTTGGGGGTTATAAATACCCGATTTGAGAGAGGTTTTTGTAAGTTCACCTAGAGGGGGGGTGAATAGGTGATGGCTAATCTAATGGTCACTTAATGCCTAATAATGCGGAAGCTAAAACAATTATGACCAAATTACACTTCTTACACTAAACACCACGTATAACCAAAGAGTGTTGCCGAATTCCCCGTGAAGGGCTCTGGACAAACTCCTCTAGATTTCCCTTGAATGGGCTGAGGTGCCGCGTTGGCTCTCTTGGTTGAATACAGGTGTTAGCAACAATCCCACGCAAGTATATCAATATGAGCACAAGGAATATATCATGCATATAAAAGTAAAGACAAGATAAGTAATGCAAGATATAAACAAGGAGATAGAGAGAGAGAGAAATGGCAATCGCAAACACAAAGGGTTTGTTTCGAGGTTCGAGCACACTTGCTCTACATCCCCGCCTTCGACACACGAAGGATTTCCACTATGCAAGATCCCAATGGATCTCTCCTCGGTGCCGCAACACCTACAAGCCCTCGGACTCCCTAGTCCCGTACACACTGCAAGCTCACTAGCTCGCCGAGGCCGCACCTCAAACCAACTGAGTCCGCACCCGAACTCAAAACAACGCGGACACACACGTCCGCCTCCTCAAGAAACAAGAAAAGATCTCTTGGTGATCTAAACACTTTGATCACCAATAAAAGCTCTCACTACAACACTCCTAAGGATTGAATAATCAATGGATGCTCAAGTGTTGGTGTGAGAAAAAAAGGATGAAAGCTATGGTGAAAAACTCAAGAATTCTCTTTTAACACACTCTAAATAAAACTCCCTTTAGATTGGAAGTATTAGCTCTCTATTTTGTGGAGAAAAACTCTTCTGAAAGAATAGGAAAAATTGGCTCTAAAGGTCTCCAAAATCTTGGCTCAAAACAATGACCAAACCCCAAAATTTATAGGCCAAAAAAATATAGCCGTCGGGGTCTGTCAGAGCTGCCGGTCGACCCGTGCGGTCGACCGCCAACGGTCAGAAATCCGACCGTTGGAGCCACGGTCGACCGCCGGGTCGACCGACCCACTGGAGCTGAGAGTCGAACTCTCTGTCGGTCAACCCGTACGGTCGGCCGAACTTTCCAGAGAGCTCTGCTCTCTAGAGCGGTCGACCCGTACGGTCGGCCGTCCTCCAGTGCACAAAGGCGTGCACATCTGTGCACGTCGGTCGACCAGTCCGGTCGGCCGACTCCAGGATTAGTCGACTTATCCGAAGCCTGAAACAGTTTTCTGGGATTAAAAAGTTAGTCTTTTTGGCTCAAATAAAATCCCATAAAATATATAAAAATCTACAAAAATAGTTTAACCAATATACTTTGATATACAAACATGCTTGCACAAAATCAAGGCATGTTATAAAAGATTGGACTATTTTTGTAACTTGGAAATATTTGGCTCATGATAAAAACTGTTTTTTCAAAACAATATTTTTCCAAAACATGTTTTTCCAAATCTTCATCAAATACAAAAACAAGATATACTTTTAAAGCATAGTGTGTATGGATATGATCCACTACACAATCAAGATGAAATATCTATGTTTTTGACATTAAGCTCTAAATAAGGTTTTGGTTGAAACATATAACTTTGAATACCAAAAACCAAAACTATATTTTTCCAAAATGAAAGTCTTTTCTAAATCTGAAAATTCTTTTATGAAAAGGCAACTAAATCAAGAGTGTGTGTGCATGGTATCTACTTGAGCAATTCACCAACTACTCTATCCTTTACATTTTATCTAAAACATAAAAACAAAATCTTATACCTAGACACAAGTCTTCATCTTCTTGAAGTCTTCACTTGAAGTCTTCTCATCTTCTTGACTTGGTCCAAGCTTGATCCGAAAGCTCCTTGGATCACACCGTGCTAGCTCCAAATCTTGACATTTTATCCTTTGTTGAGCTATGCACCTACTAAGATCTTGATAATGAATCTGTCACTAATTAAATACAAGATCATTAGTTAAACATAACTTCATGAGTTGATCATCATCAAAACTAGGGTGATAGGCCTTTGGTCCAACAATCTCCCCTTTTTGATGATGACAAAACTTATGAAGTTATATATGCATGGATTAAAGTAAAGCTTCAAAGAAGCTCCCCCTTAACTCATGCATAGACAAATGAATAATAGATATGGCAATGAGGCACATGAATATGTATGCAAGTATGGAGATAAAACATGCAACAAGAATAAATCAAAATCTTTTTCTCCTATTTGCAATACAAAAACATATATGCATAAATAACAAGGAAGACAAACACTTCTCCCCCTTAAGCAATGAAAACATGCATATAAACTCAAATACTTCTCCCCCTTTTTGTCAATCATCAACAAAGGGTTCAAAGTAAAATCAAATCAAAACAAAATTTTCTCCCCCTTTTTGTCAAAAACAAGGAGATCAAGAAGGGGTAATACAAATCAATCAATAAAGATTTATATGCGATATACATTCATGAAGAGGAAGACACTAAGTTAGCTTCCCTACACATATGCATTACATGAAGAAGGGATGACAAGCCCTAACTCACATAACACATATTATGTAATGCATAAGAGGAGATGTGAAGCTCCCCCTATACACGTATATCATATAAAGAAGAGTTGTCAAGCTCCTCAATTTATAATATACTCAACATGAATCTATATGTAGAAGAGATGTTAAGCTCTCCTTGCATATAGGAAATACATATCAAAAAAAAAATTTTAATTTTTTTTAAACAAAATTTTTAAAGGTATCAGAGCTCTTGTAAAGCAAACAAATTTTTAAGATACCAAATTGAAAATAATCATTATTATAAAACATATTGACACCAATTGAAATTTAACAAATATGAAGTTGAAGCATTTTGATATCAATAGTAAACATAATGATCAAAATATTTTTATTTTTCATCAAAAACTTTGTGCTTTAAAAATGTGAACCAATTGAAAGTTAAGCACATGAAAATCATATATATGTATGAAATGAGTATACCAAGTGAAATTGATACATACATATATAAGAATAAAACAAAATGAGTATATACAAAAAGATAGAGTCAAATTGATACCAATTGAAACGATCCAATGATACCAATTGTAAATCATGTATATGACTCATAACCTACCACCCTTCATATGCTCAAGATAGAAGATTTTAATGAAGCATACAAGGCATAATCGCCCATCCATCCTCCCATTCATGGTAGGGGTTTTCAAAAATAGATTTGAAAAATAAGCTTTGTTTGAAAAACTCTACCAAATGAAGAACAATTAACTAGATAAAATAATTTTTGAAAAACTAGTTAAATATCCTTCAAAAGCATGAAATCAAAACATGTGTATTTCATGAATCATACTAAGTACATAAATATTCAAGCACTCATAGTCCATAAAGCTCAAAATTATCTTGAAAAAAAATAAAAGATGAGTGTTCAAGAGTCATGTAAATAGCATTTTCATGAAAATAGACATTGAAGCTCAAAAGTGATCATGTATCAAATTTTTACAAAAACATGAAAAATCATTTTTCAATAAAACAAACAAACTTCTAGGTATATGTATGATTTATCCAATCCTAATAATACACATACATATCCCAAAAATAAAACGAGTCTATTAATAGTATTTGCATGAAGGCAAGAGACTCAAAATGGATATACATGTATATTTATTAGATTTGAATTAATAATACATATACATGAAGTAAAGCATAAAAATTGGCAACGCATGTATAAATGAGAATCATCAAAACTAGTCTATACATATGCAAATAGTGGATACAAATGAGCATGAAGTTCAAATATATATGAGTCAATTATAATTCACTATTCATATCTGTATAAATGCAAGTTTGACACATTCTACATCTAAGCATGTAAATACCCATGAAGCACACAAAAATATGAACATGCTGTATGATATATGAAATTAAAAGCATGTACATAAAAAGTAGGAGTTTAGAAATTGTTATCAACTCTAAAGCTCCAAATATGGTAGTTGTCCCACCAAGCTTCCTTGATAGCGATGCATCTATATATGTGTCCATCAAATCCAAGTGCATTCACCATCAAGGCACCAAATCTCTCACGTCTTGAGAGATCCCCCACCTACATCAAAAACATGGGGTGGGGGTTTTGGTACCCATTTTTTCTTGGGTCCTTTGGGGTTAGTCTTGTAAGGAACCCAAAATCTTTTATTAGCAAACTTAAAATGATCTAACCTATCATAACAAAATTTTGCTAAATGGCCTTTGCGGCCACACTGGGTACATGTGTACACCTTAGTATGCTTATGTGTAGGAGTGTGATCATGTTGTGCAACATAAGTAAATGCATGGTTAGAGTGATGTGCATGAACATGAGGAGTTTGTTTCTTTGCAAACAAAGACTCCAACCTAGTATGGTTAAATGCACACGAGTTCAAAGTTGAACTCAAACTATCTATTTTATTTTTCAAAACATTAATCTCACTAGTGGTGGCATGTAAAGCATGGTGAGATATAGAGTCATTTTTCTTCTTTTTTGTGAAACAAAATTTTTTCTTTTCCACAAATTTTTCTTTTCAAAGATTTATTTTCTTGAAAAATAACTTCTCTTTGTTTTCCACCAAATCAACTTTCTTTTTCAAAATAGTGTTTCCTTCACATAAATCATTCAATTTTGCAAGCAAGGAAACATTCTCATTTTTCAAATCTTTATTTTCTTTTTCTAAGCATGCCATTTTATTTTCTAATGAATCTTTTTCATCAAGCATGGCATCAAAATTCTTTTTCAAATTTTTGTTATCTTTTTCTAAACATGCAATGTTAGATCTAAATGTATCATGTTCTACATGTATGCAATCAAGTTTCTTTTTCAAAATTTTATTATCCTTTTTAATCATGTCATATTTCTCAAGCAATAGTTGACAAAAAGTAGATAGCTCATCATACGACATGTTATTATCCTCATCCTCGGATTCGGTAGTTACCTCAAGGGGGTTATCCCCTTGGACCATATAGCACAAGTTGGAGGTGTTGCTTCCAACGTCCGAATCGCTCCCCGCATAGTATTGATCTTTTTCGCCAAGGGAAATGAGGGTATTCCATACTACAAAAGCCGAATCAAAGTTAGAAACTCTAGATAAATAAACATCATCTAGGGTAGACTTTAAAGCATGAGGGGCTTTTGCATTAGCCTCAAAATTCTTACCATCTAAACAATATGCATTATTAGTAGTGGCAAGATAAACATGATAACCTAGGGCTTTGAGGTACAAGGACATCTTTACCTCCCATATATGGATGTTAAGAATATCAAAAGTGGGTGGTGACATGAAGTCCATGGTGTGTGTACAAAATATTGTGATTAGCCTAAAAATGAGGATCTTTAACTCTAGGTTGTTAGATCAAATCAGAGTACCAAGCTATGATACCAATTGTAAGTTCACCTAGAGGGGGGGAATAGGTGATGGCTAATCTAATGGTCACTTAATGCCTAATAATGCGGAAGCTAAAACAATTATAACCAAATTACACTTCTTACACTAAACACCACGTATAACCAAAGAGTGTTGCTGAATTCCCCGTGAAGGGCTCTGGACAAACTCCTCTAGATTCCCCTTGAATGGGTTGAGGTGCCGCGTTGGCTCTCTTGGTTGAACACAAGTGTTAGCAACAATCCCACGCAAGTATATCAATATGAGCACAAGGAATATATCATGCATATAAAGGTAAAGACAAGATAAGTAATGCAAGATATAAACAAGGAGATAGAGAGAGAGAAATGGCAATCGCAAACACAAAGGGTTTGTTTCGAGGTTCGAGCACACTTGCTCTACATCCCCGCCTTCGACACACGAAGGATTTCCACTATGCAAGATCCCAATGGATCTCTCCTCGGTGCCGCAACACCTACAAGCCCTCGGACTCCCTAGTCCCGTACACACCGCAAGCTCACTAGCTCGCCGAGTCCGCACCTCAAACCAACCGAGTCCGCACCCGAACTCAAAACAACGTGGACACACACGTCCGCCTCCTCAAGAAACAAGAAAAGATCTCTTGGTGATCTAAACACTTTGATCACCAATAAAAGCTCTCACTACAACACTCCTAAGGATTGAATAATCAATGGATGCTCAAGTGTTGGTGTGAGAAAACAAGGATGAAAGCTATGGTGAAAAACTCAAGAATTCTCTTTTAACACACTCTAAATAAAACTCCCTTTAGATTGGAAGTATTAGCTCTCTATTTTGTGGAGAAAAACTCTTCTGAAAGAATAGGAAAAACTGGCTCTAAAGGTCTCCAAAATCTTGGCTCAAAACAATGACCAAATCCCCAAATTTATAGGCCAGAAAAATATAGCCGTTGGGGTCTGTCAGAGCTGCCGGTCGACCCGTGCGGTCGACCGCCAACGGTCAGAAATCTGACCGTTGGAGCCACGGTCGACTGCCGGGTCGACAGACCCACTGGAGCTGAGAGTCAAACTCTCTGTCGGTCGACCCGTACGGTCGGCCGAACTTTTCAGAGAGCTCTGCTCTCTGGAGCGGTCGACCCGTACGGTCGGCCGTCCTCCAGTGCACAAAGGCGTGCACATCTGTGCACGTCGGTCGACCGGTCCAGTCGGCCAACTCCAGGATTAGTCGACTTATAAAGGCTACTAGTCGACTTATCCGAAGCCTGAAACAGTTTTCTGGGATTAAAAAGTTAGTCTTTTTGGCTCAAATAAAATCCCATTAAATACATAAAAATCTACAAAAATAGTTTAACCAATATACTTTGATATACAAACATGCTTGCACAAAATCAAGGCATGTTATAAAAGATTGTACTATTTTTGTAACTTGGAAATATTTGGCTCATGATAAAAACTGTTTTTCCAAAACAATATTTTTCCAAAACATGCTTTTCCAAATCTTCATCAGATACAAAAACAAAATATACTTTTAAAGCATAGTGTGTATGGATATGAACCACTACACAATCAAGATGAAATATCTATGTTTTTGACATTAAGCTCTAAATAAGGTTTTGGTTGAATCATATAACTTTAAATACCAAAAACCAAAACTATATTTTTCCAAAATGAAAGTCTTTTCTAAATCTGAAAATTCTTTTATGAAAAGACAACTAAATCAAGAGTGTGTGTGCATGGTATCTACTTGAGCAATCCACCAACTACTCTATCCTTTACATTTTATCTAAAACATAAAAATAAAATCTTATACCTAGACACAAGTCTTCATCTTCTTGAAGTCTTCACTTGAAGTCTTCTCATCTTCTTGATTTGGTCCAAGCTTGATCCGAAAGCTCCTTGGATCACACCGTGCTAGCTCCAAATCTTGATATTTTATCCTTTATTGAGCTATGCACCTACTAAGATCTTGATAATGAATCTGTCACTAATTAAACACAAGATCATTAGTAAACATAACTTCATGAGTTGATCATCATCAAAACTAGGGTGATAGGCCTTTGGGCCAACAGTTTTCTCAAAGACTTCCAAGAGCAAAAATTCTCTCCTTCTCTAGTATTTTTACAAGTTTTAAAAAGAGTTTTAGAGATTCAAAGATTTCATCTTCATTGTTTTAAAAGTGTTTTGTTATTTCAAAGAAAATAGCCTTTGGGAATTATTTTTGATCTAATAATTCTATATCTTTTTGGAGAGTTTCCCAAGTGATTTTCTTTGTTAAAAACACTTTGTTTTCCACACTTGAGCTTATCATTCTATCCTCTCTATAGGATCTTCGTTTTTGTGAAAAAGAATTGGTTTGTGGTCTTTTGATCACAAAGTTATAAACCCTCCTACTTTGTGTTATCCCTCTTGTGTAGAGGTTGATTTTAGAGTGGTGGCTTTGTACCCTATCTCTTTAGTGAGAGGTTGATTGGTTGTATTGGCTTTGTGCCTATCCCTCATTTGTGAGGTTGATATTGGTGGCTTTGTGCCTAGCCTCTAGTGAGAGGTTGTGTTTGTAATCGAGAGAGGAGTTGTTTACTCCTGGTTATTGTATTGCCCTAAAATCCTCAGTGGAGGTTCCCTGTGTGGGAGTCCTGTGTCGACAAGTGGATTGGAAATCCTTCTGTGTGAAGGCGGTGACGCAGAGCAGTGTGCTCGAACCTCGAAACATATTCGTGTGTTTGCGTTTGATCGATTGACTCTTACTCTCTCTCTCTCTTTATATTGTGCCTTGCATCATTCATATTGTCATACATACATTATATGCTTGGCTTGTTTGTGTGTGCCTCACTTGTGCTTAACCACGAGTGCTTCATATAGCGCCTCAACTCTTATTCAGAGAAATCAAGAGGAGTTAGTCCAGAGCCCTTCACCGGGAATTCGGCTACACTCGTTGGTTGTATTAAGTGTAACTTCAATTAAGTTTTAATTTTTGCATTTAGTTCATTAGATTAGTTGTACACTTATTCACGCCCCTAGGTTTACCTTCAATTGGTATCAGAGCCTACGCTCCTGATATTTGGTTTAACCACCTAGGAGTGTGATCTTGGTTAGCTAATCTATCATTTGCATTTACACATATATATTGTTTACACAAACTCATGGATTGCTTGTCACCTCCCATGTTTCATGTCTCCAACATTGACATGTGAAAATTTAGGATTTTTATGTACTTGAAAACCCTAGGCTTGCATATTTTTCTTGCCGCTATCAAGCAATCCTATCTTGGTGATAGCAAGCATATAGAGGCCAATTCATAAGCCCTTGAGGCACTTAGAAGCACGCTTAATAAAGAATATTTGTGCTTTATTTCTAACTGTGATTCCGCCTTTGCAGTGTGGAACACGTTGACCTCCTCCAAGCTTCAATTGCCAATCCAAACAAAGGATGAATCTAGTGGAAAATTCGAGCAACAATGCTACATGGTCCAAGGGAATGAATCCCTTGAGTTGTACTCAGAAACTCAATTAGATAATGATGATGCTAGTTCTTCATGTAATGACTATGTTGATCCAAATGCTTTAAATGAAGAACTTTCTATTGTGTATGAAAAATTGCTAGAAAAGTATAATCTTTTGAAAAAGAAGACTTTTGTTTTGAATAAAGAAAATGAAAACTTATCTTCTAGACTTGATTTTATTTTGCAAGAGAAGGAAGAGATTTCTAGTGAACGTGACTCACTTAAATCTCAACTTGACCTTGTCCTAAAGGAAAATGAATTTTTGAAATCTAAAAATGATTGTAATGAAGTTTTAAAGAAAAATAAAGCTATAACTTCAAAGCTTGATTTTGTTTTAAAAGAGAATGAATCTTTGAAAAGCAAAGTTACTTCTATTTCAAAGGAATTGGAAATTGTTTTAAATAAAAATGATTTAGATTCTCATGTTTGCCATGTTAGTGTAGCTTCACCTAGCTTACCTATTGCATACTCCACTTTATCTTCTAGTATTGGAAATGATAAAAATATTTTAAAGAAGAGTGTGGATTGTTTGGGCTCCACTTTGAGCCAATGTGCTTCGAACCATACACGTTTGGATTCATTATTTCGAAAGAAACAAGTTCCATTTTTGCATGCACACAAATCACGACATACACATGCTCCTCACGTACAGACTCATAACACGATGTATGCTTATGTGTACACTTGTACACATTGTAGACGTAAGGGCCACCTTGCTAAGTTTTGCTATGATCGTTTTCATGATGTAAATTTAGCAACTAAGTTTGCTTGGGTTAGGAAAGGTACTAACCCCATGGACCCAAAAGAGTATGGGTACCAAAGACCACCCCTATTGTTTTTGATGTAGGTGTGGGCTCTCGCATGACGTGAGAGCAATGGTGCCTTGAGATGGATGCGTTCCGAGCTTAAAGATGACAATTATGATGCATCACTTTTAAGGAGAGTTTGGTGGGAATACCACCTTGTTTTGGAGACATGGAGAGTTGCCCTTATTGGTTTGGTAACGATCTCTAACTCCCATTTGTGTTTACATGCTTTCATATTATTCATTTTTAGCATGTCTTGATGTTTCCTGATTAATATGTCATATCCCATAGATATTTAAATTAGTGATATACATGTTTAGTTATTTGAGACACCCATGTCGAATATGGATTTATATGTAGTGTTCTCACTTTGTTTTCTAACTAATGTGTATGTCCTAGATCTAATGCATGTGCATATACATATTGATCATATGGATGTTTATGAGTTTTGTTTTTTACTTTTATGCTTCATGTTTTGATTACATATTTGGATGTTAGTTTTCATTAAAACTAGAATATATACTTGTACAACTAGTGAGCCATAAATAGACCATTATATGTTTGTCCTTGAACGCTCATTTGTACCTATTAGATGTACTAGTATAGCCTAGTTTTGATGATTCATGCATTTGACTTGTATTCCCCATTTTACATGTTTTTCATGTTCATGTTTAACTTCATGTATATGTCCATTTTGTCCAAACTATTACATATACATATACAACCTTGAGCCACTTGCCTTAATGCATATACTTTTGTGGACTCGTTATGTTTGGATATGTATGTATACTTTAGTTTGAACATGACATACATATACCTTGAAGATTAAATCGTTTTGATGATTTTCATGTTTCATGGAATATAATTTAGTTTTATTCCTTGCTTAAAGGATTTCGTACTAGTTTTCAAATTTTTCTTATAACTGGTTCGTATTCTTCATTATGGTAGAGCTTTTCAAACAAACTATATTTCCAAACTTATTTTTGAAAACCCTACCCATTTAAGGGCGGTTGGTTGGGCGACCATGCCTTATATGCTTCTTATTGAAAATCTTTTTAAACATGTATATGAAATGAGTGGAAAGATAATATGAGTTATACACTTAATCTTATTGTGTTTCAATTGGTATTATTTGATCTTTTCAATTAGTATCACTATTAATATTTTTTTGTATACTCATATATATGTTTTATATGTGCTTACTATATCTCTATATCCTTGAGCACAAATTTTAGTTATGCTAAGCTTGATTTCTAATAACTATTATATTTCAATTGACTATGTTTCAATTGGTATTTGATACAAGCTTATGCATCATTTTATTTTGTATTTCATAAAGGGGGAGAAAATTTACATTTCACCTTTCAATTGGTTTTGGTATTCTACTCCCACATTTTATGTTAAAAATGATTAAAAATTGATATTGATTATTTTTGGTATCATATGCTTTTAATGAAAAATTACTTTCAATTGGTAGTAACTTTACAAATTGGTATCAAGATTATCTATAAATTTACTTAAAATTGGTATGTTTTATTGATATCAAAATTTTTTATTTATTTACTTTCAATTGGTATTTACTTACAATTGGTATCAATTGGTATTTAAATCTATGTTTGTTTTATGTACCACATTATGTACTTTCAATTATGTACTTTAAATGGGTATGTTTTGTTTCATTGATATCATGATGCACTAATTTGATATATTTTTTTCTTACAATTGGTATCAAGAAAGTTTTGTTTTGAGTTCACCCCTTATTGATATATTTTTTTGGTTTATAAACAAAAAGGAGAGATTATTGTTTTTCTTTGACCTCTTTGTTGATGATTGACAAAAAAAGGGAGAAGTATTTGAGTTTTATATGCATGAGTATATTTGCATGTTTATTGTTTAGTGATTATCTTTCCAAACGGTATTAAGAATTTTATTTTATTGATTGGTATATCAAGAGGCCTTGGGGTATGAAGAGCTTAAGTTTTTTTTTTGAATTGATTGGTATCAAGAGCTTAAGTTTTTTATTGAAATTTTTATTGGTATCAAGAGCTTAAGAGCATATTTATTTTTAAAAAAATAAAAAGGAAAAAGAATTTATTTTTAAAGTTTGGTATCAAGAGCATGTTTATTTCATGTTTAGTATCAAGAGCATGTTCACTCGATTGTTTTTATGCATGTTGATGCATATCCATGTTTAGTATTCATTGTATATCTTATTGTTTATTGCTATGCATGATTTAAGGGGGAGCTTCTTTGAAGCTTAACTTTAATCCATGCATATATAACTCCATGAGTTTTGTCATCATCAAAAAGGGGGAGATTGTTGGCCCAGTGGCCTTCCACTCTAGTTTTGATGATGATTAACTCATGTAGTTATGTTTACTAATAATCTTATGATGTTTAGTTTCAGATACTTAACCAAGATATTAGTAGGTGATTAGCTTCAACAAAGGAGTTTTGGAGCTTTTCACATGGTGATTCAAGAGCCCGAGCGACAAAGTCATATCTAGCACTCGTTGGAGTCAAGCTCGGTGGATCACGGTTTGGATCGAGTCGGCTTGAAGACGGAGTTCGTCAAGTAGACTTCGGTACATAGTTTAGATTATATTTTTAGATCCATTTGTAAAGACTAGATAGTGTGATATGCTCAAGTTCACAACACACACACTTATTTAAGTTTTCATGTTTATTGGTTTTCAATTTTTGGTTTAACCGATCTTGGTTTCATGAATAGATAGTTTCAATACAGGTTTACATTGTTTAATATATATTAGATTTGTTCTATATACATGTATGCTTCATATCTTAGACAAACTTATTTTGATATGCCTATTCATGTGTTTGGAGTTTTGTGTTTTAACAAAACATATTTTCGGATTTAATATCAAAAACATTGATATATATCTTTATATGTATATTGGAGTATGTCCATATACTACATGCCCAAAAGTTGTTTAAATATCATGTTTTTGTATTTGGATGTGTTTTGAAAAAATCGGATTTCCATTTGAAAAATCCAAGTTTTAGAAAATACGGATTTTGGTTTTCGGTAAAATTTCCATAACACAAAAAATGGTTCAAATTGTTTGAAATTTGTGTTGAAAATTTTCACACATGTTTGTATATCAATGTATTATACTTAACTTATTTTTGTGGATTTTTAGAGGTTTTTTGGGATTTAATAGGATAATAAAAACCAACTTTTTCAGTCCCAAAATTATTCTGCCAGGCTCTGGTGGTCGACCGTCCCGGTCGACCGGAGCGGTCGACCGGACATGCACAAGGATGTACACTTGGCCGTGTCAGTTGGCCGGTCGACGGGACAGTCGACCGACTGAAGGCAACCCACTCTCGGGTTGCCCCGGTCGACCGGGCAGTCGACCGGCCAGAGAGCCGTTGCTCTCTGGTTCAAGGCCCGGTCGACCGGGGCGGTCGACCGGAAGGCTCAACGGTCAGAAATTTGACCGTTGGCCGGTCGACCGGCCGGTCGACCGGAAGGCAAATTCTGGCCTTGTCAGCTGCCAACGGGCAGATTCCTTTGGGGGTTATAAATACCCCATTTGAGAGAGGTTTTCTCAAAGACTTCCAAGAGCAAAAAATCTCCCCTTCTCTAGTGTTTTTACAAGTTTTAAAAAGAGTTCTTAGAGATTCAAAGATTTCATCTTCATTGTTTTAAAAGTCTTTTGAGAATTGTTTTTGATCTAATAATTCTATATCTTTTTGGAGAGTTTCCCAAGTGATTTTCTTTGTTAAAAACACATTATTTTTCACACTTGAGCTTATCATTTTACCCTCTCTATAGGATCTTTGTTTTTGTGAAAATGAATTGGTTTGTGGTCTTTTGATCACTAAGTTGTAAACCCTCCTACTTTGTGTTATCCCTCTTGTGCAGAGGTTGATTTTGAGTCGTGGCTTTGTGCTTTATCCCTCTAGTGAGAGGTTGATTGGTTGTATTGGCTTTGTGCCTATCCCTCACTTGTGAGGTTGATATTGGTGGCTTTGTGCCTAGCCTCTAGTGAGAGGTTGTGTTTGTAATCGAGAGAGAGTTGTGTACTCCCGGTTATTGTATTGCCCCAAAATTCTCAGTGGAGGTTCCCTGTGTGGGAGTCATGTGTGGACAATTGGATTGGAAATCCTTCTGTGTGAAGGTGGGGACGTAGAGCTGTGTGCTCGAACCTCGAAACATATTCGTGTGTTTGCGTTTAATCGATTGACCCTTACTCTCTCTCTTTATATTGTGCCTTGCATCATTCATATTGTCATACATACATTATATACTTGGCTTGTTTGTGTGTGCCTCACTTGTGCTTAACCATGAGAGCTTCATATAGCGCCTCAACTCTTATTCAGTTGAATCAAGAGGAGTTAGTCCAGAGCCCTTCACTAGGAATTCGGCTACACTCGTTAGTTGCATTAAGTGTAGTTGCAATTAAGTTTTAATTTTTGCATTTAGTTCATTAGATTAGCCGTACACCTATTCACCCCCCGCTCTAGGTGTACCTTCAGATTACTGGTTTGTTGTTGGATTACCATGAAATGAAAGTTAGCTAGTCATGTTAGAGGTTAGAATTGAAATCATTGAAGAAAGGAGGAAGATTACATAGATTGTCACCATCTCTTACATCAATCTCTCTCTTTCTCTCTCTGAATCATCTCTACTCTAATACATGAATCTAAAAGGAAATAAAAATACAAGAGAAATAAGAAGAGAAGAAGAACACCTACACTACACTAAAAGAGAGAAATCCTAGCTACTGCTCTCCACCCCCTCGTCTTATGTCCATAAATGTAGTATTTATAGGCATCGGAAGGATCTGGAAGGCGAGACGAAGCCACGCATCAAAAATTCACATGTAGGCCCACCAAAAAGCCATGGCAGCTCGGAGGAAATGCGGCAATACTTAGGCCAGTTGCCCTGAACTTTGGTCACGTGGTATGTCTGGCTTCGAACACCTTCTGTTGGTATCTGGTTTTGCAATATTTGGACGTGTATTTCTCCAGATACATCTTATGCATTTTCTAGAAACTCTCTAGCTTGCCACCAAAATCTGGTTTACTTACCCAAATGGGTATAATTAAGCTCCTCTTTGCCCCTAGATTATTGATTATCTGTAAAATAGACCAAAACACGGGTGAGAAACATCTTTTTATTCATAAATCGGTAGGAAAATGTGATGTAATGATGCATAATTGTAGAATACTCACATCCTCATACTTATCTTTTTGCTCATCCCGAGCAAAACAAGAAAAAGAAAAACTAAACTATAAATGTTATTACACCACTTTCGCAGGTGACGCGATTGCACTGAGCGTGTGCAACAAGCCGTTAAACCTCTAGGTTTCCCGTAGAGGAGGAATGTTGTCTCCTGAGGGTTTTAGCAATTGCACCCACAAAAATTTATAAAGAAAGAAAATAAATATTAGTGTTTTGAAAATGCATTTTGAAAGAGAAACAAGTTTTCAAAATATTTTTGTAAAAATTTAAGCGATCTAAGATCATAAGTCCACCAAAATTTATTCTCCCTTAAACTTAATCTATATGCAAGATCTTGTCTTCAATTAAGGTAAGAATTCAAAATTGGATTGAATATTTTATCCTTCATAAAACCTAGATAATATGCACTTTTTGATATTGTAGATTTTTGAGATTTCAACTCTAACCATCAAGCCATTTATTTATATATATATTTCTTTCTTTTTTCCCTTTAGTTATTTTAGGCTTTCTAGTTTATCAGGGTAGTGAGCCTTTAACCGATGACTCCCAAACCAGATGGTCTTAGGGCATCAGATGAGAAAATATCCCTCGGGTTTAAGGACTCGAGTAAACAATGCCACAAAACTAAGGGGGATTATTTGTTTCTTATGACCACCGTTAGGCGTAAATAATAAGGCTTATTGAGGCATAGTTATCCATCTTTAATAAGTGGTTTTTTATTCATGTATACCATATATTTTTTCTCTTTTTATTTATTTTGCCCTATAGCATTTTAGGTCTTTGTTTTTATCCCAAAAATGTGTTAATGCGAAGTGCATACTATCCAAGGCAAAAAATTAAAGATAAAATTATCTCTCTAATTTATCTTGCTTAGCTTATAATCTTAAACAAGATCCATCATTTTTACTAGGTTTAAGATGTCATAATTTAAGGCATCCTTAGTTTCTAAGATCATCCTAATTTTCTTAAAAATAGATCAAAACTTTGTGTCATAGTTCAAAAAAAATTTTAACGAAAGGAAAATTCCTATACAAAAAGGGAAAATTTCTAAGAATATCCTAAAAGAAGTGAAAAAAAAGAAAATCTAAAAACTCTATGTTTGTAGACCCTCCCCCACACTTATCTCATGCATTGACCTCAATGCATCGTGAATATATGCATACATGAAACAAATAGAGAAGGAAGGAAAAATCACCTCAAGGTGATCGTTCTAGTGGTAGTCTGATTAGTCCACAAAGTGCAGCCCAATCCAATTTGCATGGAGTTCGAAGGAACCCACCAATGACCTTTGTAATACAACCCACTAAAATAATGTATATATGAATGATTTTTATTAAGAATTTTATCCCATCAAATTTTCAAATTTTAAAAATAATTTCCGAGTCAATTTTATTAACACTTTTGTCCAAGAATGGAGTGTGAAAAGATAAAATGATTGATTTGCACTCAGAAAGTACAAGTACTAATACCAACTCAGGGAAGTGACTGAAATCAAGTAAAGGTTATGGAGTCAGGATTGTTTTAGGAAGTGGGTCCAAATCAAGAAAATAAAATCCTATTCCACATTCATTTTCCCACAATAGAAGGTAACTTTCTAAGGTTGGTGATTCAAGTTCACGAATGACAGGTATGGGAATCAAAACTGACTATAGAATGTTGCTCAATTTGGGTAACAAAACTGGAGTCAATATTGATTCAGGAATTTGAACTGGATCATAAATTTGAGGATCAAAGTTACATTCTTGTCTGAGTTCAATTTCTTAAAAATGAGAACTTACTAATTTATCAATGGGATTTTCAAAAGTATGGTATTGGTCAAGTTCAATATGATGATCGTAAATGATGTGTGATTCAATTTCACGATGGACTGGCACAGGATCCAATACTGACTCCGGAAAAAGAATTGCAATCAGGTGAAGACACTGGAGTCATTATTGAATCAGGAAGTGGAATTAAATTACCAAGTTGAGTCAGGATCATATTCATGCTCAAGTTCAATTTAAGAAAAATGATAACTTACCAAAATATTAACATGGTTCTTAAAAATTTAATGTTGGTCAAGTTCAAATTGGTGTGCTGAAATTGAATCTTGGTTTTCAAAACAACATGATTCATGGTCTAAATCGATGGAGTTAGAGATATTTGGATTGGTCAAAAGTTGATAAGAGTGAATTTTCTCATTCCTATGAATGTTAATCAATTGACTCAGTTGTGTTTCTAACCTATCGATAGACTAGGCAAAACTTTTTTGAAATTATTGTGAGGTCTCATGCAAGATTTCTATACTCTTTTCTACCTCAGATTTTTCTTCAAATGGTTGTTCTAAAAAAGGAGTGTAGGAATCTTGGTTTTGGAAAAATTGTGAAGATTATGAGTCCAATAAGTTTTGAGATTGTTGCTTGGACTCACGCAAGAGTTCCTTAGTCAATTCTAAGATGGATGTTTGATCGTTTTGAAGAGGTGGGACTGAATAAGACTTTTTGAAATTATTGTGTAATATGGGAGGCCAACATTCTCTGAAATTGTCGCTCATCATCTTGCATGTTGTCTTCTATACTCTTTTCTAACTCAGATTTTTCTTCAATTGGTGGTTCTAGAAAAGAAGTATAGGAAGCAAAATTGGGAAATGAATATTGTGAAAATTATGAAAATTATGGACAAGTGGTTGAAAATTTGACTCGGGGGTGGTGAACATTGACTATGTGATGAGTTGAAATTATTTTTGAAATGTTGGTCATCAGATAAGCGGTATGGGTTATATTGAGTCAAATACATTCAATCCAGATTATTTAGTTGGTTCAGGTTTTTCAAAACTGGGTTGGAGCTATTCGATAATGTGGTTGATGTGAAGTGTGGATTCATATTAGTATTAAAAAAATTGTTGTTGTTGAATTCCATTTCACAAACAATCACAAACAAAAAGAAAAAGTAAACAACAAACGAAAAGAAAGAAAATCAAAACCAAGCCTATACTAGGGTTGACCTAAACCTAGAAGACTCCTAACTGGTCGATTATCCGGGGGAGGTTGTTGTATGAATCCCACCACAAGCTAATCGGCCAGGTAGGGGCAAACTACGGTGGGAGGTATCCGTGCATAAGCAATGGGTCTTAATTACGCCAAACCATAGTATCTTCGAGGCGAACCTCTTAATCCCCAACCTTAGACACCGATTTTATAAGAGTGAGATTCAAAATGAGTTCCATCCTCGATCAATCTCTTAATAAGTCCGAGATATCCTTAGGGGCCAATATCTATCAATTTTTATTAGGGCTTGGGTTGTGTGAGTGGGAGGTGATATTTGGGCTAAGAAAGGGTGATGAAATACCCACCTTATCTTGCATTGGGTTATGCTCTTAAGTCCAATTCATGCAAGTGTGCAATATAAACAAGAATAACACACAAAGCGAGTAAATCACCCACGTGTTGTCCTATGCTATATGCGATGCCATATGTACACCTCAATCCAGACACAACAACAGAACAAAATACATTATATTGGAATTGAACTGACACGTGCCTAAATGCAAATGTCTAAACTGTTTTAAAGCGTCCAAATACCGTATTTTAGTTCTTTAATTATTGCAGTGTGTAGGCAATCAAAGTAGATAATTAGCAGAAGAATACAGCAATATATGCAACTTGCAAGAACCCTGCAAAAGATGAAGTGCAAATGCACACAAATGCCGCGTTTTTGTGGCTTTTTTTTAGTTTTCGCGGCACAATAATGGAAGCAGTGTCACTGCTTTCTAGAGCAGGGACGTGCAAGTAAAAGAAGAGTTATGCACTGTTCAGTTTCTGCAAGAATTAACCTGCACACTAAAACAGAGAAGAAAATGTTAACAAAAATGTGAAATCAAAACCATTCCCGTCCCCGGTAACGGCGCCAAAATTTGATCGGGCGTTACCAGGCACTTGAAAATGTGTGTTTTATGAAATAAGTGAAATTGTGTGTGTGCTAATGTTCCATCGATACTTTCGTTATAGTGTTGGCTCAACGGGTCGAATCTACAGGGACGGGAGGTGATAAAAGCATTAACAGTTCTTATTCACGTCGTATGTTAACAAGTTCTTCTTTCTTAAATAATGAAAAAATAAAAGAAATTCAGAAGTGATAGATGGAGAAGGCGATGAAAACAAATAAAAAGTGGTTATAAATCAGTGGAAGAAATTAAGAAAATAGAAATAAGATAAAAAAATAAAATAAGAGGAGGTTTTGGAAAATGGTTTTAAAAACAAAATTAAAAGAAAAGAAGAAGTAGAAGAAATAGGAGATGAAAACAACATGAAATAAAATGGTACTTTTATGTTAAAGAAAAGGTTTGAAAACAAAATAAAAAGAGAATAAGATTCATGGCAACTAGTTACTAAATACTCCACTAATCATGCTAACCTCTTAGTGATAGTTGCTTCACATGGATCCTTGACCATCATTAGTCCTTGGCTTCAAGAAGCAATACAAAACATGGCACATAAGATGGTTCTCACATACAAATCTTGCATCAAGAGTAAGCTAATACAAATCTTAGATTATCAAAACCATTAGAAACAAGCATGAAATAAGAGAGAGTTAGCTTGGTTAGCAAGTTAGCAAGTTAGATGTTAAAATCCATCATCATGAACCATCAATGGCTCTTGCAAGAGCAAGGCCTTGTAGATGCTATTAGATTCATGTGGATTATCAAGAAAAGGTTAGATGATTAGTGGTTAGTAGTTAGATTGTCATGAAATGAAAGTTAGCTAGTCATGTTAGAGATTAGAGAAGAAACCATTGAAGAAAGGAGGAAAATTAATAGATTGTCACCATCTCTTACAGCAATCTCTCTCTTTCTCTCTCTGAATCATCTCTGCCCTAATACATGAATCTAAAAGAAAATGAAAATATAAAAGAAATAAGAAGAGAAGAAGAACATCTACACTACACTATACTAAAAGAGAGAAATCCTAGCTACTGCTCTCTATCCCCCCGTCTCTGGTCCATAAATGTAGTATTTATAGGCATAGGAACAATCTCAAAGGCGAGACGAAGCCACGTGTAAAAAATTGACGCGTGGGCCCACTAAAAAGCCGCGGCAGCCCGGAGGAAACACGATAATATTTGGGCCAATTGCTCTGAATATAGGTCACATGGTTCGTCTGACTTCGAGCATCTTCTGTACGTATCTGGTTTTATAATATTTGGACGCGTATTTCTCCAGATACGTCTTCAAATGCAGATCCAATTCATCTTCTAGAAGCTCTCTAACTTGGCTCCCAAGAAATCTGGTTTAATTGCCTAAAATGGGTATAATTAAGCTCTTATTACTCTTTTACACCTATACTCTTGATTATCTGTGAAATAGACTAAAATACAGGTAAGAAACATCATTTTATTCATAAATCGATAGTGCAAAATTGTAGACTAATCATTTATATTTTGTTTTAACATCTTCGTGATATGGATCCTAAACCACAATTATTCCAATGCATATAGTGATCCATACTTCACCCGACCTGCTTTGACTCAGATATTACCAACCCGACATTTCATAACTCTAACTAACCAAAAATATGGATTGGTCTTATCTGAATCAATATATCCCTAGTCTCAATATTATGAATAAGACTGGAATAATCATCGTTTCCACTCTTCAAAGAGTCAGTGGGGATACAACTCCCTGAGTCATATGGTCAACAACCTTACTAACATCCAGCTTCATGTAATCCTTTTCAAGATTAACCTATAGAAGAAAAATCAGATTTAGAAAAGAGCTTTGAAACCTTCCTTGAGTGCACGCGTCAATTTCAAATCTCAACAGACTCAAGTATTTAATAAAATTTCTAAATTTAAGATCCCTACTCTATGTTCCAAGTCCCACAACAAGAAGAAGAACCTACTGACTTAGAAATGAGTATGAAAAATCTGATTCAGTCTGGAAATAGTTTACCCAATCTATCAATAGGTTAGAAGTACACAACATAGTGAAAAATAGGAACGGTAAAACTCTACCTAACACACTTTCAACCAGTCCTAATTGCCCTAGCCATCTTTATAGGAACCAAGAATAGTGGTGTCTTGGAGACCTTAACCAAGATTCAATTTCATCACACCAACTTGAAGTTTAACAATCTCAAATTTTTGACAAATTAGCAAGTTTTTCAGTCAATGAGATTGAACTTGAATGTGAATGTGACCCTAATCCTCAACTTTGTGATTTAGTTCTAAACTTTGAATCTACATTGACTCTGGTATCCTTACCTAATTTGGAAAAATTTTCTGAGCTAACATTGATTCTGATGCCTATAGATCTTGAAATTGAATCACCTTTTTTGGATAGTCACATATCATTGATAGGAAATGATTGTGAATTTAATTCTTTGATTTAGAACTAACTATTGAATCAAAACCGAATTTCGAACCTAAATTTGATTTTCCCGAGTTAATATTGGTTCACGAACTTTTCATTCTTGAGCCCAAGTCAACCATTTCACCAAGTCACATTCTATTGTTGGACCAAGGTATAAACCATAATGACTCCAAGATGATATTTCAAGATTGATCATATAACCAGGATAATTTTCATGATAGGATCGTGCATGACCCTTGATCGGGGGAAAACCGTGCACAAAAAGTGTATGTTTTGAAATCAAGATTTAAAGCGTGTGTGCTTTAGCTTCCTCGATACTTCCGTTATAGCACAGAGGTTAAAACGAGTCGAATCCACAAGGACGGGAGGCGATAAAAGCTTTACGGTTGATTCACGTGTATGTTAAAAGTTCTTCAAAGTTTTAAAGAATCAAAAGAAAAGAAAGCAAAGAATGAAAAGAGAGGTACGGTGAAATACGAAGAAGTAGGAAACATTGAAAAGAATGTATTAGTGGTTTTTATTGTATTTTTAAAACAAAGTGAAAAAGAAAGAAAACTCATGGCACTAACTACTAATGACTCCACCAATACGCTAACCTCTTAGTGATAGTTGTCTCACATGTATCATTGGCCATCACTAGTCCTTGGTTCAAGAGCGATTCAAAGTATAACCCATATGTAACTCATCACAACCCAACTCAACAAATAAGTGCAAGCTACACTTAAACCATCAATACTATAGAAAAGTAAGCATGGAGTAAAGTAATGTTAACTTGTTAGTGGTTAGGAAGTTAGAGTGTTAGATCCATCATCATGAGCCATCAATGGCTTTTGCAAGAGCAAGGCCAAAGCGAGGCTATTAGATTCATGTGGAATATCATAAAAGAAGTTAGCAAGTTGGTGGTTAGTCGTTAGCTGCCAAGAGAGAAAAGTTAGCTACACATGTAAAAGAGATTTAGAGAGAAGAAAACATAGAGAGGTAAAGAGAGCAACTCTTATAAATTGTCACCTTTTATTACAAGCACTCTTGCATTCCAAGCATGTACCACTCTCTCTCCCTATTATAAGATCTACAAAATGGTTTTATAAGGGAGGAAGAAGAAGAAAAACTACATACACTATCCTAAACTACAAAATGAAAATGAAACTACTCCTAAAACTCTGCATATCACGAACTCTAGAACACCAGGGGGTTTTATAGCCATCAGGGAAGAGGGGGGCCAGGGGTCAAGCCCTGGCCTAAAAAGAGGCCGCGGCCGTATGGGCGTGGAAACGCGGCCCAGGCCGCGTTTCCGCGGCCATACTGGGGCCGCGGGCGGCGCTTCGAGCCGCGCGCGGTCCCGTCTGTCCCCTGTCAGGCCCTGTGCCCGGTTTCTGGTTTACAGCCCCTGGTTTTGACAGAATCAGCTCTCGATGGCTATCTTTAATAGGCCTTTAATCACCAATTAAATGGTGATTTAGGGTCTTCTTCTTCATTGTACACCATGGACCTGGAATCAAGTAAGCAAAGCTTTATTAGTAAAATTTAACATGAAATCAATGTGAAGATGTGATACAAATTATACAAAATTAGAGACTAATCGCAACCCCACGCTTATCTTTTGCTCGTCCCGAGCAAAACAAAAAACTAAGAAATTATTACACCACTTTCGCAGGTGACGTGATTGCACTGAGCATGTGTAACAAGCTGTTAAACCTCCATGTTTCCCCTAGAGGAGGAGTTTTATCTCCTGAGGGTTTTCAACAGATTACAACCACAAAATCCATAAAGAAAGAAATAAAATATTAGTATTTTGAAAACGCTTTTTGAAATAGAGAAAAGTGTTGAAGTATTTTTGCGAAATTATAAGTGATCTAAGGTCATAGGTTAACCAGAAATTGTTCTTTCTTAAACTAAGTCAAAATGTAAAAAAATTTTGTTATAAATTAAATGTAAGAATTTAAAATTGAATTGACTTTTTGATCTTTCATAAAATTCTTAGAAAAATATGCACTTTGTGAACAGTGAAGGTTTTTGGGATATCGACTCTAACTTTCATGCCATTTATTTATATTATATATATTAGTTTTCTTAGGCTTTCTTATTTACCCGGATAGTGAGCCTTTAGCCAGTGACTCCGAAACCAGATGGTCTTAGGACACCAGATGAGAAAACATCCCTCGGACTTAAGGACTCGAGTAAATAAGGCCACAAAACTAAAGGGGATTATTTATTTTTGTCCACCGTTTTAGGTGTGAATAATCATGCTTCCTGAGGTATAATTACCCAACTTCAATGAGTGGTGTTTATTTATCATATATATATATTTTTAATATATTTTTATGACATTCCCAGTCTTTGTTTCGATCCCAAAAATTGTGTAAGTGTGGAGTGCATAAATCTAAGACAAAAAATTCAAGATCAAATTATCTTTTTAATCTTACTTTCTTATCCTATAATTTAGACAAGATCTATTATTTTGACTTGGTTTAAAATTTCATAATTTTAGGTCTTCCTAATTCCTAAGATAATCTTAATTTTCTTAAAAATAAATCAAAAACTATTTCTCTTAATTCAAAAAGTTTTGTAAAAGGAAAAGAAAAGAGTTTTTATATAAATATTTTTTTATTATTAAAAAAAGTATAAAAGAAAGAAAATATAAAACTAACTGTGTTAGTAAACCCTCCCCCACACTTATCTCATGCATGGTCCTCAATGCATTGTGAATGTGTAAATACATGAAATAAATGGAGAGGAAAGGAAGATTACCGCAAGGGGGTGGCTCTGGTGGTGGTCTGATTGGGCCAAGCGTTGCTACCCAATCAAGATATCGTGGATCTTGCAGAAACCCACCAAAGGATTCCAATCTAGAATGGTTAAATGCACATTTGCTCAAAGTTGAGCTCAAACAATCTATTTTATTTTTCAAAAATTTAACTTCCTTTTTATCAATGGTTGTGGCATGAAAAGCATGATCAATAATCTTTTTCTTTTTCAACAATTTTTCTTTTTAAAGAAGTGTTTTCATGCAAAGCAATTTTCTTTTGTTTTTTCACCAAAACAATTTTATTTTTCAAAAAAGTGTTACCTTCACAAAGATCATTCAATTTAGAAAGCAAGAAAATATTTTCATTTTTCAAACATTCATTTTCTTTTGAAACATTTTCAAATTTAGTTTAAAAAGAATCTTTTTCTTTTAACAAACAATCAAATTTATTTTTCATTTTCTTGTTGTCCTTTTTAAGCATGTCATATTTTTCTAGAAGTTGTTGACAAAAGGATTCAAGTTCATTATAGGACATATCAACATCCTCTTCTAACTCGGATTCGGTGTTTACCTCAAGGGTGTTATCCCCTTGGACCATGTAGCATACGTTCGAAGCTTCACTTCCAACATCCGAGTCGCTCCCCGCATAATATTGTTCTTGTTTGCCAAGGGAGATGATGGTTTTCCATACTACAAAAGCCGAGTCAAGATTAGCAACCCTACATAAATAATCATTATTTAGGGTACTCTTCAAAGCATGAATGGCTTTTGAGTTAGCCTTAATATACTTGCTATATTAACATATGAATCTTTAATGGTAGCAAGATAAACATGAATGCCTAGGCCTTTGAGGTACATGGACATCTTAACCTTCCAAGTTTGGATGTTAAGAATGTCAAAGGTGGGCGGTGACATGAAATCCATGTGTGTGTACAAATATTATGATTAGCTATAAAATGAGGATCTTTAACTCAAGATTGTAAGACCCAAATCAAGAGCGCGTGGCTCTGATACCAATTGTAAACACCTAGAGGGGGGTTGAATAGGTGACTAGCTAATCTAATGGACAATTAATGTGGAATTAAAACTATTTATGCAAACTAAAAATACTTAATCTAAATCAAGTATAACACAAGAGTGTAGCCGAATTCCCCGTGAAGGGCTCTGAACAAACTCCTCAAGATTCCTCTAAATAAGAGTTGAGGTGCCGCGTTGGCTCTCTTAGTTGAATACAAGTGTTAGCAAACAATCCCCAAGTATATAATAATTTAAGCACAATATATCAAGCATATAAAGATAAAGACAATATGAGCATGTAAGATATAAAGGCAAGGAAGAGATAGAGAGCAATCGCAAACACGGGAGAATTGTTTCGAGGTTCGAGCACACTTGCTATACGTTCCCGCGTTCAACACTATAAAGGATTTCCACTAAAATTGATCCCATCGGATCATTTAGTGCCGCAATACCTACAAGCTCTTTGGACTCTCTAGTCCCTCTCTTGTTCCCGCAAGAACAACACACTACAAGCCCACTAGCTTGCCGAGGCCGCACCTTTATAATGAGCTCTCACTAGAACTCGAAACACCGCAAACACACAAGTCCACCTCCTCAAAGCAAAGATGAAGTCTTTGGTAATCACAACACTTTGATCACCTAAAAATAATCTCACAACAACTCTCCTATAGGATGGATATATTAATGGAAAGCTCAAGTGTTTGTGAGAAAACTTGGATTGAATGTGATGGTGAAAAACTCAAGAAAATCACTTTTCAAAAACTCTTGATAAACTCTCCATTTTAATGGAAGTATTTGGCTCTTAAACAAGTGGAGAAAACCACTTAATAGAGTAGGAAAAACTGGTGCAAAAACTCACTTAAAATCTTGTTTAAAACAGTCCATAAGAGCCCCTTTTTATAGGCTAGGAAAAACTAGCCGTTGGGAAAAATTTCAGCCTGGACGGCTGTCGGTCGACCGGCCCTGTCGACCGCTAACGATCAGAAATCCGACCGTTGGAGCCTCGGTCGACCGGCCCGGTCGACCGTGGCCTGGAACAGAGAGCAGAGTTCTCTGTCGGTCGACCGGGGCTTTCCAGAGAGCAGAGCTCTCTGGACGGTCGACCGGCCCTCCAGCCAGACCTGGCGTGCCCATTTGTGCACGTCGGTCAACCGACTCGGTCGACCGACTCCTAACTCTGTCGACCGGCAGAAGCCAGAACAGGACATTTTAGGGATTGAAAACTTCGTATTTTTCTTTTAATAAGATCACATAAAATCTCTAAAATCTACAAAAATAAGTTTAGTATAATACTTTGATAAACAACCATGTTTGAGTAAAATCAAGACATGTTACAAATATTTTGAACTATTTTGTAACTTAGAATGGCATAAAACAAAATCTGTATTTTTCCAAATAGATTTTTACAAAACTTCTCCAAATACAAAAATAAGATATTTTAAACACTTTTAAAGTATAGAGTGCATGGATATGATCCACTACACATACATGATGAAATATCTATGTTTTTGATAATAAGCACTAAAAAAGTTTTGGTTAAACATATCTATATAAGAAATTCCGAAAACCAAAACGGTATTTTTCCAAATGAAAATCCTTTTATGAAAACACAAATAAACCTTGAGTGTGTGTGTGTATATGTACTTGAGCAATCCACCAACTGTTCTATCCTTTACATTTTATCTAAAAATAAAATCTTAAAAAACAAACCTAGACTCAAGTCTTCTCTTGAAGGCTTCACTTGAAGTCTTCTTCTCCTTCTTGACTTTGTCCAAACTTTGATCCAAAAAGCTAGACTCCTCTTGAGTACTTGATGTGGTCTTGATGCATAGGCTCTTAAATCAAACTGTGTTAACTTCAAAGCTTGTCTTTAAATCTTTTGTTGAAGCTAAACACCTACTAAGATCTTAATCACAAATTTGAGACTAATTAAACACAAGATCATTAGTACTATAACTGCATGAGTTGATCATCATCAAAACTAGAGTGATGGGCCTTTGGGCCAACAATTTGAACTGAACTAAAAAATTATAAAACCGAGATACAACTTCTATACTATCTAACAAAGAGCCTAAACCTTAAAAACAAAGAGAAAAACTTAAACTAATTTTCGGTCCCTTTTTCTCTTAAAAATACAGTATTTATAGGCAAAACCCAACAGAGGAGGGCGTACAGAGATAAGGGGAGCAAACGGTCCCCCAACAATAATCAAACGGCCACGAAATGCGACTTTGGTCTAGTTTTTGCGGCCTGGCTATGGCCAGGTGGCCACAGCCGGGGGGTACACCTCCTTGTTTTGTGTTCTGACTTTATCTCCTGCTGGTTTTCCCATTTCAGCTCCAGAATTTGACGAAACAACCTTTGATCTTTGGATTTAACTACTTGATTTGGGAAGATTCATTTTAACCGGTTTTCAACCTCTCTGATTTGCCATGACCTATCCTGATTTCTTGATTTCGAATTAATTCTGAATTAAATCAGAATTTGATGGGCTTTTGGGCTCGTTTCTCTTTCCTATCCTTTAGCAATGGGCCTGCATTTTATAAAGAAAAATAGGACTTATTAATATAATTTATTTAGATAATAAACATGGTAATGTGAATAAATATGCAAGATATGTGACCGATCATGTACAATCTCGGTTAGAGAAATCACCTGAATTCCTCATGAAGAAAAACAACCATAACCATTCTAGGTCCAGTTTTCCCAACCTCTTCCAACCTCCCAACTATCAACAGAATTTTCCTAACCAAGTTTCACAACCTCTATTTCAAAATCCTCCAGCTGAAAAGAAACTAAATAATTTGAGAAGAGTATAGAAACTTTGATTAAATTCCAAACATCCTTCATGCAAAATACGGGATCTATTGAGCAACCACACTCAAGCCTTATTTATGTTAGAGGTTCAGATTAGTCAGCTAGCTAGTTCATTAAATAAAAGCCCAAAGGGACTTTGCCTAGTCAGCCATTGACAAACTCTAAAAAGTCTAGTCAAGCCCATTTGGCTCAAGTCAATAGATAAATCAGTGTAATATTTTTCAAACATTGAGGTCAAGAAAACAAATTAATAACCAAGTGTCGATGCCCGCAACTCCTATCTAGCACAATCCAGCACAAACATCCACTTTTTCTAGTTCCATTTTCACCAATTCTTACAAGTCTAAAAAAGACAAGTCAGCCGATCAGGTGCACAAGCCTATAGTCTCATTTCCAAATAGGTTTAAGAACAATAATAAACAAGTTGCACAAATGAAGAAGATACACGAGATATTTAATCAAGCAAAGATAAATGTGTCTTATTGATGCAATCCAACAAGTTCCATCATATGCCAAATTTCATAAGGACATGTGCACCAAAAAGGAAAAGACTAATGTGCCCAAGAAAGTCTTATTAGACACTAGCATTAGTGAGCTACTGTCTGACCCAATCCCTATCAAGTATGAGAATTCAGGTTGTCCTACCTTTACTTGCACAATAGGACAGACTGAAATCAGCCGTGCACTTCTTGATTTGAGAGCAAGTATCAACTTACTCCCCTTTTTAATATACCGGCAATTTGGGTTGGGCGAGCTTAGTCTGACCCGAGTTACCATCCAATTGGCTGACCGGTCAGCAAAAGTTCCCAAGGGGAAATAACTGACGTTCTTATCGGTTGGGGAGTTTATCGACCCTGTAGATTTTAATGTTCTTGAGACCCAACTAATGTCAAATCCTAGGTCTCAAACTCCCATCATTTTAGGGTATTTGTTCCTTCCTACTGCCAATGCAATCGTCAATTGCAGGAACGGATCCATGAGGTTAACCTTTGGAGACATAACTAAAGAAGTCAATGTCTTCAAATTATGAAAACAACCCTGTGATATGGATGATCAAACTTTTGAGGTGAACCACATTGAAAACTTAATAAGTGAGCACATGAGAAATTAGAACTAGAAATGAATTTTGAGTTAGAATTTGAGCGTTTAAACTTTAATCAGATTATCGATTCTGCTGTGAATTGGGCATCAAGCTCGATTTCACTGACTTGGGAGCCAACAAACTTGACTTCTTCTTCCATTGAGTCTTTCCCTCCTCTAGAATTGAAAGCTTCATTCAAACATCTCAAATATGTTTACTTAGACAGACAAGAGACCTTTCCAGTCATCATCGTATCCCATCTAACTACAGGGGAAGAAGAGAGCCTTATGTCAGTTCTTAGGAAACATAGAGAAGCTATTGGTTGGATCATGACCGACATCAAGGGATTGAGTCCAGTTTTATTTCAACATCACATTCATTTAAATGAAGAGGCGACACCAAAGAGGGACCTGCAGTGTAGGTTAAACCCTATAATGCAAGAGGTTGTTCAAATCAAATCTTAAAACTTTTAGTTAATGAGATAATTTATCCTATTTCTGATAGCCAATGGGTCAGTCCAGTCCATGCGATTTTGAAAAAGTCTAGTTTCACTGTGGTAGAGAATGAGAACAAAGAATTAGTACAAACATGACTCTCCACCAATATTTGAGTTTGCATTGACTATCCAAAGTTGAATGCTGCCACTCATAAGTGTAGGATCACCTAGAGGGGGGTGAATAGGTGATGGCTAATCTAATGGTCACTTAATGCCAAATAATACAGAATTAAAAACAATTATGACATAAACAAATTATTTAAACTAAACACCACGTACAACACAAGAGTGTAGCTGAATTCCCCGTGAAGGGCTCTGGACTAACTCATCTAGATTCCCCTAGATAAGGGTTGAGGTGCCGCGTTGGCTCTCTTGGTTAAATACAAGTGTTAGCAAACAAACCCAAGCATGTATATCAATTAAGCACAAATGTATATCATGCATATAAAGATAAAGACAAGATAAGTATGCAAGATATAAACAAAGAGACAAAGAGAGAGAGAGAGAGAGTGAGCAATCGCAAACACAAGGGATTTGTTTCAAGGTTCGAGCACACTTGCTCTACATTCCCGCCTTCGACACACGAAGGATTTCCACTATAATCGATCCCACCGGATCACTCGGTGCCGCAACACCTACAACTCTCGGACTCCCTAGTCCGTACACACCGCAAGCCCCACAAGCTCGCCGAGGCCGCACCTCAAACAAAGAGTTCACACACGAACTCGAAACCACCGCGAACGCACTCGTCCGCCTCCTCAAGAAACAAGAAATGATCTCTTGGTGATCTAAACACTTTGATCACCAATAAACACTCTCACAACAAAGCCCTATAGGTAGATATAGCAATGGATAGCTCAAGTGGGTGTGTGAGAAAACAAGGATGGAAATTGTGGAGGAAAACTCAAATAATCACTTTTAACACTCTTGATAAAAACTCTCCTTTTGATTGGAAATATTTGCTCTAAAACAAGTGGAGAAAACCTCTTAAAAGAGTTGGAAAAACTGGTGAAAAATCCACTTGAAAATCTTGTTGAAAACAGCCACCAAATGGCCCAATTTATAGGGCTCCAAAAACTAGCCGTTGGAGGCCTGACAGAACTATCAGTCGACCGCCCAACGGTCATATTTCAGACCGTTGAGCCATCGGTCGACCGGTCGGTCGACCGAGGCCAGGATACAGAGAGCAAGTCTCTCTGTCCGGTCGACCGGTCGGCCGACCGGGGCCTTTCCAGAGAGTAGAGCTCTCTGGACGGTCGACCGGATCGGTCGACCGGCCCTCCTACCAGAATTGGCGCGCACGTCTGTGCACGTCGCTCGACCGTGATAGTCGGCCGACTTCAAGCTGCGGTCGACCGTCCCGGTCGACCGGCTGAAGCCAGGAAACAATGTTAAGGGATTAAAAACTTGGTCTTTTTGGCTAAAATAAAATCCCATAAAATACTGAAAAATCTACAAAAATAGTTTTACCAATATACTTTGATAAACAAACATGCTTGCACGAAATCAAGGCATGTTACAAGTGGTTTGGACTATTTTTGTAATATGAAAAAATTGGCTCAAATGAAAAACAGTATTTTTCCAAACTTGATTTTTCAAAACTTGTTTTTTTCAAAACTTCACCAAATACAAAAACAAGATATTTAAACTCATTTGAAGCATAGAGTGTATGGATATGATCCACTACACAAACATAGTGAAATATCTATGTTTTTGACATTAAGCTCTAAATATGATTTTGGTTAAAACATATAAACTTGAATACCAAAAATCAAGCATGTATTTTTCTAAAAGAAAATCTTTTGTAAAAACAAAACTATCAAGAGTGTGTGTGTATATGATATATACTTAAGTAATCCACCAACTATTCTATCCTTTACATTTTATCTAAAAATAAATCTTATAAAAACAAATCTAGACACAAGTCTTCATCTTCTTGAAGTCTTCACTTGAAGTCTTCTCATCTTCTTGACTTGGTCCAAACACGATCCAATGGCTCATGGATCAAACCGTGCTAGCTCCAAAACTTGACTTTAATTCCTTTGTTGAAGCTACACACCTACTAAGATCTTGATCATGAATCTATCACTAATTAAACACAAGATCATTAGTACTATAACTACATGAGTTGATCATCATCAAAACTAGAGTGATGGACCTTCGGGCCAACAATCTCCCCCTTTTTGAAGATGACAAAACTCATGAAGTTATATATGCATGGATTAAAGTAAAGCTTCAAAGAAGCTCCCCCTTAACTCATGCATAACAAACAAATAATAAATATGCAATGTAGGCTCATAAACATGTATGCAAATCTAGGAGATAAACATGCCAATCAAGCATAAAACAAAATCACAAAATCTTTTTCTCCTATTTGCAAAACAAAACATATATGCATAAACATAAAAACTACTCCCCCTTAAGCAAGGAAAACAAATACTTCTCCCCCTTAAGCAAGGAAAACATGCATATATCTCAAATACTTCTTCCCCTTTTTGTCAATCATCAACAAAGGGGTTAAAGTAAAAAACAAAATCAAATAAATTTTTCTCCCCCTTTTTGTCCGAAACAAGGAACCAACAAAGGGGTAAACTCAAATCAATAAATAGTTATATGCGATATACATTCATGAAGAGGAAGACGCTAAGTTAACTTCCCTACACATATGCATTACATGAAGAAGGGATGACAAGCCCCAATTCACATAACTCATATTATGTAATGCATAAGAGGAGATGTGAAGCTCCCCCTACACACGTGTACCACATAAAGAAGAGTTGTCAAGCTCCTCAATATACAATACACTCAACATGAATCTATATGTAGAAGAGATGTTAAGCTCTCCTTGCATATAGGCAATACAAATCAAAAATTTTGATTTTTCTTATAAAACAAAATTTTGAATTTTCTCAATAAACAAATCTTGAGAATTTTTCTTAAAATTTTTATTTTCTTATCATAAACAACTTTGTGCTTTAAACATGTAAAACAATTTTAACTCAAGCACAAATAACTCATATATATGTATGAAAAATGAGTATACCAAATGAAATTGATACATACATATATAAGAAAACAAAATATGAGTGTATACAAAAATAGAGTCAAATTGATACCAATTGAAATGATTCAGTGATACCAATTGAAACAATAATAGAATCGTGTGTATAACTCATAAAATATTGAAGAATAAATAACTAGTTAAATTATTTTTTTTGAAAAACTAGTTAAAGAATTTTCAAAAACATGAAACAAAATCATATGTTTTCATGAATCATACTAAATACATAAAAATTTAAGCACTCATGGTCCATAAAGCTCAAAAATAATCATGAAACAAAGTCATGAATAAACAACTAAGGTGTGAGTGTTCAAAAATGATCAAAATGATCAAAACAAATTATAAAAATTCATTTTTCATTAAAACAAAACAAACTTCTAGGTATATGTATGATTTATCTAAATCTAACAATATGCATACATATCTCAAACATAAAAGAGTCTATTAATAATATTTGTATGAAGGCAAGAGACTCACGGGTATACATGTATATTTATTAGATTTGAATAAAAAATACATATACATGAAGTAAAACATGAAAATAGGCAAAACAAGTGTAAATGAGAGAATCATCAAAACTAGACTATACATGTGCATATAGTGGGTACAAATGAGCATGAAGTGCAAACAATATGAATCAATTTGTTGCTCACTACTTGTACATGTATAAATCCAAGTTTTAATAAAAACTACATTTAAACTAGTATTTATCACATGAAGCCTAAAACATGAACATGCTAAAAATATCATGTATGAACAAGCATGTACATAAACAAACTAGGAGTTTAGAGATAGTTACCAAACCATAATAACTATACTCCAAATCTCCAAACATGGTGGTTGTTCCACCAAAACTCCTTGATAGCGATGCATCTATATATGTGTCCATCACGTCCATGTGCATCCACCATCAAGGCACCATCCCTCTCACGTCGTGTGAGAGCCCTCACCTACATCAAAAACACAAGGTGGGGGTTTTGGTACCCATTTTTTCTTGGGTCCTTGGGGTTAGTCTTATAAGGACCCCAAACATTTTTATGAGTAAAATTTAAAACATTTTACTTATCATAACAAAATTTTGCTAAATGGCCTTTGCGGCCACAATGTGTACATTTGTACAACTTAGTATGCTTATGTGTATGTGTATGATCGTGATGTGCAACATAAGCATATGCATGATGATGATGTGCATGAATGTGTGGAACTTGTTTCTTTTGAAACAAAGATTCCAACCTCTTATGATTGAATGCACATGAGCTCAAAGTTGAGCTCCAACCATTAATCCTATTTTTCAAAACATTAATCTCACTATCAAAACATTAATCTCACTATTATCAATTGTGGCATGTAAATCATGGTGAGATTGTGAAACAATTTTCTTATTCTTTTTAGAAACAAATTCTTTTTCTTTTTCAAAAATTTTTCTTTTTAAATAAGAGTTTTCTTGAAAAACAACTTCTTTTGGTTTTTCCACCAAAACAATTTTATTTTTCAAATTTGTGTTTCCTTCACAAAGATCATCTAATTTTGAAAGCAAGGAAACATTCTCATTTTTCAAAATTCATTTTCTTTTTCTAAACATGTAATATTATTTTAAGAGAATTATTTTCTTTATGCATGCAATCAAAATTCTTTTTCAAATTTTTATTTTCCTTTTTAATCATGTCATATTTTTCAAGGAGGAGTTGACAAAAAGTGTTAAGCTCATCATATGACATGTTAACATCTTCTACCTCGGATTCGGTAGTTACCTCAAGGGGGTTATCCCCTTGGACCATATAGCACTTGTTGGAGACTTCACTTCCAACATCCAAATCGCTCCCCGCATAGTATTGTTCATTTTCGCCAAGAGAGAGGAGGGTGTTCCAAACTACAAAAGCCGAATCAATATTAGAAACCCTAGATAAATAATCATCATTTAGGGTACTCTTCAAAGCATAAAGGGCTTTTGCATTAGCCTCAAAATTCATACCATTTAAACAATATGCATTATTAGAGATGGCAAGATAAACATGAATGCTTAGGGCCTTGAGGTACAAAGACATCTTAACCTTCCAAATTTGGATGTTAAGAATGTCAAAGGTGGGTGGTGACATGAAGTCCATGGTGTGTGTACAAATATTATGATTAGCCTAAAAATGAGGATCTTTAACTCTAGGTTGTAAGAACCAAATTCAGAACACTTGGCTCTAATACCAATTGTAGGATCACCTAGAGGGGGGGTGAATAGGTGATGGCTAATCTAATGGTCACTTAATGCCAAATAATGCAGAATTAAAAACTATTATGACCTAAACAAATTATTTAAACTAAACACCACGTACAACACAAGAGTGTAGCCGAATTCCCCGTGAAGGGCTCTAGACTAACTCCTATAGATTCCCCTAGACAAGGGTTGAGGTGCCGCGTTGGCTCTCTTGGTTGAATACAAGTGTTAGCAAACAAACCTAAGCCTGTATATCAATTAAGCACAAATGTATATCATGCATATAAACATAAAGACAAAATAAGTATGCAAGATATAAACAAAGAGACAAAGAGAGAGAGAGAGAGAGTGAGCAATTGCAAACACAAGGGATTTGTTTCGAGGTTCGAGCACACTTGCTCTACATCCCCGCCTTCGACACACGAAGGATTTCCACTATAATCGATCCCACCGGATCACTCGGTGCCACAACACCTACAACTCTCGGACTCCCTAGTCCGTACACACCGCAAGCCCCACAAGCTCGCCGAGGCCGTACCTCAAACAAAGAGTTCACACACGAACTCGAAACCACCGCGAACGCACTCGTCCGCCTCCTCAAGAAACAAGAAATGATCTCTTGGTGATCTAAACACTTTGATCACCAATAAACACTCTCACAACAAAATCCTATAGGTAGATATAGCAATGGATAGCTCAAGTGGGTGTGTGAGAAAACAAGGATGGAAATTGTGGAGGAAAACTCAAAGAATCACTTTTAACACTCTTGATAAAAACTCTCCTTTTGATTGGAAATATTTGCTCTAAAACAAGTGGAGAAAACCTCTTAAAAGAGCTGAGAAAACTGATGAAAAATCCACTTGAAAATCTTATTGAAAACAGCCCCCAAATGGCCCAATTTATAGGGCTCCAAAAACTAGCCGTTGGAGGCCTGACAGAACTATCAGTCGACCGCCCGGTCGACCGGCCAACGGTCATATTTCAGGCCGTTGAGCCATCGGTCGACTGGTCGGTCGACCGAGGCCAGGAAACAGAGAGCAAGTCTCTCTGTCCGGTCGACCGGTCGGTCGACCGGGGCCTTTCCAGAGAGCAGAGCTCTCTGATGGTCGAGCGGGTCGGTCGACCGGCCCTCCTGCCAGAAGTGGCGTGCACGTCTGTGCACGTCAGTCGACCGTGACGGTAGGCCGACTTCAAGCTGCAGTCGACCGTCCCGGTCGACCGGCTGAAGCCAGGAAACATTGTTAAGGGATTAAAAACTTGGTCTTTTTGGCTAAAATAAAATCCCATAAAATACTGAAAAATCTACAAAAATAGTTTTACCAATATACTTTGATAAAAAACATGCTTGCACAAAATCAAGGCATGTTACAAATGATTTGGACTATTTTTGTAATATGGAAAAATTAGCTCAAATGAAAAACAGTATTTTTTCAAACTTGATTTTTCAAAACTTATTTTTCTAAAACTTCACCAAATGCAAAAACAAGATATTTAAACTCATTTGAAGCATAAAGTGTATGGATATGATCTGTAAATCACCTAGAGGGGGGTGAAAAGGTGATTTTGCTACTCAAATGCACTTAATGCGGAATTTTAAAAACTAATTGTAATTAACAAGTGATGCACACTAAAACAAGCCAAGCAAATAATTATGAATGAACAATATGAATAGATGCAAGGCACAAAGTAAAGAGAGAGAGAAAGAGTAAGAGCCAAGGGATCAAGCGCAAACAACAAGATATGTTTTGAGGTTCGAGCACCCAGCTCTACATCCCCGCCTTCACACAGAAGGATTTTAAGTCCACTAGCTTGTCCACAAAGTGTTGGCCCAAAGGCCTATCACTCTAGTTTTGATGATGATCAACTCATGTAGTTATATTTGCTAATGATCTTGTTTAATTAGTGACAGATTCTTTATCAAGATCTTAGTAGGTGCAAAGCTCAACAAAGGATTAAATGTCAAGATTTGAAGCTAGCACGGGGTGATCCAAGGAGCTTTGGATCAAGCTTGGACCAAGTCAAGAAGATGAGAAGCCTTCAAGGGAAGACTTCAAGAAGTTGAAGACTTGTGTCAAGGTATAAGATTTTATTTGTTTTAGATAAAAATGTAAAGGATAGAATAGATTGGTGGATTGCTCAAGTTATATCACACACACACTCTTGATAGGATTGCTTTCATAAAAGATTTCTATGTCTTAGAAAAGAATTTTTATTTTGGAAAAAGATTTTTTCTTTGTGACAAAATATCTACTTTGGTTTTTGGTATTTCTATTATACACATCTTTAACCAAAACCAAGTTATATACTTAATGACAAAAACATAGATATATCATTATGATTGTGTAGTGGATCATATCCATACACACTATACTTTAAATGAACTCAAATATCTTGTTTTTGTATTTTGTGAAGTTATGGAAAAACAAGTTTTAGAAAAACATATTTTTAGAAAAACAGTTTTTATTGTGATTAAAACTATTTTTTAGATTTACTGTGAATTTATGGGATTTTTATTGAGTGAAAAGACCTATTTTCAAATCCCGTAACTGTGCAGACCTGGAACTGGCTGACAGGCCTTTCCGGTCGACCGAGTCGGTCGACCGCACCATGGTCGGTCGATCTCGCGGTCGACCAACGTGCACAGACTTGTGCACGTCTGGCAGCACAGTGGCCGGTCGACCGGGACGGTCGACCGCTGGAGACTGCGGTGCTCACGGGTAGATTCGGTCGACCGGGCCGGTCGACCGCAGAGCCCCAACGGTCGGATTTTTGACCGTTGGCGGTCGACCGACCCGGTCGACCGACTGTACTGACAGAACCCAACGGCTAGGTTTCTGGCAGCCTATAAATTGGGGTTTTGTCATTGTTTTGAGCTAAGATTTTAGGAGAGCTTTTGTCCAGTTATTTCCATTCTTTTAGCAGAGTTTTCTCCACAAAATAGAGTGCCAATATTTCCTATCAAAAGGGATTTTATCAAGAGAGTGTTTATTGTGATTTCTTGAGTTTTCCATCAAAGTTCTTTCCTTGATTTCTCACACTACAGTTGAGCATCCATAGTTATATCTATCCTATAGGAGTGTTGTAGTGAGAGTTTTTTGTAGGTGATCAAGTGTTTAGATCACCAAGATTTCATCTTGTATTTGAGGAAGCGGGCAAGTGTGCTCGCGGTGTTTTGAGTTCGGGTGCGGACTTGTTGTACGAGGTGCGGCCTCGACGAGCCGGTGGGCTTGTGGTGTGTAAGGGACTTTGGGAGTCCGAGGGCTTGTAGGTGTTGCGGCACCAAGGAGAGATCCGGTTGGATCGTGCATAGTGGAAATCCTTCGTGTGTCGAAGGCGGGGATGTAGAGCAAGTGTGCTCGAACCTCGAAACAAACCCTTTGTGTTTGCGATTGCTCATTCTTGCTCTCTTACTCTTTTTGTCTCACTTATATCTTGCATTACTTTATAGTCTTTATCTCTTATATGCATGATATACCTTTGTGCTCATAATTGCTATACTTGCTTGGGATTGTTATTAACACTAGTATTCAACCAAGAGAGCCAACGCGGCACCTCAACCATTCAAGGGGAATCTAGAGGAGTTTGTCCAGAGCCTCGCAAGGGGAATTCGGCAACACTCTTGTGTTATACATAAGTGTTCAATTAAAAGAAGTTTAATTTGGTCAACTTAGTTTTAATTCCGCATTATTTGTTCATAAGTGACCATTAGATTAGCCATCACCTATTCACCCCCCCTCTAGGTGATCTTACACAAAGGACTCCCACAAAGTGAACCTCCACCGAGGATTTGGGGCAATAACAATTACAAGCCCAACTCCTCTCCTTACAAACGTAACCTCCTCCTTGAGGCACAACTCCAAGCCAACAAACAATCACCTCACAACTTGAGGGATTAGCACAAAGCAACACAAGGATCACCTCACCACTTGAGGGATACAACCAAAATGCACAACCTCCTCAACACAATGAGGGAAAGGCACAAAGCCAAGTAAAGATAGGGTTTTCAACTTGGTGGTCTAAATAACAACCACAAACAATCTCTTTCCCACACAAACATCCTATAGAATAAGATAGTAGATGTAACTCAAGTGTGGAGAAAACCAAAGGAATGGAAATCAAAAACTCAAAGAAAATCTTTGGGAAAAACTAGAAACCAAGATGAAGAAATTGAATCAAAAACTTTTCCCAAAAACCCTTTTTGATTTTCCAAACCCTAACAAAAACACCAAATAGATTGTTCAATATAAAGCCCAAAAACTTCTTTTGATTGCTGTGAAAACACTAGAGAGTCAGGAAAAATTTGCACAAAAAATCTTATAGAAAACAGGCCATTAATGGGGTATTTATAGCCCCCAGAAAAATATAGCCGTTGGCAGCAGAAACTGCCAAAAATGACCTACCGGTCGACCGGTTACCGGTCGACCGTCCAACGGTCACATTTTGACCGTTGGCAGCAACCGGTCGACCGGGCGGTCGACCGTCCCCAGAACCAGAGAGCAACGGCTCTCTGGGCGGTCGACCGCTCGGTCGACCGGAACAAACAGAGAGCAACCTGCTCTCAGTCGGTCGACCGTGCGGTCGACCGGCTTAAGGGGCAGCTAGCGTTCACGTATCCGTGCACGTCGGTCGACCGCTACGGTCGACCGGCCTAGCCTGGCAGCTGAAGTTCTGGAAAAAACTTGGTTTTTAAAGACTTAAAAAATTCCCATAAAATCTCTAAAATTCCACAAAAATAGTTTTCTCATTTTATATTGAAATACAAACTTGTGTTAAAAAGTTTAACACAAATCTCAAACATTTTGAACTATTTTTGTGTTATAGAAATTTTGCCGAAAACCAAAAACTGTATTTTCTAAAAACTTGGATTTTTGAATAGAAAATACATTTTGTCCAAAACTCATTCAAATACAAAAACATGATATTAAACAACATTTAGGCATGTTGTATATGGATATTATCCTATATACATGAAATATATATATATCTATGTTTTTGACTTAATTCCAAAAATATGTTTTGTTAGAATTACCAAAACATAAAACACATAAAATAGACTATCAAGCTAAGTTTGTTTAAGAGTTGAAGCATACATGTATATAGAACAAATCTAATATACATTAAACCATGTAAACTTGTTTTGATCTATCTATTCATGAAACCAAGATCGGTTAAACCAAAAACGGAAAAACCGAAAACCAATATTCAAAACATGAAACGTGTGTGTTGTGAACTTGAGCATATCATACTATTCTAATCTTTACAATTTGGATCTAAACACAAAACTAAAGTATGGTACCGAAGTCTTCTTGTAGAGTGCCGTCTCCAAGCCAACTCGATCCAAAACTCCTTGATCCACCGAGCAAGTGCTATATATGATCTTTGACGCTCGGGCTCTTGAATCAACATGTAAAAGCTTCCAAATCATCTTGTTGAAGCTAATTACCTACTAATAACTTGATTAATGATCTGAAACTAAAATCACAAGATTATTAGTACACATAACTACATGAGTTAATCATCATCAAAACTAGAGTGGAAGGCCTCTGGGCCAACATGATCCACTACACAAACATGGTGAAATATCTATGTTTTTGACATTAAGCTCTAAATATGGTTTGGTTAAAACATATAAACTTGAATACCAAAAACCAAGCATGTATTTTTCTAAAAGAAAATCTTTTGTAAAAACAAAACTATCAAGAGTGTGTGTGTATATGATATATACTTGAGCAATCCACCAACTATTCTATCCTTTACATTTTATCTAAAAATAAATCTTATAAAAACAAACCTAGATACAAGTCTTCATCTTCTTGAAGTCTTCACTTGAAGTCTTCTCATCTTCTTGACTTGGTCCAAACACGATCCAATGGCTCTTGGATCAAACCGTGCTAGCTCCAAAACTTGACTTTAATTCCTTTGTTGAAGCTACACACCTACTAAGATCTTGATCATGAATCTGTCACTAATTAAACACAATATCATTAGTACTATAACTACATGAGTTGATCATCATCAAAACTAGAGTGATGGGCCTTCGAGCCAACAATAAGGACCACTTCTCTCTTCCATTCATCGATCAAATGCTTGAACGACTAGCTGTCCACAAGTATTAATGATTCTTGGATAGTTGCTCAGGGTACAATCAGATTCCAATAGCTCCGAAAGACCAAGAAAAGACTACATTTACCTGTCCATTTAGGACCTTTGCTTACCGCTGAATGCCTTTTAGCTTGTTCAATGCCCCTGCAATGTTTCAATGTTGTGTTAAGTCTATTCTCTGATATGGTAGAATGGTTTCTCAAAATCTTCATGGATGATGTTTCCATCTATGAAGATTCATTCGATCAATGTCTTCACCAGTTTGAATTTGTCCTCCAAAGATGTGCTGAGAAGAGCTTGATACTAAATTGGAAAAAATACCACTTCATGGTAAAAGAAAGAATCATCCTGGGACATGAAATCTCTAGGAAAGGGATTAAAGTGGTAAGGTGAAGATTGATGTCACAGCTAAGCTTCCTATGCCTAAATGTGTAAAAGATATCCAATCCTTCTTATGACACACTGGGTTCTATTGCAGATTTATTAAGAACTTTAGTAAGATTGCTAGACCCATGACTAACCTCTTAGCTAAAGACGTGCCCTTCACTTTCAATAATGGATGTCTTATTGCCTGAGAGAAGCTTAAGAAAGAACTCATTTTTGCCCCGTATTGGTGATTAATGTTCAATTTTTTATCATTTTTGCATCAGATTTCCATGCATATTATCAACAAAAATGAGATTTTTAATGGTTGTTTCTCTTAAATTTCAAGTCCACTCTTTAGTGAAGAAGAAGGCTCAAATCCAAGCTAATTAAAGGATTTAAAGGAGATTAAAAAGAGCTCAATCTAAAGAAGCCCACATCTACAATGAACCAGCAAATATTCTCGCTGTTCTTGAAGCTCCCATAGTACACCTGCGCAGAGATAGCCTGTTAGCACGGTCGCTGGCATAACGGCCAAGATTCTGCCGCTAAAACGTGACTTTGGCTGTGAATCCGTGGTAAAACTTTGATCGTTGATGCAGCATTTGATTCTGTGGCTATGATTGAAAGTGATGAGCTCCTCGTGTCTATATAAAGACCCCTAGGGCCTCTGTTGTTGAAAGGAGGAGATAGCCATAAACTTTAGGAGAAGGATTAGGAGTTCTTTAGGTTCTTCTTTAGTATTCTCATGTAATTTTATTTTCTATCTTTTAGACTCCAGAAAGAGAGAGAAGGTAAGAGTGAAACCTCTATAATTGAGAGTGACAATCAAATGCAAAGCTCATGATCTTCCTCCTCTAATTTCTTGCTCTTTTAATTCTTACTCTTTTACTTTCAAGGTTTTAATTCCTTACACCTTAGTCTACCATGCTTTCTTCTTTGCTTTACTTTTTTCTCCATGGCTAACTAACCTTCTAAACTAACTTCTAATAACTACTAACTACTAACTCTTGGATGTTACTGACTCATGTGATTTATTGGAATTTTATAATTTCTAGTCTTGTGCTTAATAAGTCTCTTTAATTCCCAATGAAGATGACTATTGTTTTTGATCTAAATGAAGGTTTTGTGATTCCCTCCATATGATTCATGTGTGCCTCATTTAGAGCCTTGTTTCCTTAACAAGAGCCTTAATGGAACATGATGATATGATCACCTTAGTATGCTAACAAATTAATGCACTATCATCTTATTTCATGCTAGCTAAAGTATGGCTTTGATGATCTAATGAACTTAACATTCTTGTTATGTATATCTAAATTGTGAATCTCAAAATCTTATATTTCATTCTTGTGAACCTATTGGCAGCCTATGATCCAAGGATGTCACCAAACCAAGCTAAAAGAGGAACACCTCAACAAATTGGGCCAACTCTTTGACTTGATGAAGCAAGATGGACAATATGCAAATGAATCTACATGAAACACAATTCATCCAAGAGATTAGTAAGTTAGTAGTGTAGAATTATTAGTTAGTCATGGCTTTCCTTCTATTTGATAAAAACTCTCCTAATTTCTAAGAAACATTCCTTCTCAAACAAAGTCCATTTTTCTTTTCTACTTTTCCAAACACTATTTCATTCACCGTTTTCATGTTTCTTCTCTTAACACAAAAAGGATTCATCATCTTCTTTTTACTATTTTCTTTTTTAATTCTTAAATAAAGAAAAACTTTCGTTTTCTTTTCAAAAGCAAGAACAACAAGAATTAAGAAAGCTTCGATGGCAAACCCTCCCTGCGGATATGACCCGTTATAGCTTTTACTACGAATGATAGTTCGAAGGAGCACATTAACTCTACATACATACCCAAAGCTTAAACATTGATATATGGGCCTGCACGGTTTACTCTAAACTTCTGTTCTTTCTCCTTTTCGAACAAAATTTTTGGCATTGTTGCCGGGGAGGGTGACGGTTTTTGCTAGTTTTTGGAACTAAATGAATTTTTCTTCTTTGCTACAGGTTACAGATTTTGGGAACAGAAAACTAAGCATTACTATAACATATAAGTAGTCTTGGGCCTCTGCTCTAGAAAGCAGAGACCAAATACCCTACAACTTGCTGCGTTTTCTCGGCTTTTGTCGCGTTTTCTTGGCAAGAAGTTGTTGACTACTAACATTCTTTTTTTTGCAGGGTCGCTTGCTATGCAAAATTTAGCTAATTGCAATAATTTTTCTTGTATGCCATCACCAAGATCCTACAATAACCAACAGTAAAAAGTTTGTTGAAAATTTAAAAAAATTGATTAGATATTTGCATCTTAGGCACGTGTCTTTTGAATACTTTTACTTTACTGTTGAAGAGTACTGGAGCAACGTACGTGCACAGAGCATATAGAATAGGACTCATCTCTTGGTTAATTTAATCGCTTTGAGTGAATCATGTTTGCATATTCTGTACACTTGCACAAATTAACTTTAAAGGCATCACCAAAATAAACAAGATAAGGTGGGGATTTCATTACCCTTCCTTAGACCAAAAATAACATTCCAAGCACTGACAATCCCAAACATAATCTAAAATTTGATAGACGTTGGCTCCTAGGGCATCCTGACTCAATAGAAGACTAACTGTGGTTGGAACTTGTTTTGAAACATACTTCAGTCAAATCAGTGTCTAAGGTTGGGGATTAAGAGGTTAAGCCTCGAAGATGCCGTGGTCTGGCGTAATTAAGGGCGTTGCTTATGCACGGATACCTCCCACCGTATTTTGCACCACCTGGCTGATTTGCTGGTGGTCTGATTCAAGCAATAACCTTCCCCACAGAATCGCTTGGTGATTGTTTTTTCT
This sequence comes from Agave tequilana, assembly GCA_038442645.1. Classification (NCBI taxonomy): domain Eukaryota; kingdom Viridiplantae; phylum Streptophyta; class Magnoliopsida; order Asparagales; family Asparagaceae; genus Agave; species Agave tequilana. The sequence continues at coordinate 101,915 of JAVJIF010002977.1, forward strand.
TTGTTATTGTTTGTTATTTTTCTTTTTTCGTTTATTTGTTGGGTGAATGTTATTTGTGTTGTGCATGCAAGTGTTGTCCAGGGATCCAGTTAAAACAAGACTTATTTGGAACATTCCATTTGCACACACACCACCTCCTGTGATAGACCCAATCATGTCCAATCATGTTCCACTCTAGGACAAGTTTTACCCGATTCGTACTTCACTTCCCTCCTGTATTATATTACCGGAAGCTAATGGAAACAACTTTGAGCTCAAGCCCCAATTCATAAACACCCTTCCTAGGTTCTATGGCTTAGAATCTGAGGATGTGTACTTCTTCATTTGGGAGTTTAAAGAAGTATGTTAGATGATAAGAATTCCCCAACTGGGGAAGATGCTGTTAGATTGAGATTTAAACCTTTGCACTTAAGGACATGGCCAAGAAGTAGCTATATAACTTGCCTGTTAGTTTTATTTCATCATGGGATGACTTTGTTAAGGTATATCTTAAGAAATTCTACCCCATCCATAAGACTGCCCTCATTAGGAAGAACATTATGCAGTATAGACAAGAAACCATGGAACCGTTCTGGAAATATCTCGAAAGGTTTAAGGATTTGTTAGCCCAGTGTCATCAGCACGGAATAGAGAAGTGGCGGTAGTGCCAAATTCTCTATGGCGGATTAGATTATCAGATCAAGGCGCTCCTTGAGACTATGTGTCAAGGAGAATTTTAAAGAAAGATGAAGATCAGGGTTGGGACTTATAAGAAGCCTTAGTTAAGAAAACCATTCAATGGGAGTCTTGCCCTGAAAAGATTAACTCTACAACTTTCAAAACTGGTATGCACTCTATTGAGTTCTCTATAACTGCGGAGTCTAAAATCAAACAATTGATGTGGAGATTAGAATTACTTGAGGCTAGGGAGCCAACTCAGTAAACCAGGTCAACCCAACACAAATGACAAGTCCGGGCTACACCTATTGCCATGTCTTGACCCACTCATTCGAGGAGTGTCTAGTTTACTAGGCTCAACAAATGTTCCCTAATAGTATGAATGCAACCTACACTAGACCAAATTATAATTCTTACTCCAAGATGTACAACCTGGGATGGAGAAATCATCCCAATTTTTCTTAGAGTCAATCTGGTCCTGAGCAACCAAGACAACAGTTTCCTCATCAGTACACTGCTCAAACCCATCAACCCAATTTCCATCAAAATCAACCAAATTTTCAGTTGACTTACCAACACAATTTAAAGCCCGCTTACCAACATCAACAACAAAATCATCCAGACAGGAAAATGACAGATTTGGAAAAAATGATAGAAAACTTGTCCAAAAACTAAGCCTCAATGATGAACAATCATAATCAAGCTATTAATAGCTAGAGGTTCAAATAGGTCAATTGGCTAACTAGCTTAATGAAAGACAAAATGGAACATTGCCTAGTCAGCTATTGCCTAATTCAAAGAACCCCTTTCCTATTAATGAAGCTGAGGACATAATTCCAAAACAATGCAGCACTGTTCATATCCTAAGAGCAGGAAAACAAGTTGATAACAAGGTTTCTAATCCCCCAGTTTCTAACAATTTAGTGTCTAATCCTCTTGTGACTACACCACAATTTCCGAATGATCCACTTCATCTTCAAGTTCACAACCATCCACTTCCAAGTCTAATGAAAAGGACAAAATAGTTGAGGAAACTCACAACCCTATTGTGCCATTTCCTATTAAGCTAGCAACCATAAAGACCAATGCTCAAATGGAAAATATTAGGGAAATGTCTAATCAAGTCCAGATAAATGTACCCCTTCTTGATGCCATTCAACAAGTTCCATCATATGCCAAATTTCTAAAATACATATGCACCAAGCAATGGAAAACAAATGTTCCCAAAAAGGTTTTCCTCGCATATAACATCAGTGAGTTATTAATCGGGCCCATCCCTGTAAAATACAACGACCCTGAGAGTCAACCATTTCATGCATCATAGGATAGACCATAATAAACTAGGTACTGCTTGATTTAGGAGCAAGTATCAACTTCCTCCCTTTTTTGTGTATCAGCAAATTGGGCTCGGTGACCTCTGTCCAACCTGAATTGCTATACAATTAGCTGATCATTTTGTAAAAATCCCCAAGGGAAAATTACAGATGTCCTTATACGGGTCGGAAAGTTCATCTACCCCGTAGATTTCATAGTTCTGGAGACACAACCCATGTAAAACTTGACAGCTCAAACCCCGATCATTCTAGGATAACCTTTTCTAGAAACTGTAAATGCGATCATAAACTGTTGGAATAGCTCTATGCGTTTGACTTTCGATGATAGGAAAAAGGAGGTGAATATTTTCCACCTGGAAAAATAACCTCGGGACTTGGACGACCAATCATTTGAGGAGAACTTGATTGAAAGACTCATAAGTGAACATGAAGAGGAGTAAGAATATGAGTCGGACATAAATTTGATTGGAGTCAGATAACTTCAATCTTGACCAGATTGTTAAATCAACAGTTGAGTGGGCAAGAAATGTGACCCTAATTATTCCCCTGCAAGAAGAACAACCCATGATAGATCATACCCCTTCTTCAGAACTGAAAGTTCTTTCTAGTCATCTCAAGTACCAGTACTTGGGTGAAAAGGAAGCTTTCCCTGTAGTCATAGCTTCTCATCTAACTAAACAACAAGAAGTGGATCTTCTTGCTGTATTAAGGAAAAACAAAGAGGCCATTGGTTGAAGCATGGCCGATATTAAGGGGATCAGCCCATCCATTATACAATATAGGATTCACCTGATAGAAGAGGCCAAACCAAAACGTGATCCACAACGTCGACTGAAGCCCATTATGCAAGTGGTTGTCCGTACTAAAATCCTGAAATTGCTAGACAATGGGATAATTTATCCCATATTTTATAGCCAGTAGGTTAGTCCAGTCCATGTGTGCCTAAGAAAGCAGGCTTTATTGTGGTAGAGAATGACAAAAAAGAATTAGTACAGACTTCTCTTCCAATGAAGATACGAGTTTGTATTGATTATCGCAAATTGAGCGCTGCCACGTTTAAAGACTATTTCCCTCTTCCTTTTATAGATCAGATGCTCGAGAGATAGGCAGGACACGGATATTATTGTTTCCTGGATTAATATTTAGGATTCAATCAAATCTTAATTGCTCCCAAGGATAAAGAAAAGACAACTTTCACCTGTCCATTTGGAACGTTTGCATACTGATGAATGCCATTTGTGTTATGCAACAATCCTACAACGTTATAACGTTGCATGCTTAGTCTTTTCTCAAACATTGTAGAAAGATTTCTGGAGTTTTTTATGAATGATTTTTTGATATATGGCGATTCTTTTGACCAATGCCTGCATCATCTCAAGTTGGTCTTACAAAGATGCATGAAAAAGAACTTGATACTTAACTGGGAAAAGTATCACTTCATGGTCAAACACGGAATTATCCTTGGGCATGAGATTTCAAGTAGAGGAATTAAGGTTAACAAATCCAAAGTGGAGATGATAGCAAAACTTACTGAACCTAAATGCTTAAAAGACATTAGATCTTTCCTAGGGCACGTTAATTTTTATAGAAGATTTATTAAAGAGTTTAGCAAAATTTCTAGACCTTTAACTAATCTTTTAGAAAATTATGTGCCTTTTCATTTTGATGATGGATGTCTACAAGCTTGGGAAGAGCTAAAATAAGAACATGTCTCTGCACCGATAATATCAGCACATGATTGGACTAGACCCTTTGAAGTCATGTGTCACGCTTCTGGTTATGCCATAGGTGTTGTCCTAGGACAGCGTATTGATAATAGGCAACACGTGATTTATTATACAAGTAGGACGCTTAATGAGGCTCAACTCAATTACACAACAACTGAAGAGGACTTTTTAGCAGTTATGTTTGCGTTGGAGAAATTCCCCCAATACCTACTTGGGTATAAAATAACGATTTTTACCGACTATTCCGCCCTCAGGTATTTGATGCAAAAGAAGGACACTAAGGCTAGGCTTATTCCTTAGATACTTCTTTTGCAAGAATTCGATCTAGAGATAAAGGACAAAAAGGGAGTCAAAAATGTGGTGGCTGATCACCTTTCTAGGATTCCTAATGCACCAGTGGAGATAATCCCAATCAACAATTCCTGATGAACACATCTTAGTGATGTGTAAAGAGCCCTAGTATGTTGACATTGCAAATTACCTTGCAATCGGGCAAAGACCTTCTAGTTGGGCAAAACAGGTCAAGTACTGCTTTTAAACGCAGATATGGTTCTTCTTTTGGAATGAACCATATCTATTCAAATATTACCCAAACTAGATCATTAGAAGGTGTCTTCCTGAGGATGAACATCACAGTGTATTGACATTTTGTCATGAGTTTGCATGTGGTGGACACTTTGATCTACGAAAGACGGCCAAGAAAGTTCTTCAGAGTGATTTCTACTGGCCCACTCTCTTCAAGGACCCCTACAATTTTGCAAACTCTGTGCAAGATGTCAAATAACGGGTCGAGTCACACGTAAGGACATGATGACCCTTACACCAATCCTAGAAGTAGTAATTTTAGCATTGATTTCATGGGACCCTTTCCAATTTCTTACGGCAACCAATTCATTTTGGTAGCTGTAGATTATGTCTCTAGGTGAGAGGAAGCTGTTCCAACTAGGACTAATGACAACCAAGCTGTCATCAAGTTTTTAAGAGAAAATATCATTTCACGCTTCGGAGCCCCTCGTGCGATAATAAGTGACAACGAGAGTCATTTCTGCAATCGGGCTTTTGAAGCCCTAATGTGGAAGTACTCAATTTCTCACAAATTATCAACGACCTACCATCCTCAGATGAATGGACAAATGGAGGTAACAAATAGATAAATTAAACTCATCTTGGAGAAGACCGCAGGACAGAATAGGAAGGACTGGTCCAGCAAGCTTGTCGATGCACTATGGGCTTATCGGACTGCTTACCAAACTGTCCTAGGAATGTCTCCATATCGAGTGATATTTAGAAAACCATGCCATTTGCCCGTGGAGCTTAAGCACCGTGCTTTGTGGGCTATTAGACAATTGAATTTCAACTTGAAAAAAGCTGATGACTTAGGAAAATTGCAGATTTCTGAGCTTAAAGAAATATAAAATGAAGCTTATAATAATGCTTGAATTTCTAAATTCAGAACCAAACTCTTCCATGACCAATCCATAAATCGAAAGGATTTTGTCCCTGAACAAAAGGTTCTGTTATACAATTCCAGGCTCACCTCTTTTCTGGTAAACTAAAGACACGATGGTTAGGACCCTATCTTGTGCATACAGTTTTTCTTTATGGGGTAGTAGAAATCTCCGATCCCAAGAATGGTAACACTTTTAAAGTCAATGGTCAAATATTGAAATCATTCTACGCCACTGAGCCCGAGGCACACGGGATTTTTGAATTGGGTCTTTGCAACCTAGTCTACACGTGACCAGGCCCTCCTTCAAATTTTCTTGTGAAACCTAGAGGTTTAACGGCTTGTTGCACATGCTTAGTGCAATCACGTCACCTGCGAAAGTGGTGTAATAACATTTATAGTTTAATTTTTCTTTTCTTAATTTTGCTTGGGATGATCAAAATTTAAGTGTGGGGGTGTGATTAGCCTACAATTTTGCACTTTTATATCACATTTTCCTATCAATTTATGAATAAAATATCATTTTTAAACCGTGTTTTGTTCTATTTTGCAGGTAATCAAAAGTTCAAGGGCATAAGAGTAACAAGAGTTTAATTATACCCATTTTGGGTAATTAAATCGGATTTCTTGGAGGCCAAGCTGGAGAGCGTCTAGAAGATGCATTGGATCCTGTATTTGAAGACGTATCTGTTGGCCTAAAAGTCTTTCACCTTAGTTTTGATGATGACTAACTTATGAAGGTTCGTTTACTAATAATCTTGTGTTTAATAAGTTTCAGATATTGATCAAGATATTAGCAGTGATTAGCTTCAACAAAGGAATCAAAGTCAGTTTTAGAGGTAACACATGTTGATTTATGAGCTCGCTCGTCAAGATCGCATTTAACACTCGATTGGTGTCAAGCTTATTTGGATCGTGTTTGGATCGAGTCGGCTTAGAGAAGGAGTTCTATAAGAAGACTTTAGTTTGTTTAGTTTAGTTTTGTTTTAGATCTTGTGTTAGGATAGCTTAGTCTTGATATGCTCTAGTATACACACACAAGATAAATAGTTTAGCTTCAGTTTAACCGATTTTGGATTTTCAAAGAATACACACATGGTTTTCACGAGTAAATCGAATCAAAAGAAGTTTTATATGGTTTATATGTATAGTGTGTTAATCCATATACATTGTGTAGTTAATATTGTATAAAAACTTATTTTGATTATTCTACTTCATGGTTTTAAGTTTTATTTTTAACAAAAGTTAGTTTTGAATTTAATGTCAAAAACATAGATATATCCTTTATATGTGTATTGAATTCTATCCATGCACATCATGCTTTAAATGTTGTTTAATATCATTTTTTTTTATCTATACTAGTTTTTGAGAAATCGGTTTTTCATTTCAAAGTTTGGTTTATGAAAAATACGGTTTTCAGTTCAAAGCTAAATTCAATATCACAAAAATAGTTCAAATAGTTTGAAATATGCATTGAATTTCAGTCACACATATTTGTTCTTAAAATATTTATAAGAACTTATTTTTGTGAATTTTAGGTTATTTTATGATATTTTATAGGTACTAAAAAGACTAAGTTTTCAAACCCAAAATCCCAGCCTGAGCCCACTAGCCGGTCGACCGGATCAGAGCTTGGTCGACCGGTCGGTTAACCGATATGCACAGACGAGCACATTGCCTTGGCATGTGGGCCAGTCGATGGTCGACCAATCCAGAGAGCTTGCTCACTGGATCTGACCCCGGTCGACTGACGAGAGAGTTCACTCTCTGTTTCTGGCCTTTGTCGATTGGGCGGTCGACGGACAGGCGATTTACCTTGGGCAGTCGATCGACTGGTTGACTGACTGCCCCAACGGTCAGAAATCTAACCGTTGACCGGTCGATTGGGCGGTCGATCGACAGGCCATTCTGGGCCTTTTTTGAACCCCAACATCTAGTTTTTCAAGACCCTATAAATATGGGTCCTTGAGGGCTGTCTTTACTAAGATTTCTAAATGCAATTTTTCCATCTTCTCAAGTATTTTTCAACAAGTTTAAAAACAAGTTTTAGAGCGTTGATTTCTCTATCTTTATTTGTTTTTAAAGTTTTGAAAAATCAAAGAAAATCAAGTCTTTGGGAATTCTATTTTGTTCTTCATACTATATATCCATCGATAAGTCTTTTTCAAGTATTTTCTTTGTTGTTTTATTTTCAAATACTTTGTTTTCTCACATACTTGAGCTATCATCTCAAATCTATCCTTAGAATTTTTGTATTGTGAGAACATTATTTGTGATCTTACAAGATCACCAAGAGAGATTGTTTGTGGTCTTTGTAATCACCAAATGTATTTTTCTTTGCTTTGTGCTTGGCTAGGTGCCGACTTTTGTGTAAAGGTTTGTGTTAGAGAGAGGAGTTGTGTACTCCTGGAGATGAGTTGTAATTCCTCAGTTGAGCTCCCTTTGTGAAAGATCCTGTGTGGACATAGTGAAAATCCTTCTGTGTGAAGGCGGGGACGTAGAGCAGTGGCTCGAACCTCGAAACATATCTTAGTATTAGCATTTGATCCACTATCTCTCAACTCTTTTTCTCTTATATCTTGTATTACTATACTTTGTTCATATTCATATGCTAGATATACTTCGTGTGTGCCCACACTTTTTTTCAACCAAGAGAGCTTATAAAAGTACCTCAACTCTTAACCTAGAGGAGTAGTTCCAGAGCCCTTCACAGGAAATTCGGGCTCACTCTTGGTTACATATAGTGTGTTTGCAATTAAGTTTTTAATTCCACATCATTTATCCTAGATTAGCTAGTACACTTATTCACCTCCCTCTAGATGTATTTCATTGGTATGAGAGTCTCCGCTCCTGATATTCGGTTTAACCACCAAGGAGTGAGATCCTTGGATAGCTAATCGAGATTTGATATGGACACATATAGTTTATACAATCATAGATTTCCTTGCCCCTCCCACGTATGATATTTCCAACATCGATATGTGAAAGTTTAAGATGAGTGCATATCTTAAAACCCTACGATTGCATGTTTATCATGCCACTACCAAGAAATCCTATCTTGGTAATGACAAGTGCATTGAGGCTAATACACAAGCCTTAGAGGCACTTAGATACACACTAATCAAAGATGATCTTTCAGAAAATCACCTAGAGGGGGGTGAATAGGTGATTATGCTAATCGAACTTAATGCGAAATTTAAAAACTAATTGCAATTAACAAGAGATGCACACTAAAACAAGCCAAGCAATTATGAATGAACAATATGAATTGATGCAAGGCACAAAGTAAAGAGAGAGAAAGTAAGAGTCAAGGGATCAAGCGCAAACAACAAGATATGTTTCGAGGTTCGAGCACCCAGCTCTACATCCCCGTCTGCACCCAGAAGGATTTTAAGTCCACTAGCTTGTCCACAAAGGACTCGCACAAAGGGAACCTCCACCGAGGATTTGGGGCAATAATAATTATAAGGAGTACCCAACTCCTCTCCTTACAAACACAACCTCCTCCTTGAGGCACAACTCCAAGCCAACAACAATCACCTCATAACTTGAGGGATTAGCACCAAGCAACACAAGGATCACCTCACAACTTGAGGGATACAACCCAAATGCACAACCTCCTCAACACAATGAGGACAAGGCACAAAGCAAATAATGGGTTTACAACTTGGTGGTCTAAACAACAACCACAAACAATCTCTTTCTCCCACACAAAGATCTTATAGAATAAGAAAGTAGATGTAGCTCAAGTGTGGAGAAAACCAAAGGAATGGAAATCAAAAACTCAAAGAAAATCTTTGGGAAAAACTGAAACCAAGATATAGAAGTTGAATCAAAATCTTTTCCCAAAAACCCTTTCTTGATTTTCCAAACCCTAACAAAAACACCAAATAGATTGATCAATATAAAGCCCAAAAACTTCTTTTGATTGCTGTGAAAACACTAGAGAGTCAGGAAAAATTCGCACAAAAAATCTTATGGAAAACAGGCAATTAATGGGGTATTTATAGCCCCCAGAAAAAATATAGCCGTTGGCAGCAGAAACTGCCAAAAATGCCCTACCGGTCGACCGTGCGGTCGACCGTCCAACGGTCACATTTTGACCGTTGCCAGCTACCGGTCGACCGCCCGGTCGACCGAAATAAACAGAGAGTTGCCTGCATGCAGTCGGCCGCCCGTGCGGTCGACCGGACCATGTGGCAGCCAGCGTGCACGTATCCGTGCACGTCGGTCGACTGATACGGTCGACCGTCTACTTGGTGCGGTCGACCGTAGGGGTCGACCGACCTAGCCTGGCAGAGACTGTTCTGGTCAGCAAAAACTTGTAATTTTTAATCCTAAAAATTTCCCTTAAATCTCTAAAAATCCACAAAAATAGTTTTATCATTTTTCATTGAAATACAAACTTGTGTTAAAAAGTTTAACACAAATCTCAAACATTTTGAACTATATTTGTGTTATAGAAATTTTGCCGAAAAACTAAAAACTGTATTTTCTAAAACTTAAATTTTGAATAGAAAATACGTTTTGTCCAAAACTCATCCAAATACAAAAACATGATATTTAAACAACATTTAGGCATGATGTATATGAATATAATCCTATATACATGAAACATATATATATCCATGTTTTTGTCATTAATTCCAAAAATATGTTTTGTTAGAAATACCAAAACATAAAACACATGAAATAGACAATCAAACTAAGTTTGTTTAAATAGTTGAAGCATGCATGTATATAGAACAAATCTAATATACATTAAACCATGTAAACTTGTTTTGATCTATCTATTCATGAAAACCAAGATCGGTTAAACCAAAAAACGGAAAAACCGAAAACCAATATTCCAAAACATGAAACGTGTGTGTTGTGAACTTGAGCATATCATACTATTCTAATCTTTACAATTTTGGATCTAAACACAAAACAAAACTATGGTACCGAAGTCTTCTTGTAGAGTGCAATCTCCAAGTCGACTTGATCCAAAACTCCTTGATCCACCGAGCAATTGCTATATATGATCTTTGACACTCGGGCTCTTGAATCAACATGTGAAAGCTTCCAAATCATCTTGTTGCAGCTAATCACCTATTAATAACTTGATTAATGATCTGAAACTAAAATCACAAGATTATTAGTACACATAACTACATGAGTTAATCATCATCAAAACTAGAGTGGAAGGCCTCTAGGCCAACAATCTCCCTCTTTTTGATGATGACAAAACTCATGGAGTTATATATGCATGGATCAAAGTTAAGCTTCAAAGAAGCTCCCCCTTAACTCATGCATAACAAAATAAACATAATGAATATACAATGAAGGCTCTTAAACATGAATGCATAGAAATGCATAAACAATAAAAGGCTCTAAATACCAATGAAATGTTTAAAAACAAAACATGCGCTAGATACCAATTAAAATTAAACTAAATTAAACTTAATATATGCAAAACATAAACATGCATAAATAAACTCAAGATCTTTCTCCCCCTTTTTGTCAATCATCAACAAAGGGGTAAACAAGCAAAACAAAACAAAATCTTTTCCCCCTTTTTTATTATAAAGAAACAATCATCAATAAAAAGGGTAAAAGCAAAACTAAATCAATAAATTTTTCTCCCCCTTTTTGTCTAAAACAAAAACAAAACCAATTAGGGGTGACAATCAATTAAGGTACCAATTGAAAATATGTCAAAGAATAGCATCTTGATACCAATTGAAAGGAAACAAACAAAAAAAATATTGATACCAATTTTAAGCAAAATACATGAAAATCTTGATACCAATTGAAATAAAACATAATAAATTTTGAATTGTCTAAACAAAATTTTGATACCAATTGTAAATAATTTTCATTTTGAACATATGATACCAAATTTGAATTTTCAATCATAAAGTATGGGAGTGGAAAACAAATACCAATTGAAAGATGAAATACGAATTTTCTCCCCCTTTATGAAATACCAACTAAAACAATGCGTAGGCTTGATACCAATTTAAAAGTAATCAATTGAAACAAAATTGAAGCTCAAGCTTAGCATAAACACAAACATATATATGTATGAAAAATAGATACCAATTGAAATTGATATTCTTGAAATTGAAAGCATACATACATACAAACATATATGAGTATACAAGAAAGGTCAAGATTGATACCAATTGAAAGAATTCAATGATACCAATTGAAACAACAATAATGATCAAGTGTATACATCATATAACTACCACCCATACATGCACAAGTTTAAAAGATATTCAAGAAGGGTATACATGGCATGGTCTCCCATCCAACCACCCATAAAGGTAGGGGTTTTCAAAAATAAGTTTGAAAATAGAGTACGTTTGAAAATCTCTACCATGAGAAGAATACGAACTAGTAAAATGGGAAATCTTGTTAACTAGTACGAAATCCTTCAAGCAAGGAATAAAACATAAATATTTTTCATGAAACACATGTAAATCACATGATCACTAAACACTCAAAATCCATAAAGCCCATGTCATAGTCTCATGAAAACAAATCATTAGTAAACTAATAAAGTGAGTGAACAAGTGTTATGTGACACACATCATCATGAAAATATTCAATTTAGCTCATGTGAAATTCCTTAAAAACATAAAGACATGAGAAACTAGATTTTCATTACAAATTAAAATTACCTAAAAACATGAAAATCATCAAAGCAATTTAAACTTCAAGGTATATGTATGTCATGTACAAACTAAAGTATACATACATATCCTAAACATAATGAGTCCACAAAGGTATATGCATGAAGGCATGTGGCTCAAGGATGTACATGTATAATCAATAGTTTGGATAAGATAGACATATACATGAAGTTAAAACACATGATCATAGAAACATATTCAAGATGAGGAATACAAGTTAGAATGCATGAATCATCAAAACTAGACTATACTAGCACATTTAATGGGTATAAATAAGCATCCAAGCACAAACATATATAAAGATTTATTTGTGTCCCACTACATGTACAAGTATAAATTCTAATCTTAATGAAAACTAACATCTAAATAAGTAATCAAATCATTAAGCATAAAACGGGATATAAATCAACATGAAAGACATAAAAATGATCATGAAGAAAATCCACATGCTATTAGAATCATGAAATACATAATAGCTAAATAAATGGTGACAACACAACAAATGGGTCCATCTAAACATGGGTGATCTCAAAAGCTATACATGTATGTCAAAGGTCTAATAAACATGGCATTCAACATACTAAACAAAACATGATTCAACAAAACAAAAATCATAAACATCCACATGATCATTATGTATATGCATGTGCATTAGATCTAGGGCATACATATTAGTTTAAACAAGGTGAGAACACTAAATATAGATCCATATAAAACATGGGTATCTCAAGTAACTAAACATGTATATCACTAATCTAATCAACATGACATAAGCATAATGAACAATAAAACATGACATGCTATAAATAGATGAACATGAAAAGCATGTAAATATAAACGGGAGTTAGAGATAGATACCAAAACCGATGAAGGCATCTCTCAAGTTCTCCAAAACAAGGTGGTCCTCCCACCAAACTCCCCTTGAAAGTGATGCATCCAAATTTATTTTGTCTTAAGCACGGAACGCATCCACTCCAAGGCACCGCTACTCTCACGTGATGCGAGAGCCCACACCTACATCAAAAATTTTAGGGGTGGTTTTTGGTACCCATTTTCTTTTGGGTCCATAGGGGTTAGTATCTTTTCTAACCCAAACAAGATTATTTGCTAAATTTTCAATACGTAGACGATCATAGCAAAATCTAGCAAGGTGGCCTTTTCGACCACAATGTGTACACGTGTACACATAAGCATACATGTTATAGTTGTGTCCGTGATGAGCATGTGTATGCCGTGATGGGTGTGCATGCAAAGATGGACCTTGTTTCTTACGAACCAAGGTTTCCAAGCGTGTATGATTCAAAGCACATTGGCTCAAAGTGGAGCCCAAACAATCAACACTTTTCTTCAAAACATTTATATCATTTTCAATAGTTGAAGATAAAGTGGAGCATGCAAAAGGTGTGCTAGAAGAAGAAGCTACACTAGCATGGCACACATGAGAATCAATATCAATTTTCAAAGATTCATTTTTCTTTAAAACTAAATCCAATTCTTTTGTAATGAAATCAATTTCATTTTTCAAAACAATTATCTTTTAAAACAACATCTAATTTAGAAGATAAAACCTCATTATTTTTCACAACATCATCACAATTATTTTTGCTTTTCAAAGCATCAATCTCTTTTAGGGCAAGGTCTAGTTGAGATCTTAGTGAGTCATGTTCACTAGTAATCTCTTCCTTCTCTTGCAAAACCGATTCAAAAGTTGAGCACAAATCCTTCATTTCTTCTTTTAATTCAAAATGTTTCTTTTTCAAAAGTTCATGTTTTTCCAAAAATTTCCAAGCTTTGTGGCAAGTTCCATATTTAAGGTTTGAGCTTCTAAACAACCATAGCAATAGGAACTAGAGCAATCATCTAATCGAGAATCCGATTGTACCTCAAGGGAATCTTTCCCTTGGACCATGAGGCAATACTCTTCGGACTTGTCTCTCCTAGATCTTCTCAACTTGTTGATAATCACGGGTAGCTCGGGAGACGTCAATATACTCCAAACTGCAAAACCCGAGTCATAATGATCAAACACATATAAAAGATCTTCATTGAGAGATGCTCTAAGTGTTTTAAGTGCTAATGCATTGGCCTTTTTATGCTTGCTACTATTAGGGAAGGATTCCATAGGGGAGGCTTGATAAACTAGATGTCCTAGTCTTTTCAAATGGCTACTCATATTGGCCTCCAAACATCAAGTCTAAAAAAGTCAAACATAGGAGGGCTATCCATGAGTGAAAACTAAATGTGTACAAATGAAAATACAAATGAAGATTAGCAAACCAAGATCTCACTCCTAGGTGATTAAACCTAAATATCAGGAGCGTAGGCTCTGATACCAATTGAAAATCACCTAGAGGGGGGTGAATAGGTGATTATGCTAATCTAATGAACTTAATGCGTAATTTAAAAACTAATTGCAATTAACAAGAGATGCACACTCAAACAAGCCAAGCAATTATGAATGAACAATATGAATTGATGCAAGGCACAAAGTAAAGAGAGAGAAAGTAAGAGTCAAGGGATCAAGCACAAACAACAAGATATGTTTCGAGGTTCGAGCACCAAGATCTGCATCCCCGCCTTCACCCAGAAGGATTTTAAGTCCACTAGCTTGTCCACAAAGGACTCCCACAAAGGGAACCTCCACCGAGGATTTGGGGCAATAACAATTACAAGGAGTACCCAACTCCTCTCCTTACAAACACAACCTCCTCATTGAGGCACAACTCCAAGCCAACAACAATCACCTCACAACTTGAGGGATTAGCACCAAGCAACACAAGGATCACCTCACAACTTGAGGGATACAACCTAAATGCACAACCTCCTCAACACAATGAGGGCAAGGCACAAAGCAAATAATGGGTTTACAACTTGGTAGTCTAAACAACAACCACAAACAATCTCTTTCTCCCACACAAAGATCCTATAGAATAAGAAAGTAGATGTAGCTCAAATGTGAAGAAAACCAAAGGAATGGAAATCAAAAACTCAAAGAAAATCTTTAGGAAAAACTGAAACCAAGATATAGAAGTTGAATCAAAATCTTTTCCCAAAAACCCTTTCTTGATTTTCCAAACCCTAACAAAAACACCAAATAGATTAATCAATATAAAGCCCAAAAACTTCTTTTGATTGCTGTGAAAACACTAGAGAGTCAGGAAAAATTCGCACAAAAAATCTTACGGAAAACAGGCAATTAATGGGGTATTTATAGCCCCCAGAAAAATATAACCGTTGGCAGCAAAAACTGTCAAAAATGCCCTACCGGTCGACCGTGCAACGGTCACATTTTGACCGTTGCCAGCTACCGGTCGACCGCCCGGTCGACCGAAACAAACAAAGAGTTGCCTGCATGCAGTCGGTCGCCCGTGCGGTCGACCGGACCATGTGGCAGCCAGCGTGCACGTATCCGTGCACGTCGGTCGACTGATATGGTCGACCGTCTACTTGGTGCGGTCGACCGTAGGGGTCGACCGACCTAGCCTGGCAGAGACTGTTCTGGTCAGCAAAAACATGTAATTTTTAATCCTAAAAATTTCCATTAAATCTCTAAAAATCTACAAAAATAGTTTTATCATTTTTCATTGAAATACAAACTTGTGTTAAAAAGTTTAACACAAATCTCAAACATTTTGACTATATTTGTGTTATAGAAATTTTGTCAAAATCAAAAACTGTATTTTCTAAAACTTGGATTTGAATAGAAAATACGTTTTGTCCAAAACTCATCCAAATACAAAAACATGATATTTAAACAACATTTAGGCATGATGTATATGGATATAATCCTATATACATGAAACATATATATATCCATGTTTTTGTCATTAATTCCAAAAATATGTTTTGTTAGAAATACCAAAACATAAAACACATGAAATAGACAATCAAACTAAGTTTGTTTAAATAGTTGAAGCATGCATGTATATAGAACAAATCTAATATACATTAAACCATGTAAACTTGTTTTGATCTATCTATTCATGAAAACCAAGATCGGTTAAACCAAAAAACGGAAAAACCGAAAACCAATATCCAAAACATGAAACGTGTGTGTTGTGAATTTGAGCATATCATACTATTCTAATCTTTACAATTTTGGATCTAAACACAAAACTAAATTATGGTACCGAAGTCTTCTTGTAGAGCGCAATCTCCAAGTCGACTCGATCCAAAACTCCTTGATCAACCGAGCAATTGCTATATATGATCTTTGACGCTCGGGCTCTTGAATCAACATGTGAAAGCTTTCAAATCATCTTGTTGAAGCTAATCACCTATTAATAACTTGATTAATGATCTGAAACTAAAATCACAAGATTATTAGTGCACATAACTACATGAGTTAATCATCATCAAAACTAGAGTGGAAGGCCTCTGGGCCAACACTTTCTATTGTTTCTCATTGTGATTTTACTTTTGCAGTGTGAAACACATTAACTTCTCCAAAGGTACAAACAACATATGTTTTGGAGAAAGAATCTAGTGGAGATGAGTCCGACTAAGCTTGCTTCATGGTCCAATGGATTGACTCCCTTGAGGTAAAATCAGATACTCAACTAGATTATAGTGCTAGTTCTTCATGTGATGATAAAACTATAAATAAATATAAACTTCTGAAAAAGAAAAATTTTAATTTAAAATAAGACATTAAAAATTTGTTTTCAAAGCAAAATATAGTTTTACAAGAAATGGTTGAGGTTTCAAATGAAAGGGACTCATTGAAAATCAAACTTCATCTTGCTTTAAAAGAAAATGAAATTTTAAAGAAAAAATGATTGTGATGATGTCTTGAAAAATAATAAGGTTTTGCCTTCAAAACTCGATTTTTTTTAAAAGAGAACAATTCTTTGAAATATAAAATTGCTTTGATTTCAAAAGAATTGGAATTTATTTCTAATGAAAATATTTCTTTGAAAAATGATTTGGAATCTCATTCTTCTCATGATTCCATTATTATACCCTTTACTGATTAGAATATATGCTCCACTTCTTCATCAATAATTGAAAATGATATTTGTATGTTGAAGAAAATGTAGATTGTTTGGGCTTCACTTTGAACCAATGTGGCATGAACCACACACGATTAGAATCTATACTTCTAATGGAATATACTTCACATAATCATGTACACAAAACATGGGATACACATGCTCATCATGCTCACATACATGATTCTATGTATGCTCAGTGTACACTTGTACACATTGTGGACGTACGAGCCACCTTGCAGAATTTTGTTATAATAGAATAAATGTTTCAAATTTTGCAAATAAGCTTGTTTGGGTTAGGAAAGGTGCTAACCCCTAGAACCTAAAAAGACATGGGTAACTTTGTTTGATGTAGATGTGGGCTCTCACTTGATGTGTGGGTATTGGTGCCTTGATGGTGGTTGCAATCCGAGCCTAAAGATCATATTTTTGGATGCATCACTTTCAAGAGATGTTTGGTGGGAGGACCACCATGGTTCCGAGACCTAGAGATTGGTTCACTGGCTTTGATAATGATCTCGAACTCTCATTTTTTATTTACATGCTTTCATATGAATATTTTTAGCATGTTTTGGTTTTAATGCTCATTATGTTAAATGCAATGTTATTTGACGTGTGATATACATAGATAGTTTTTGAGATACACCTATGTTCATATGAATTCAAATCTTTTGTGTTTTCGTTATAGTTTAGCTATAGTGTATATCTAACTTTTAAAACACGTGCATTTTAACCTAATGATTTGTTTGTTTATATTTTTGTACTTCATGTTTTTCTTACATATTTAGATAGAACTTTTATTAAACCTTGTGTTTATACTTGTACAACTAGTGAGCCACATTTATTTATCATGTCTTTGTGCTTTATTGCTCATTTGTACCCATTGGATGTACTTATATACCTTGTTTTGATGATTCTTGCATCTTTACTTGTTTTTCCTATTTTTGTACATATTTTCATAAAAATGTGTTTAGCTTCATATATATATATTAATTTTGTCTAAAACTAATAGATATACAGGTCTATCCTAGAGTCACTAGTTTTTCATGTAATATTCTTTTATGAACTTGTTTATGTTTGGGATATGTATGTATACTTTTAGTTTCAACAAAACATTCATATACCTTGAAGCTTGTTTAGTTTTTGATAAAAATTGAATTTCTTGAGTTTTGATTATTTTTTTAATTTCAATTGAGCTTCAATGTCTTATTTCTATGACTTTATTGATTACATAATTTTTGTACACTCTATATATCTTTTGTTTACTTATGATTTTTGTTTCATGAGTTTATATATATGCTTTATTGCTTTTTGAGTGTCGATTCTCATGTACTTTTCATATTTTATTGATACATTTATGTATTATTCCTTACTTAAAGGACTTCGTACTAGTTTTCAAAATTATCATAAAACTAGTTTTATTATTCTTCAATTTGGTAGAGTTTTCAAATATGTTAAAATATTTTTGAATCATATTTTTGAAAACCCCTACCAACCAAAGGGCGGATGGGTGGGCGACCATGCTTTGTGTACCTTATTGAATATCTTTTAAACATGTGCAGGAATAGGGTGGTAGGTATGAGATATACATGATTTCACTAAAAAATTTTTTTGCTATACTCATATTATGTTTTCTATAGTGATATTTACATACATACATATATATGATTTTTATTGTGCTTGCTTTACAATATCTTTACACATTTATTTAAAGCCCAAAAGGTTAATGCTAAGCTTGATTTAATTCTAAATATTAATTGGTATATCTATAAACTTATGCATTAATTTCATTTGGTATTTTGTGATATCTAAATGTACTTCATGTTTTACTTATAATTGGTATCAAAATGTACTTCAGTATGAGATATACATTATTTTTAAATGAAAATTCATTTTATATGCTCATTTTTTTATATGGATCATATCTAAACCATTTTACTCTGATACATACATATAAATATTTTTCTTGTGCTTTAAACATACATGTCCATATTTTTTTAGCAAAATTATTTCTTGCTAAGCTTGATTTAGTTCTTAATGTCAATTATTTTTCAATTGGTATCTTATATAAGTTTATGCATTATTTTTATTGGTATTTCACAAAGGGAGAGAATAATTCTTGTTTTATCTTGTAATTGGTTTTATTTTCAATTGGCATATTACTCCCACTCTTTATGAAGAAAAATACTTTATTTTGGTATATGCTACCATTTTTAATATTGGTATCAATAATCTTAAATTGGTATTATTCTCAATTTGGTATCTATATTGTATAATGTTTTAGTATTATGGTTTTTTACTTTCAATTGGTATCATGCCTTTTTATTGGTATCAATTGGTAAAAAGAATGTCTAATTTTCAAGTAGTACGAAGATTGATTCTTTCAATTGGTTCTTTCAATTGATTGTGTTTGTTGGTATCAATTTTTTTTTAAAATAAGTTTTGTTGGTATTATTTGTTTGTCTTTACCCCTTTGTTGATGAGTGACAAAAAGGGGGTGAAAGATTTAGGTTTATATATGCATGTTTTATTAAGTGTTTATGCATGCATATATATCTTGTTTTTATTGTTTTTAATTGGTATCTTGAGCTATATTGCATTTTTTATATGTTTATTGATTATGCATAAGTTAAGGGGGAGTTTCTATGAAGCTTATTCTTAATCTATTCATATATAACCTTATAAGTTTTGTCATCATCAAAAGGGGGAGATAGTTAGCTCAGAGGCCTTTCACCTAAGTTTTGATGATGACTAACTTATGAAGGTTAGTTTACTAACGATCTTGTGTTAAATAAGTTTCAGATATTGATCAAGATTCTAGTAGGTGATTAGCTTCAACAAAGGATTCAAAGATAGTTTTCGAGCTAACACATATTGATTCAAGAGCTCGTGCGTCAAGATCGCATCTAGCACTCGGTTGGAGTCAAGCTCATTTGGATCGTCTTTGGATAGAGTCGGTTTGGAGGAGGAGTTCTACAAGAAGACTTCGGTTTATTTAGTTTAGTTTTATTTTAGATCTTGTCTAAGGATAGCTTAGTCCTGATATGCTCAAGTATACACACACAAGATAAATTGTTTTTGGTTTCAATATAATCGGTTTTGGATTTTCAAAGAAAACATACATGGTTTTCTTGAATAGATTGAATCAAAAGAAGTTTTACATGGTTTATATGTATAGTGGATTCATCCATATATATTATTTAGTTCATATTATCTAAAAACTTATTTTGATTATTCTAGTTCATGGTTTCAAGTTTTGTTTTTAACAAAACTTAGTTTTAGATTTAATGTCAAAAATATAGATATATCCTTTATATGTGTAATGGATTCTATCTATGCACATCATGCTTCAAATGTCATTTAATATCATGTTTTTGTGTCTATATTAGTTTTGGAGAAATCAGTTTTTCATTTCAAAGTTTGGTTTAGGAAAAATACGGTTTCCAGTTTAAAGCTAAATTTCAATATCACAAAAATAGTTCAAATTATTTGAAATATGTGTTGAATTTTAGTCACACATATTTGTTCTTCAATTATTTATAAGAACTTAATTTTATGGATTTTATGTGATTTTATGGGATTTTATAGGTGTTAAAAGACCAAGTTTTCAAACCCAAAATCCCAGCATGAGTCCACTAGCAGTCGACGGCCGGTCGACTGGACTAGAGCTCGGTCGACTGACCGGATGGCCGATGTGCGCGGACATGTACACTGCCTTGGCCTGTGGGACAGTCGACCAGAGGATCGACCGATCCAGCGAGCTTGCTCTCAGGATCTGGCCCCAGTCGACCGGGCGATCGACCGACCAGAGAGTTCACTCCCTGGTTCTGGCCTCGGTCGATCGGGCGGTCGACCAATGATTGGTCTCTATATTTTCATATTTCATATAACATCTTCACATTTATTCTATATAAAATTCTGTTAAATAATGACTTTCTCGTGTGTTTCTAGGTCCATGGCATGAAGTGAAGAAGCTGAAAATCTCATTTATTTAGTGATTTTTAAAGCATAAAGATAGCCATTGACTTTGGAAGCCCATTATGTCGCTTCTGGAAGCAGAAAGCAAGGATCCAGCAGGTTATACATGTCCCATACCCAGACCACGCCCTGCGCACCCTGGCACAGCGTCTTTGGCCATAGCATGGCCGCGTTTCCGCGGCCAGGCTACGGAGCCACGTATCGTACATCGATGAGTGGCCCCGTATGGCCCTTGGTATCCGCAGTTTTCTCTTTAAAAGCCCAGTGTTGAGCAGAATTGAGAGAAGGATTTCTTGAAGTAGTTTTTAGGATAGTTCTTCTCCTTAGGGTAATTTAGGTTAGTTGTTCTTCTTCTTCTTCTTCTTCTTCCTCTTTTGTATTTTTATTTCTAGTAGATCTTATAATAGGAAAGAGAGTAGTACATGGGTGAAAGCAAGAGTGCTTGTAATGGAAGGTGACAATCTATTAAAGGTTCTCTTTTTATCTTTCCTTGTTTTCTTCTCTCTAACACCTTTTACATACTTAGCTAATTTTCTCTCATGGTAACTAACTACTAACTGATCGGGAAAAATCAGCACTTGAAATTGTGTATTTTACAAAATCAGTAAAAAGCTTGTGTATGCTAATTTTTCCTCGATACTTCCATTATAGCATTGGCTCAGTGGGTCGAGTCCACAGGGACGGGAGGTGATAGAAGCATTAACAGTTTGTGTTCATGTGTTATATTACCAAGTTCTTCTTCATAAAAGAATGAGAAAAAGATAAAGAAAAAGAAATCAAGAAGTGGTAAGTGAAGAAGGCAATGAAACAGTGATGTAAAAATAAAAGGGAGATGGTTTTGAAAACAAAAAGAAGATGGTACAAAGATGAGCTAAAAAGTTGGTGAAAACAATGAAGAAAATGATAAAAAGGTTTGAAATTGATTAATAAGATAAAAGAAACCCATGGCTACTAACTACTAATTGCTCCACTAACCATGCTAGCCTCTTTGTGATAGTTGCCTCACATGGATCCTTGGCCACCACTAACCCGTGGTTTCAAGAGACGATCAAAGCATGGCTCATGAGATTGTTCGTAAACATTCAAGCCACACATCCATACCACACAACATGTTGCAAGTTACTATTAGATCATCAAAACCGATTAAAAGTGAGCATAAAATAAAGTTAGCACTACAAGTTAGCAAGTTAGTGGTTAGATGTTAGAATGTTAGAATCTATCATCATGAGCCATCAATGCCTCTTGCATGAGCAAGTCCTTATAGAGGCTATTAGATTCATGTGGATTATCAAGTAAGAGGTTAGATAGTTAGTGGTTAGTAGTTAGATCGCCATGAGAAGAAAATTTAGCTAAGCATCATGTAGAAGATGGAGAAGATTATAATGGAGAAGAAAGGAGACATCTTTACATAGATTGTTCCATCTATTACACCAATCTCTCTCTTTCTCTCTCCAAATCTCTCAGCCCTAATACATGATCTAAAAATGAAATAAAATATAAAAAAAAAGAAAAGAAGAATACATACACTGACCTGCACTAAAAGAGAGAAAACCTACCCTATTTCTCAATCTTCTTGCATTCTGGCCAAACACTGCAGTATTTATAGGCAAACGAAGACTCTGGAAGGTGAGACGAGGTCACGCGTTAAAATTGACGCGTGGGCCTACCATATTGCCGCAGAAACATGGCATTTACCGCGTTTCTGCAGTAAAACTTGGGACTTAGGTCCTTAGTTTTGGCGCGTGGGTTTGCCTCGCTTCGGGGACCTTCCAGATATGGTCAGATTTAATTATTTGGGTCTAGATTTTCGTCAGACACCCGCCAACGTCTAAATTCAATGTATCTTCTAGAAATCTCTAGCTTGATCTCCAAGAAATCCAGATTTAATTACCCAAAATGGGGTTTAATTAAGCTCTTATTTCTCATTTTCCCTAGACTCTTGATTATCTGCAAAGTAGACCAAACACAGTTAGAAATGATATTTTATTCATAAATTGGTAGGAAAATGTGATGTTAGAATACAGAATTGTAGACTAATCACACCCCCACACTGATTTTTTTGCTCGTCCTGAGCAAAACGAAAAAGAAAAACTATACTACAAATATTATTACACCACTTTCGCAGGTGACGCGATTGCACTGAGCATGTGCAACAAGCCGTTAAACCTCTAGGTTTTCCTTAGAGGAGGAGTGTTGTCTCTTGAGAGTTTTTAGCAGATTGCACCCACAGAATCCATAAAGAAAGAAAACAAATGTTAGTATTTTGAAAACGCATTTTGAAAGAGAGACAAGTTTTCAAAATATTTTTGTAAAAATATAAGCGATCTATGATCATAAGTCCACTAAAAATTATTCTTCTTTAAACTTAGTCTATATGCAAGATCTTGTCATCAATTAAGGTAAGAATTCAAAATTGGATTGAATATTTTATCCTTCATAGAACCTAGATAATTGCACTTTATGACAGTAAAGATTTCTGCGATTTCAACTCTAACTATCAAGCCATTTATTTAAATATATATATTTCTTCCCTTAGTTTTCTTAGGCTTTCTAGTTTACCCGGGTAGTGAGCTATTAACTGATGACTCCTAGACAAGACGGTCTTAGGACACCAGATAAGAAAACATCCCTCGGGTTTAAAGACTCGAGTAAACAAGGCCACAAAACTAGGGGGGATTATTTATTTCTTTTGACCACCATTAGGCGTGAATAATCATGCTTCTTGAGGCATAATTATCCAGCTTAATAAGTGATTTTTTATTCATTTATATTGTATATTTTTTTATTTTTTGCTTTTTGGCATTTTAGGTATTTGTTTCCATCCCAAAAATGTGTAAGTGTGAAGTGCATACTATCTAAGGCAAAAATTTAAGATAAAATTTTCTCTCCAATTTCTTTTACTTAGCTTATAATCTTAAACAAGATCCATATTTTTATTAGGTTTAAGATGTCTTAATTAAGGCTTTCTTAATTTCTAAGATCCTCTTAATTTTCTTAAAAATAGATCAAAACTTTGTCTCTTACTTCAAAAAGTTTATAAAGAAAGAGAAAAATCCTATACAAAAGGGAAGATTTCTAAAAGTATCCTAAAAGAAGTGAAAAAGAAAGAAAATATAAAAAACTCTACATTAGTAGACCCTTCCCCACATTTATCTCGTGCATTAAATAAATAGAGAGGGAAGAAAAAATCACCTCAAGGGGGTGGCTCCAGTGATGGTCTGACTGGTCTATAAAATGCGGTCCAATCCAATTTGTGTGGAGTCTGGAGGAACTCACCAATGACCTCTATAATACAACCCACTATAATGATGAGCATATTGATTTTTATTATGAATTTTACCCTATCTAATTTCTAAATTTTAAAAATAATATCAAAGTAAATTTTATCAACACCCTTGTAATAAAATGGAGTGTGAAAAAATGGAATATTTGATTTGGACTCAGAAAGTACAGGAACTAATCCTGACTTAGGAATTTGAATTAAGTCAAGTAAAGGTTCAGGAGTTAAAATTGGTTCAGGAATCGGGTCCAAATCAAGAAGTTGAAATTTAAATCCATATTCATTTCCCAACAACAGAATATTACTTTCTAAGATAGGTGATTCAAGTTCAAGAATAATAGGTGTAGGAATCAAAACTGACTCAAAAATATTGCTCAATTTAGGTAGCAAAACAGGAGTAAATATTGATTCAAAGAATTGAACTTGATCAAAATTTTGAGGATTGAAGTCACATTCTTATTTGAATTCAATTTCATTGAAAGAAAAACTTGCCAATTTGTCAATGGGACATTCAAAAGTATGAAGTTGGTCAAGTTTAATTTGTTGATCGTAAAAGATTGGTGATCCAATTTTAAGATGGATAAGCACAGGATCCAATACTAGTTCGGGAGAAGGATTAAAGTGAGGTAAAGATGCCAGAGTCATTATTGAATCAGAAAGTGGAATTGAATTACCAAGTTAAGGTTCAGGATCATATTCATTATCAAGTTAAATCTCAAGAAAGGGATAACTTGCCAACATGTCAATGTGGTTCTCAAAATTTTGATGTTGGTCAAGTTCAATGGGGGTGCTGAAATTGAATCTTAGTTTCCAACACAACATGAGTCCTGGGTCAAATCAATAGACTTAGAGATATCTAAATTGGTCAAAGGTTGATAAGAGAGAGTTTTCTCATTCCCAAAAATGTTGACCAATTTACTCAATTGTGTTTTCAACCTATTAATTAACTAGACAGAAGACTTTTAAAATTGTAGCACAAATTCTTGAAAGATTTCTATACTCTTTTCTAGATATGATTTTTCTTCAAGTGGATGTTCTAGAAAGAGAGTGTAGGAATCTTGGTTTTGAAAAATTTGTGAAGAGTTTGAGTCCAACGTGTTTTGAGATTGATGCTCAGACTCACACAAGCATTCCATAATCATTTCCAGGCCAGATGGTTGTTCATTTTGAATAGGTGAAAATGATTATGAATCTTGGAAGTATTACGGAATTATGAGTTGAGCTTCTTTTGTTGGGACTTAAGCATGGCTTATACAGCTTCTATACTTTTATTTAACTCAGATTTTTCTTCAATGAGTGGTTCTAGAAAAGGAGCATAGGAAGCAGAATTGGGGAATGAAGATTGTGAAAATTGTGAAAATTGTGGACAAGGTGGTTGAAAATTTGATTCAGGGGAGGTGAATCCCCATTGACTTTGTGAAAAGTTAAAAATTATTTTTGAAATTTTGGTCATAAGATTGGGGGTACGGGTTGTATTGTTCGAATATATCCAGTCCAGATTATTTGGTTGGTTCATATTTTTTAAAGCTGGGTTGGAGCTATTCGATAATGAGGTTAATGTGAAGTATGGATTCATATTAGGATTAAAAAAATTGTTGTTGTTGAACTCTTTTTCACAAACAATCACAAACAAAAAAGAGAGGCAACAAACAAACAAATAAAAAGAAAGAAAAAATCAAAACCAAGCCTATAGTAGGGTTGACCGAGACCTAGACGACTCCTAACTGGGCGATTTCCCAGGGGAGGTTGTTATACGAATCTGACCACAAGCTAACCGGCTAGTTAGGGGAAAAATACGGTAGGAGGTATCTGATTGAGTTTTTACCTGCATACAAAAATATAACTTTAAAATTGAGATGTGCAAGTGCTCAATTCTACCGCGATAGCAAGTGGCTATGCGGGTCGTGATCCACAAGGATGGACTAGCGATTGAAGCTTTTTTGGTAAGTTTTCTTTTAAGATACAAAGGATGGTTAAAATTCTTCTTTTAGTTCTTGTAAAGAAAAAGAGAAAAATTAGGTTAAAGTGAGTTAGGGAGAAAGTGGTAGAATGAGAAGGTGGAGAAAATAGAAGTGATATGTACAAAAAATACTAAAAAAGAGTTAAAGAGATTTGGGTGATTATGGTGTCAGTGATCTACACTAAAAGTTATAAGAAAAGAAAGAAAAACTAAAACCCAAAAATAATACTTACCTCTTCAGCGCCTGCTTACCTTTTACCCGTATTGACGATGTACCTTTCTTTGAAGGCGAGCGAAGCATGGCAGATGAGATCTTCCTCTTTTTCGATTTACACTATAAAATGAAGGGGCGAGCTATACTAACATAGAAATGGAGATCTATCACCATAAGCCATCGACGACACTTGCAAGGACAAGGCAACTTCGAGGCTATCGGTTTCATTTGGATCCACAAACACAAAAGAGGGAAGCGAACAAAAACAAGAATACAAAAGAAAAAGGAAACCTCGATTTGATTCAAATAACAATGGAAGAAAAGATCACTTAAACCGTGTCACCTTTAGTACAAGCTTGCTCTCATTCCTCCATGAAAGCCTCCTCTCCTCTCAGTTACATAAATAAAACAAAAATTACATGAAAGAAAATTAAAAACCTAAGTTACAAACTACAAATTAGCCTAAGTTCTACTTTCTGCATGGTCGTCCTGCCTGGTCTCTGAAAATTCCAGTATTTATAGGCAAACCCCAATGTAGTAAAGTGTACAAAGAGAGGGGGAGCGTTGCTCCCCCTAACTCCTTAACAAAGCTGCGAAAACGCGACTTTGGCTGCGTTTCCACAGCCAGGGTGTGGCCAGGTGGCCACACCCTATTGGTGGTACTCCCTGGCTTCACGATTTGCTTTTATCTTCAGCTGGAATTGCAGTTTAAGTCTGAGATTTTGACGAAATGGCCTTTGATCCTTGGCTTCAACCGATTGATTTGTAGGGATTTGTTCTAATTGGTTTTCAACCGATCTGAACCGACCTGATCTGCCCTGATTTACTGACTTCGAATTAATTCTGATTTAAATCAGAATTTGTGGGCTTTTTGGCTCATTTTTTCCCCCTATCCTTTAGGAATGGGCCTGCAAATAAATTAAACAATAATTAGGAAAAAGCAGAGTTTATTATATAATAAGTATGAGAATATGATAATGAATGTGCAATATTAGCGATCGATCACGCCCCCATACCTATCTTTTGCTCGTCCTCGAGCAAAACAACTAAACAAAAAATTATTAGACCACTTTTACAGATCACGCGATTGCACTGAGCCTATGCAACAAGCCGTTAAACCTCTAGGTTTCCCCTAGAGGACGAGTTTTGTCTCCTGAGGGTTTTCAGTGGATTACACCCACAAAACGTAAAGAAAGAAAAAATGTTAGTATTTTGAAAACACATTTTGAAAGAAAAATATTTGAAATATTATTTTAAGTTTTAAGTAATATATAAGTTATAGGAAAACTGAAATTTTCATTCCTAAACTTAGTCTCTATTCAAAAATTTGTTATCAATCAAAGTAAGGAATCAAATTGTACTTCTCATCTAGTCTATTACTTTACCCTAAGTCATATGCACCTGTGACCATGAAAATTTTAACTAAGGGTTCTTTATCTCTAACTCTTATGCCTTATTTATTATTTTTTATTATATTATTTTTTAATTTTATTTTTGGTGGTATTATTCCTTAATTCTATTAGGCTTTCTAATCTGCTCATGTACGAGCCTTTAATCGGTGGCTCTTAAACTAAACGGTCTTATGACATCGGATAAGAAAATACCCCAAGGACTTAAGGACTCGAGCAAACAAGGCCACAAAACTAAGGATTTTATTATATGAACCTCTTTTAGTCGTGAATACTATGCTTTATTAGGCACAAATACCCAGCTTAATCAGAGGATTGTTGGCCCAAAGGCCTATCGCCCTAGTTTTGATGATGATCAACTCATGAAGTTATATTTACTAATGATCTGTGCTAATTAGTGACAATTTGAGATCAAGATCTTAGTAGTTGCATAGCTCAACAAAGGATAAGAACAAGATTTGGAGCTTGCATGATGTGATCCAAGGAGCTTTTGGATCAAGCTTGGACCAAGTCAAGAAGATGAGAAGCCTTCAAGTGAAGATTTCAAGAAGATGAAGACTTGTGTCTAGGTATAAGATTTGTATTTTTGTTTTAGTAAAAGATGTAAAGGATAGATAGTTGGTGGATTGCTCAAGTCTATATCACACGCACACTCTTGATTAGAACTCTTGATTTAAAGTGCTTTCATAAAGTTTTTATGTTTAGAAAAGAATTTTTATTTAGAACAAAGATTTTCTTTGAGACAAAATATTTATCTTGGATTTGGTATTTCATAGTTCATATCTTTAAAACAAAATCATGATTAGAGCTTTATGTCAAAAACATAGATATTCCATATTGATTGTGTAGTGGATCATATCCATACACACCATGCTTTTAAATGAACTCAAATATCTTGTTTTTTGTATTTTGTGAAGTTTGGAAAAATAAGTTTTAGAAATACTTGTTTTAGAAAAACAGTTTTTATTTGGATTAAAACTATCTTTTAGATTTACTGTGAATTTATGGGATTTTTCTAAGCCAAAAGATCGATTTCAAATCCTGTTTTCAGACCTTAGACTGGTGACAGGCAAGTCGGTCGACCGGACCGGTCGACGATGTGCACGGCCTTGTGCACATTGTCAGCACAGTGGCCGGTCGACCGGGTCGTCGCCGACCAAGAGAGCTTTGCTCTCTGAAATATCAGTCGACCGGACCGGTCGACCGATAGAGAGAATGCCCTCTGCTCCAGTGGTCCGGTCGACCGGTGGACGCCGCTCCAGAGAGTTCTGCTCTCTGGAAATGATCGGTCGACCGATCCGGTCGACCGGTGGCTTCAACGATCAGAAATATGACCGTTGGCCGGTCGACCGGCGGTCGACCGACAGCATTGACAAACCCCAACGGCTCTATTTCTGGCAGCCTATAAAAGGGGGTCTTGTCAACTGTTTTTTGAGGTTAAGTTTTTGAGACTTCTTGAGCAGTTTTTTCCCACTCATTTCAGAAGTTTTCTCCACAAATTTGAGAGCAAATACTTCCCATCTAAGGGATTTATCAAGAGAGTGTAAAAGTGATTTCTTGTGTTTTTCACCATAGCTTTCTTTCCTTGATTTCTCACACTTCACTTGAGCATCCATAGACATATCTTCCTATAGGAAAGTGTTGTAGTGAGCTTTTGTAATTGTGATCAGTGTTAGATCACCAAGAGATTTCCATTGTATTTTGAGGAGACGGGCAAGTGTGCTCGTGTGGTAGAGTTCTTGTGTGAACTCGGTGGTTTGAGGTGCGCCCTCATTGAGCCGGTGGGCTTTGGTGTACGGACAAGGGAGTCCGAGAGCTTGTAGGTTTGCGGCACCAAGGAGAGATCCGTTTGGGATCTTGCATAGTGGAAATCCTTCTGTGTCGAAGGCGGGGATGTAGAGAAGTGTGCTCGAACCTCGAAACATACCCTTTTGTTGCGATTGCTATCTCTTGCTCTCTTTCTCTTATTGTCTTATTTATATCTTGCATTACTTACATTGTCTTTACTATTACATGCTTGATATTCCCTTGTGCTTAATTGTTATATACTTGCGTGGGATTGCTTGATAACACTAGTATTCAACCAAGAGAGCCACGCGGCACCTCAACCCATTCAAGGGGAATCTAGAGGAGTTTGTCCAGAGCCTCGCAAGGGGAATTCGGCAACACTCTTGTGTTATACATAAGTGTTTAATTAAAAGAAGTTTAATTTGTCTACTTAGTTTTAATTCCGCATTATTTGTTCATAAGTGACCATTAGATTAGCCATCACCTATTCACCCCCCCTCTAGGTGATCTTACAAATCAGAGGATTTTTATATATTTTTTTGTGAAACTTATCTAATTATCTTTCGCATAAATACCAAGGCTTACTTAGGCCAAAACACCTAGCTAATCAATAATTAGATTTGTTCATCTTCATAGATATATATATATATATATATATATATATATATATATATATAAGGCATAAGAATCTTTGTTTTTGAACCCTAAGTGTGTAAGTGTATAAGGTGTGCATATTTCTTTGGTATAGATTAAGACTAAATTACTTTCACAAACTTTCTTCCTATCCTTAGAAATCAAACAAATAATCTTATTTTGACCAAGTATAAAAAATCCTAATTATGATTCTCCTATTCCTTAAATTGACTTAATT
Organism: Agave tequilana; assembly: GCA_038442645.1. Classification (NCBI taxonomy): domain Eukaryota; kingdom Viridiplantae; phylum Streptophyta; class Magnoliopsida; order Asparagales; family Asparagaceae; genus Agave; species Agave tequilana. Next base: position 132,251 of record JAVJIF010002977.1, read on the forward strand.
TCTTACAAAAAATATGTCAAAAATATTGTTTCTATTTGCAAAAAGTTTTTAAAAGTAAAGAAAATGTTAATAATTTTTTATTTTCTTTTGTTTTTATAAAAAGAAAAACCTAAGTTACGTTAGACCCTCCCCCACACCTATCTCATGCATTGTCCACAATATAGAATTAATGCATAGATGCATGAAAAAGAAGAAAGAGAAGGAAAATATTACCTTAAGGTGGTGGTTCCGGTGGTGGTCTGATTGGTCCACGAATGCGGCCCAATCGAATTTTCGTGGAATTCAGAGGAACCCACCAGAGATCTCTCTTATATAACCCACTAAAATGATGTATATATGAACAGTTTTTATTAAAATTTAACCCCATCTAATTTTCAAATTTCATAATTAATTTCGGAGTCAATTTTATCAACCGCCTTGTCCCAAAATGGAGTGTGAAAAGATGGAATGATTGACTTGGACTTAGGAAGTATGGGAACTAATACCGACTCAGGAAAGTGACTTAAGTCTAGTAAAGGTTTAGGCGTCGAGATCGGTTCAGGAAGTGGATCCAAATTAAGAAGTTGAAACTCAAGTCCAAATTCATTTCCCCAAAATGGAATGTGACTTAATATTGGTGATTCAAGTACAAGAAGGACAGGTGTGGGAATCAAAACTGACTCTAAAATATTACTCAAGTTAGGTAACAAAATACGAGTCAATATTGATTCGGGAATTTGAACTGGATCATAGATTTGAGAATCTAGATCACAATTCTCATTGAGTTCAATTTCATAAAAATGAGAACTTGCCAATTTATCAATGGGACTTTCAAAAGCATGAAATTGGTCAAGTTCAATATGATCATAAAAGATTGGTGATTCAATTTCATGATGAATTGGCATAGGATCCAATGTTGATTTGGGAAAAAGATTGAAATTAGGTGAAGACACCGGAGTCATTATTGAATCAGGAAGTAGAATTGAATCACCAAGTTGAGATTCAGGATCATATTCATTCTCAAGTTCAATTTCAGGAAAGGGATAGCTTGCCACTGTCAATGTCATTTAAAATTTAGAGTTTGGACAAGTTCAAATGGTTATACTAAAATGGAATCTTGTTTTCCGAAACAACATGACTCTTCAGCTCTAATAGAATGGTTAGTGACATCAGAAATGGTCAAATGGTGAGAACGGAGAGTTTGGACCATCATATCTATGGCATGATTACGAGCGATTTGAGCCTGTGTCATGGCTTCAAGTATCTTTTCATAGTTGATTGGTTCATCGTTTTGTTGCGATTGGACTTGAAAAGATGAAGCGTTGTTTTGAAATTTGTGATGAAATTATCAGTCCATCAGATTTTGTGATTGTTGCTTGGACTCACGCATACTCATTTCCAAGATTGATGACTTTCTATTTTGAACTGGTGGAATTGAGTATGATTCATGGAAATATTGTGGACAAGGTAGATAAGGAGGACAAGTTGGTTGAAAATTAAACTCGGGGGAGGTGAATCCCCATTGACTCTGTGAAGAGTTGAAATTATTCTGAAAATTATGGTTATAAGTTTGGGGGCATGGGTTATATTGATTCGGATAAGACCAATCCAGCACACTAGGTTGGTTAAAGTTAAGATATACCAGATTGGTAATATCCGCAAAAGAGGTTGGGGTGTAATATGAATTACCATTAAAATTGAAAAAATTATTGTTATAAGCCATATCACACAATAAAACACAAACAAAGAAAAATAAAACAGACAAATAAGCAAACAAATAAAAAGAAAAAAATCTAACCTAAGTTAGGGTAAACCTTAGACCTAGACGACTCCTAACTGGTTAGACTGTCCACTGGGGGTATATTGCCAAATCATACCACAAGTTAATTGGTTAGGTAGGGGCAAGATTGGTGGGAGGTATCCGCGCAGAAGCGACGGGCCACCAGCCTTCGGGGTTTCGCCCCTTAATCCCCAACCTTAGTTACCGATTTGGCAAGAGTCAGATTCAAATCAACTTTCTCATCGGTCGCTAATATTGCACATTCATTATTATATTCTCATACTTATTATAAAATAAACTCTGCTTTTTTCTAATTATTGTTTAATTTATTTGTAGGCCATTCCTAAAGGAGATGAACAGAAATGAGCCCAAAAGCCCATTCAGAATAAAACCACAATTAATTCAAACTCAGTAAATTAGGGCAAATCAGGTCAATTCAGATTGGTTGAAAACCTGTTAGAACAAATCCCTAGACAAATATTTTTTTAAATATAATTTAAATAAACATGTATATTAATACCAATTGAAAGTAAATAAAACATTTTGAAGAAATGAACCAAAAATTTTGATATTAATTGAAAGATGTAAACATATGGGTAATCTTGATACCGATTGTAAAAATTAGTACCAATTGAAAGTAATTTTTTATTAGGAGCATATGATACCAAAAAAAATCAATATCATTTTTCAATCATTTTTCAACATAAAGTGTGGGAGTAAAATACGAAAGGTAAACAAAACTAATTAAAAGGTGAAATATGAATTTTCTCCCCTTTATGAAATACCAAACAAAATGATGCATAAGCTTATATAAGATACCAATTGAAACATAATCAATTGAAATATAATAGTCATTTAAGAAATCAAACTTAGCATAACCAAAATTTGTGCTCAAAGATATAGAGATATAGTAAACACAAATAAAGCATATATATATGTATGAAAAATTGAATAACAATCGAAATTGATACTATTTGAAGTGTAAGCATACATATATAAAAATATATATGAGTACAAAAAAAGAATGTCAATAGTGATACCAATTGAAAAGATCCAATGATATCAATTGAAAGTATAATAAGAATCAAGTGTATAACTCATATTCCCTACAATCCATTCATGCACATGTTAAAATAGATTTTCAATTAGGAGCATACAAGGCATGGTCGCCTAACCAGCCGCCCTTGGAAGGAAAGGGTTTTCAAAAAAAAAGGTTTGAAAATAGTTTAGCATAATTGAAAACTCTTCCAAAATGAAGAATACGAACTAGTTATATGATAAATTTGAAAACTAGTACGAAATCCTTCAAGTAAGGAATAAAACAAGAATATATTCCATAAAATATGAAAATCACTAAACCAATGTCACTCAAAATCTATATAGCACATATAATACTCATGAAAACAAAATCATGAGAAAACATCAAGTAATATGAGTGTATAAGTTTTGTGAAAGACAAGTCATGGAAATAGGCAATCAAGCACAATATGAAATTCGTTAAAAACATGAAAATCATCAAAACTAGAATCCTTCAAGGTATATGTATGTCTTGTACAAACTAGAGTATACATACATATCCTAACATAAACAAGTCCACAAAAGTATATGCATGAAGGCAAGTGGCTCATGGATGTATATGTATAACTATTAGTTTAGACAAAATAGACATATACATAAAGTTAAACATAAACATGAAAATATGTCAAAAATATGGAATATAAGTCAAAATGTATGAATCATCAAAACTAGACTATACTAGTACATCTAATGAGTATAAATGAGTGTTTAAGCACAAACACATAAAAATCTATTTGTGGCTCACTAGTTGTACAAGTATATACCTAAATTTTAATGAAAACTAACATATAGACATGTAATCAAAACATGAAGCATAGAAATCAAAATAAAACTCATATCATCATTATGTAAATGCATATGCATTAGATCTATGATATACACAATGCTTAAAACAACTGTGAGAACACAAAGGTACAAGTCCATATTAAACATGGGTATCTCAAATACTAATCATATATGTCATAGGACTAATAAACATGGCATATGGCATAATGAACATTTAAAGCATGACATGCTAAAAATCAACAATATGAAAAGCATGTAACATAAATGAGGAGTAAGAGATCGTTACCAAAACCGATGAAGGTACATCTCTATGTCTCCAAACCATGGTGGTCCTTCCACGAAACTCCCCTTCAAAGTGATGCATCCAAATAGTCCTCTTTAAGCTTGGAACGCATCCACCTCAAGGCACCACCACTCTCACGTCATGTGAGGGCCCACACCTACATCAAAAATAGGAGTGGTCTTTGGTACCCACACTCTTTTGGGTCCATGGGGGTTAGCTCCTTTCCTAACCCAAACAAATTTAGTTGCTAAATTTACATCATGTAGCTTATCATAGCAAAATTTAGCAAGGTGGCCCTTACGTCCACAATGTGTACATGTGTATACATGAGCATACATTGTGTGATGGGTGTGTACTTGAGGAGCATGTGTATGCCGTGGTTTGTGTGCATGCATAGGAGGATCTTGTTTCTTTCGAAATATAGATTCTAAACGTGAGTGGTTCAAAGCACAATGGCTCAAAGTGGAGCCTAAACATTCAATACTCTTCTTAAGCATAGATATATCATTTTCAATCATGAAAAAGGAGGTGCATGCAATAGGTGAGCTAGAATGTGAAGCTATACTAGAATGCAAACATGAGAGTTTAGATCATTTTTCAAAGTTTTATTTTCATTTAAGCAATCTTTCAATTCTTTAGAAATCAAATCAATTTTATTTTCAAAGAATCATTTTCTTTTAAAACAAAAACAAGTTTTGAAGATAGAGTTTCATTTTTCTTAAAAACATCTTCACAATCATTTTTATTTTTCAAAATTTCATTTTCTTTTAGGGCAAGATCAAGTTGGGATTTAAGTGAGTCACGTTCACTTGAAATCTCATCCTTTTCTTGCAAAGCAATCTCAAGTCTAGAAGATAAACTTTTATTTTCTTCTTTTAATCCAAAACTATCCTTTTTCAAAAGTTTATATTTTGAAATCAAATTTTCACAATTTTTAGCTAGTTCATCATTTAAGGCTTGTGCATCAATACACTCATTGCAATAAGAACTAGTACTAACATCTAATTGAGTATCCGAGTGTACCTCAAGGAGTCATTCCCTTGGACCATGAAGCAACGTTCGTCAGACTTGTCTCGACTAAATTTTCTCTTCTTATTGATAATCGTTAGTAGCTCGGGGGATGTCAAAATGTTTCACACTACAAAAGCGAAATCATAATGAGAAAATACATGTCAATATTTTTTATCAAGAGATGCTCTAAGTGCCTTAAGGGCTTGTGCATTGGCCTCTATATGCTTGCTATCACAAAGGTAGGATTCCTTGGTAATGGCAAGGTAAACTTTATAACCTAGGGCTTTTAAATGACAACTCATCATAACCTTCCATATATCAAGTCTAGAGATATCAAACATGGGAGGGCTATTCATGAGTGCAAACTATATGTGTGCAAATGCAAATGTAGATTAGCAAACCAAGATCACACTTCTAGCTGGTTAAACCTAATATCAGGAGCGTAGGCTCTGATACAAATTGAAAGTACACCTAGAGGGGGGTGAATAGGTGTACGGCTAATCTATGGATAATAATGCAGAAATTAAAAACTAATTGCAACACACTTAGTGTAACCAATAAGTGTAGCCGAAGTCCCGGTGAAGGGCTCTGGACTAACTCCTCTTGATTCCTCTGAATAAGAGTTAAGGTGCTCTATGAAGCTCTCATTGTTAAACACAAGTGAGGCACACAAACAAACACAACCAAACATATAAGTGTGATATGTCAACATGAATTACTGCAAGGCACAATATAAGGGAGAGAGTTAAAGAAAGTGGATCAAAGGTAAACACCAAGATATGTTTCAAGCTTCGAGCACACAGCTCTACGTCCCCGCCTTCACACAGAAGGATTTCCACTAACTCGTCCACACAGGACTTCCCACACAGGGAACCTCCACTGAGGATTTGGGGCAATTACAATTGGGAGCAGACAACTCCTCTCTCCAACAAATACAATCTCTACACTTAGAGGCAAGGTACAAAGCCACCACAATATCCACCTCACAAATGAGGGATAGGCACAAAGCCAAAAAAGGATCACCTCACACTTGAGAGATACAACCCAATTGCACAACCTCCTCTACACTTAGAGGGAAAGGCACAAAGCCAAGCAATCATAAGGGTTTACAACTTAGTGATCACAAAGACCACAAACTAATTTCTTTCTCACTAAACAAAGATCCTAATAGATAGGATAGTAGATAAGCTTAAGTGAGAAAATAAAGTGTTTGGAAATGAAAACAACAAAGAAAAACACTTGGGAAAATCACAAGATAGATATTGAAATAAAGATCAAAAATCAATTCCCAAATACTCTCTTTTTCTTAGAATTTTCCAACACTTTAAAAACAATTGAAGATAGATCTTTTGAACCCAAAACTCTTTTGAAAACTTGCTGTCTAACACTAGAGAAGTAGGAAATTTTTGCTCTCAAAATTCTTGTTGAAAACAGCTCTTGAATGGGGTATTTATAACCCCCAAGAAAATCTGCCCGTTGGCAGCTGGAAAGGGCCAGATTGCCCTTCCGGTCGACCGGCCGGTTAATCGGCCAACGGTCAAAAAAGTGACCGTTGAGCCCCGCGTTCGACCGCCCGGTCGACCATGCTAGATCTAGAGAGCAATTGCTCTCTGGCCGGTCGACCGTCCGGTCGACCGGGCCAAGGCTTACGGTTCACCGTCCGGTCGACCGCCCCCACCCCAGAGTGGGGTGACTTCAGTCGGTCGACCGCACGGTCGACCGGCCAAGCCAACTTGGCCTTTGTGCATGTCTTGTGCACATCGGTGGACCTTCCGGTCGATCGGCTCCTGGTCCGGTCGACCGGTCGGTCGACCACCAGAGCCTGGCAGGCAATTTTTCAGGATTTAAAACTTGAGTTTTTATTATCTAATTAAATCCCATAAAATCTCTAAAAATTCACAAAAATAAGTTCTTGTTATATCTTTGAAATATAAACATGTTTGAGTAAAAATCAAACCATGTTACAAATATTTTGAACCATTTTTGTGACTTACAAATTTTGCCGAAAACCAAAATCTTTATTTTTCTAAAACTTAGATTTTTGAAATGGAAATCCGATTTTTCTAAAACACATATAAATACAAAAACATGATACTTAAATAACTTTGAAACATATAGAATATGGATAGAATCCAATATACATGAAAGAGATATATATCAATGGTTTTTGACATTAAATCCGAAAATAAGTTTTGTTTAAATACAAAACCCAAATACATGAATAGGTTATCAAAATAAGCTTTTCTAAGAATATGAAGCATACATGTATATAGATCAAATTAATATACATTAAACCATGTAAACTTGTTTTAATTCAATTTTATTCATGAAAATCAAGATCGGTTATACCGAAAACCAAAACCAATAAACATGAAACTTGAAACAAGTGTGTTGTTGAACTTGAGCATACCACACTATCTAATTTTTAACAGCGGATCTGAACTAACTATTCTAAAACAAATCGAGGACTTCTTGTAGAGTGCCGTCTCCAAGTCGACTCGATCCAAACGTGATCCACCGAGCTTGACTCCAACGAGTGCTAGATATAACTTTGACGCTCGAGCTCTTGAATCATCATGTCAAACTCCAAAACACCTTTATTGAAGCTAATCACCTGCTAATATCTTTGTTAAATATCTGAAACTGAATATCACAAGATTATTAGTAAACTATAACTACATGAGTTAGTCATCATCAAAACTAGAGTGTAAGGCCTCTGGGCCAATACTTATCCCTTTGATATCCATCATCATCCATCCAATGGCTTCCCTATGTCCTTTCAGAATAGACATTAAGCTGTCCTCTTATTGTTCAGTCAGGTGGGATGCTATGATGACTGACAAGGTGTTCTTTCCACCCAGGTAGGCGTACTTGAGATGTTCAGGTAAGCTTTTAGCTCTAGGGAAGGTGTTGCTTCATTGGAGGCAATCTCCTGGCTTGCAATCCTATGATGAGGTACACCTAGGCTTGACGCCCAGTCCACTGCTGATCTCCGATCTACTCTAGATTAAAATCCTCAGCCTCCAGATCAAACTCAGCCTCCGTTTCTATCTTCATACTTTTCTCATGCTCACTGGTCAGATTTTCAATGGAATTGACCTCAAAAGTCTGATCATTGACATCCCTAAGTAGTCTTCTAAGATTGAAGACATTGATTTCCTTCGTCATATCTCCAAAGGTCAATCACATGGACCCGTTCCTACAGTTGATTATGGCATTGGTTGTTGCAAGGAAAGCGCGTCCTAAGATGACTGGAGTTTGAGACCGTGGATTTGACACAATTTAGGTCTCAAGCACAATGAAGTCAATGGGGTAGATAAAATCCCCGACCCGGATAAGAGCGTCTTTGATTTCCCCCTTGGGGATTTTTATAGATCAGTCAGCTAACAGAATGATGACTCGGGTTAGGGTCAGCTCGCCCAACCCAAGTTGCTGGTATACTGAGAGAGGTAGCAAGTAGATACTTGCTCCCAGGTCAAGAAGAGCTTTACTAATTTCTTTCTGTCCTATGGTGTAGGAAATTATGGGACATCCGGGATCCTTGTATTTTACCGGAATGGGACCAGACAGAATTTCACTTATATTGGTTGCCAAGAACACTTTCTTTGACACATTTATCTTTCTCTTCTTCATACACATATCCTTAAGAAATTTGGCATAAGTTGGGACTTGTTGGATAGCGTCAAGAAGAGGCACATTCAATTTGACCTTGTTGAAGATCTCTAGAATCTTCTCCATGTGCATATTCTTATTGTCGTTCCTAAGCCTATTGGGAAAGGGTGCTATAGGCTTATGAAATTGTTCAGCAGCTTTGTCCTCGTCAGATGTTTGTGGAGCAGATTGGGAAGAACTAGCAGAGGTGGAGGCTGGAGTAGGATCAATGTGGACTGGATTTTTCTGTTGGTAGACCTGGTTGTCTACCTTCTTTCCAGATCGAAGTGTGTGAACAACATTGCACTGGTTGATCGAAGGATCCTTAATTTTATACGCTTGATTCGAGTTTTTAGGGTTGACTAGCGGCTGACTAGGTAAAGGACCCTTTGGCTATTCACTTAGGGAGCTAGCTAACTGACTCATCTGCATTTCCAATCTCGATATAACCTGTAAATGGTTGTTCGGTGTTTGTCCCTGATTTTGCATAAAAGCAGTTTGGGACTTCATAAAAGCTTCCATGCTTACCTCTAATTTGCTGAATTTCTTTTCCATTAGTAAACTTAGAGAGGAGGAAGATGGAGCTTGACTGAGAAAATTTGGTGGAGGACTGGGATGGTGAAAATTTTTGGAGAAATTAGGCCTAGGAGGATTATTCTGGGCCCAGGAGAAATTGGGGTGATTCCTCCAACCTGGATTGTATGTTTGCGAGTAGGGATTATGCGGCGGCTGTGAGTAAGCTGCGTTCAGGTGTTCCGATGGCACTTGCTGGGCATGGAAAACAGGGTACTCTTCAAAGACATGGTTTGGTGCCTGACAGTATGAACAACCCGGATTGTGAATTGGTGGTGGGTTAATTTGGTTGACATTGGCTGGCTCTTTTATCACTAGAGCCTCTATCTCCTCATTAGGGTTGTAATCTTAGCTTCTGTAGCTATGGATGATTCCAGATATAGGAGCCCTCCTCTTGAAGCTATAGATTGTGAATTCTTTGGTTTTTCTGAGGCTGGCCATTGCAAAGTTTTCTCAGCTAAATCCTCAAATAAATCCTAACCCTAGTTCTCATCCTTTTGCAAGAACCCTCCCTGATAAAGGATTTCTAGAAGGGTTTTCGTTTGGTAATCTAATCCATCGTAGAGAATTTGGCACTGACGTCATTTCTCCACACCATTATGAGGGCACTAGCTAGGAGATCTTTGAATCGCTCAAAGTATCTCCAAAATGGCTCGCTCAGTTCTTGCCTGAAATGCATGATGTTCTTTCTAATGAGGATAGTTTTGTGAAGTGGGTAGAATTTCTTCAAGAAGCCCTTGACAAAATCATCCCATGTCGTGACAGAATCTACCGCCAAACTGTACAACAATTTCTTTGCTAGGTCCTTTAGGGAAAGAGAATGAAACAGAACCTAACGGCATCGTCTCCTAGCTAGGGTATACGCATCATGAGGCACACTTCTTCAAACTCCCTAACAAAGAAGTATGCGTCCTCTGATTCTAAACCATGAAACTTTGAGAGAGTATTGATGAATTAAGGCTTTAATTCGAAGTTATTTCCATTTACCTCAGTCAGTTTTATACAAGATAGTAATGAGGTTCTGATCGGGTAAAACCTGTCCTGAAGTGACGCCATCACCAGTTCTGAATGCAAGGGTAAAGAAGTGTTTCTGGTTAATCTAGAAGTTGCAGGATCTCTCACCCACTCTTACATGCAGCACACCACAAACAACGTAAAGACAACAAACAATTGAAAAGAAATAAAAAAACAAACAAAATAAAGAAAAACAACCACCAAGCCTTAGTCTAAGGTACCTGGACCTAGACGACTCCTAACTAGTCGATTCCCCAGGGGAGGTTGTTGCAGGAACTCGACTACAAGCTAATTGGCCAGGAAAGGGCAAAGCTCGGGGGGGGGGGTATCCGGGCGTGAGCCACGGGCCTTAATTACACCAAACCATGGAGCTTTCGAGGCTTTGCCTCTGAATCCACTTTCCTTAGACACTGATTTTGCAGGAGTATAGTTCTTGCAATTTTCACCCTCAGTTAATCTCTTAATGAGTCTGAGATGTCCCTAGGGCCAATGTTTATCAATTTTTAGTTAAGACTTGGGTTATGTGAGTGCACTAGGAGATGGTTTTTGGGTTAAGAATGATGATGAAATCCCCACCTTATCTTGTTTATTTGGGATTTTGTCCTTAATGTCAATTGTGCAAGTGTACAGTTTATTCACAACAAGGTAACACTAAAAGCGATAAACCACTCTAAAATATTGGTCCTATTCTATATGAATGCACACGTACCTTTTTTCAGTACTCTTCAACAGAAATTGAAATGAATTGAAATAGACACGTGCCCTAAATGCAAAAGTCTAATCCAAATTTCAATTAAGCAACAAGTGAATTTCTGTTGAGTTTATTACACATGTATAAGGTGAAGCATTCAATGGAACTAAAAAAATTTAGAAAGCAATTTTAACGATTTTCGGCAACCCTGCAAACAAGTTTGTTAGTACTTCAATCGAAAAAACTCGCTTTTACATGAATTTTTCCGAGGGCAAATGAATCCTCGTGCAACGTCCTTGGCCACCTCTTTCGCTTCCCGTGATAGTAATCTCCTTGGTACTTCTCCTACACACAAGAATAAAGAACAATCTTTAGTATTGAACAATAAAGCTGTTCCCTCCCCGGCAACCGCGCCAAAATTTGATTGGCAAAAAGCAAGCACAAGAATAAGTAAGAAGAGTGTGGGTCGATATTACTGCTTTTACGATTCTTTTATAGTAGTGAGTGGCTATACGGGTCGTATCCACAGGAGGGAGAGCGATGGAAGCTTGATGCGGCTTCTTTGTTTAAGAAAAGAGAAAGTTCTTTATTTCAAATAAAGAATTAGAAAATGAAAACAAGTTGGTTTCAAGAATTGTTTGAAAATGATTTGGTGGTTTGTAAAGTTGGATTGTCTTAATGGTAAAAACGTATGGCTAACTTTCTACTAATTGCTCCCACTAATCCCTAACTTCTTGTAGCCTCATGACAGATCATAGGCAAGCATAACCCTTATACATATGAACTATTCACGTGAAAATCGAGTGAAAGTTCTTCCTATAACTTAGCTTAACACAGCAAAAACTTGGACATTCCCTTATCAAGATCCAATAAAAGGCGAGAATAAGGAAAGACACAAGTGCACTAATGGTATCAGAAAAATTAAAAGAAAAATCTCTAACATACAACAACAAGTAAAGTACACAACTCATAGATCATCAAAAACCATTAAGTAAGAAATATAAGAAAGTAATACTTGTAGGTAAGTTAGAGTTAGAACCCTCGTCTTAAGATGCCATAGCTCTCGTTTGCACAAGGCTTGTTTGACACTATTGACTCATTTGGGTTATCAATCAAGTTGTTAGAGATTAGTGGGTTAGTACTTAGTTAGCCATGTAATGGAAGAGTTAGTTAGATATGGTAGTAAAAGAAACAACAAAAGAAAAAGGGTAAAGAGAAAGGGAGTTACACTACAAGAAAGTAAAAGAAAAGAAGTGAAGAGAAAGGAAGCTACACTACAACAAGGAAGTAAAAGTAAATGGAAAGAAGACAGAGAAGTAGTTACTTGTATTAGCTTGTCACCTTCAAATACAACACTTACAGGCTCTCTCTCTTTCACTCTAATGGCTAAACTAAAACTAGAAGAAGAAGGAAACAACAACTATAACTCCTAGAAACAAAGCACAATACAACTCTAAACTCTGGATATCTTTCAACTGAAGACCCCTGGGGGGTATTTATAGGCACCGGGGGAAATGGCATCAGAGGGGTGACCCCTGGGCCAAAGCCCGGGCGCGCGCGCCCACATGGCCGCGGAAACGCGGCCCAGGCCGCATTTTCGCGGCATGCCAGGGCGGCGCGCGCCTGGATTCAGTCAGTGCGTAGTCCTCTTGTCAGGTGGATCTTCTGGTTTCTAGATTTGATGCTCTGAACTGACAAATAAAGTCAATGGCTACTTGGTAGGCCTTTAATCACCCATTAAATGGTGGTTTAGGGTCTTCTTCTTCATTTGCACACCGCGGACCTAGGATTAAGCAAGTAAAATTTTATTAGCATAATTTTACATCAAATAAATATGAGAATGTGATAGAAATTATGCAAAATTAGAGACTAATCACCTTGTTTCTATCTTATGTATATTACTTGATATTCGTGGTAGATTATCATGTTAGAATTAAAGTGAAATTGTTTTTATTAAATATTAGCATGTTATGGTGGTTGATTATAATTACGTAATGAATTTTTCTTATAAATTAGAACAATTCTCTGTATCCAAATGCAATCCTTCCTTCTATTTCTTTCTTTTCTATGCTCTTAAACAATGAAGAAATCAACAAAGATAACAATACCGAAACACTTCTGTCGCATCTCTCTCTGAGGTCGACCCGTATAGCCCTCGCTACATGGTTAGAAGATTATGATGAAAATCACCTAGAGGGGGGGTGAATAGGTGATAATGCTAATCAATGCACAATTTAAAAATTATGAAGCAACAATCTCACAAAGCAATTGAATATAGCAATGAATGTAGAGAGCAAGTAATAAGAGCAATGAAAGTAAAGCAAGAATCAAGTGCAAGTAAACCAAACGCAAACACCGAGAATTGTTATCGAGGTTCGAGCACCCAGCTCTACTTCCCCGCCTTCCCCAGAAGGATTCCAACCACTTCCACTATCACAAAGATGTCACAAATACATCGGAGTACCTAACTCCACAATCTCTAGTACAAGCAATCTCTGAGTAGTCAAAAGACCACAAACTCTCTCTTGCAAAATTCTCTTCCCTTACAAAGGTCTTTAGAGAATAATGAGTAGGAATGAAGCTCTTGTGTGCAAGGAGAAAAGAAAAAGAAATCAGAGAGTTCTTGAAAACACTTCAAAAAATGAGAGAGAATTTCAGCACAAAAATCAAGAAACCAAGTCTTTTTGAATGCCTTAAACATTTGGAAATTTTGAGAATTTTTCTTGTAACCCATCTCTCCCTAAACAACCCTATTTATAGGAGAGGGCTAGGGTTTAGAGATAAAACAAATTTAAGGCTAATCAGAGTATTAAAACCAAAACATGTCACTTAAACACACTTAAGTGAGAAAAGGACAAAAATAAACCAGCTCAGAAAAATAGCCATTACTGTTCAAACGGCTAGCTCGGTCACCTGGCCCGGTCGACCGCTAGTACAAAAAAATAGCCGTTGCAGGCTACGGTCGACCGGCCGTCGACCTAAACAAACAGAGAGCTCTGCTCTCAGACCCGGTCGACCCGACGGTCGACCGTCCAAAGTCTGCCAAACGTGCACATATCTGTGCACGTCGGTCGACCGACCCGGTCGACCGACTTCAAGCCAAGTCGACTTGTCAGAAGACTAGTCGACTGGTTGAAGTCTGGAACAGGAAACTGGGTCAGAAAAACAGTTTAAAAAAATTTTGAAAAATCTTTTAACACTCCTAAAAATCACCAAAAATAGTTTTATCATTTTGCATTGATATATAAACATGTGGTAAAAAGTTTAGCTCAAATATCAATCAATATGAACTATTTTGTCTCTTATCATTTTTACCAAAAACCAAAAACTGTATTTTCTAAAACTTGGATTTTGAATAGAAAATACGTTTTGTCTAAAACTCTTCCAAATACAAAAACATGATATTTAAACATTTTGAAGCATGATGTATATGGATATAATCCTATATACATGAAACATATATATATCATAGTTTTTGTCATTAATTCCAAAAATAAGTTTTGTTAAAACACAAAACTTAAAACACATGAATAGGTATATCAAAGTAAGTTTGTAGGCTGAAGAATATATACAAACTATTTTTGTACATGTTATAGGAAATATGTTTGGAAACAAGATGTGCGCAAAAACGTGTGTGATAGAGCTTCAAACCTATTCACTATTCTTTAACAAAACTCTAAACTAAAAACAAATCTAATAAATTATCTTGAGCAAACTTGAAGTCTTGAGCCATGCAATGCCTTGCTAGAGCCTTCTCTTCTATGTTCCTTCCTTAATGTGCAAAAAACCTTCTTTGCTGTATGAACCTAGAATTTCTTTCAATAGCTAAGCAATGGCCTCCAAAATGGTACAAACCTGAAACTTATCTTAACAAACTAATTAATACCAAATAGCTCTTATTTGTTTTGTTATCATCAAAACTCTAAACAATTGGAGAGTGTAACCTTTTGGGCTAACAATCTCCCACTTTTTGATGATGACAAAACAAATAGGCTATAAACAAAAATATGGGGGAGGAGAAAGCTCCCCCTCAAATTATGCTATATTAAACAAAGAAAAAACAATGTAATTTGTAATTTACAAGTAAACATCATGAAACCAAAAACCCAAAAACCATGAGAATTTAAAACACTTGCAAAACACTTAAACAAGAATTCATGAAAACACATCAAAAACTAAAACATATGTAAACTCATATGGAACCAAAACCATATGAACTCATATTTCCATACATAAACTCATCATAAACTCATTCTCCCCCTTTTTGTCATACATCAAAAAGGGCTAAGAAAACATTTTTATTCAATAACACAAACATTAAGTTCACCACAAATGAATGAAAATCTAGCAAAATCAAGTGGTTTAGTGAAAATATCGGCAAGTTGCAAATCCGTAGAAACATAATCAATATGTATATCTCCTTTCTCAAAATGATCTCTAAGAAAGTGATATCTAATCTCAATGTGCTTGGTCTTACTATGTTGATTTGCATTCTTAGTCATGTGAATAGTACTAGTATTATCACAAAATATTTTTATATGGTTATAATGCAAATCATAATCAAGGAGAGTATGTTTCATCCAAAGGACTTGTGCACAACAAGCCCCCGCGGCAACATACTCCGCCTCGGCGGTTGAGAGAGCTACGAAATTTTATTTCCTAGAGGACCATGAAACAAGACAATTACCAAGAAATTGACATGTCCCACTAGTACTCTTTCTATCTACTCTACAACCCGCATAGTCGGCATCCGAATAACTCGTCATTGAGAAATCTCCGGTTTTCGGATACCAAAGACCCATTCCAATCGTTCCCTTAATATAACGAATAATGCGTTTTACAGCAATAAGATGGGACTCTTTGGGACACGATTGAAATCTAGCACAAAGACACACACTAAATATGATATCCAGCCTACTTGCCGTCAAATACAAAAGACTACCTATCATGCTTCTATACAATTTAATATCAACATTTTTACCTTGGTCATCCTTATCAAGCTTGGTGGTAGTTGCCATGGGAGTGTTGCAAACCTTTGAGTCTTCAAGTCCAAACTTCTTTACAAGTTCCTTTGCGTATTTGGCTTGACATATGAAGTTCCCATCTTACAATTGCTTGATTTGGAGTCCAAGAAAGAAATTGAGCTCACCCATTGAAGACATTTCAAATTCACATTGCATAACATTTTCAAATTCCTTGCATAAAAACTCATTAGTAGAACCAAAAATTATATCATCAACATAAATTTGCACAATTAAAATGTCATTATCAACATGCTTAGTGAATAGTGTTGTATCTACTTTGCCTTTAATAAAATCATTTGAAATGAGAAAACTAGAAAGCCTTTCATACTAAGCTCTTGGAGCTTGTTTCAATCCATACAAAGCTTTATCAAGTTTAAAAACAAAATCGGGATGAACATGATCAACAAAGCCGGGAGGTTGAGCAACATAAACTTCTTCATTTATAAAACCATTCAAAAATGCACTTTTCACATCCATTTGAAAAAGTTTAAAATTTTTGAAAGATGCAAAAGCTAGTGTCATCCGTATGGCTTCAAGCCGTGCTACGGGTGCAAAGGTCCCCTCAAAGTCAATTCCCTCAACTTGAGTGTAACCTTGGGCCACTAACCTAGCTTTATTCTAATCACATTTTTGGACTCATCCATCTTGTTTCTAAAGATCCACTTAGTACCAATTATTGGTCTATCGTGGGGCCTAGGAACAAGGTGCCAAACTTGGTTGCGCTCAAATTGATTGAGTTCCTCTTGCATGGCTAGCAACCAATATGAGTCCGCCTCGGCTTCGTTGATGCTTTTGGGTTCAAAATGAGAAATGAAAGCAAAATTACCACATAGGTCATGGAGTTTGGAGCGAGTTGTTACCCCTTTAGATGCATCACCAAAGATGAGCTCCTTGGGATGATTTGTGGCATATCTCCAAGCTTTAGGAAGCGGTTGAGAGCTTTCCTCTTTATCCTCTTGAACGTCACCAATTGGTTCTTGCTTATCATCTTGAGCGGATGAGTCCTTCAAGGATAGTCTCTCCATGTCTTCACCTAATGGTTCAATCTCTACAACATTCTCAACAAACACATTAGACTCTTCAAATTTAACATGCATGGATTCTTCAATGGTAAGTGAAGATCTATTGAATACTCTATAAGCTTTACTAGTTGTAGAATATCTAACAAAGATTGCTTCATAAGCCTTAGCATCAAATTTACCCAAGTTATCTTTAGTGTTCAAAAAAAAACACTTGCAACCAAAAACTTTGAAATATGCAACATTAGGTTTTCTAGAATGATACATTTCAAAAGATGTTTTGGAAGAATTTTTACATAAATAAATACGATTTGATATATAGCATGCGGTGTTTACGGCCTCGGCCCATAGATATTGAGGGAGGTCATACTCACTTATCATTGTCCTAGCCATCTCTTGAAGTGTTCTATTTTTCCTTTCTACAACTTTATTTTGTTGTGGAGTTCTAGGACAAGACATTTCATGCTTAATTCCTTTTCATCACAATAAGTCATGAAGAGTTGGTTAACAAACTCACCACCTCTATCACTCCTTATTCTCAAAATCGAAAAACCTTTTTCTTTTTCAACTCTTTTTCGAAAAATCTTAAAATGAGAAAAAGCTTGATCTTTGTGTTCCAAGAAGAAAACCCAAGTGAAATGGGAAAAATCATCAACTAAAATAAATGCAAATCTACTACCATTTAAGCTCTTAGTTTTAGTAGGTCCAAAAAGATCCATATGAATTAATTCTAAAGGCCTAGTTGACATGATATCCTTGATTGGTTTGAAGGAAGACTTGGTTTGTTTCCCAAGTTGGCACGCACCACAAATGCGGTCTTTCTCAAACTTCAAGCAAGGTATACCCTTCACCAATTCCTTAGAATTAATCCTAAAAAGATGGTCAAAAGATGCATGTCCTAATCTTCTATGCCAAAGCCAAGAATTTTCATCAAAAGCATTTAAGCATTTAGTAGAACATTCCACATTAAGCATGTCAATGATATAAATATTATCATCACGAAAACCGGTGAGAATACAATCATTGGTTTTAACATCAAAAATCTTGCAAGAAGAATCATCAAAAACAACTTTAAGTCCACGATCACAAAATTGACTAATGCTAAGCAAATTATGTTTCAAACCATCAACAAGTACAACATTTTCTATAGTAGGAGATGCACCAATTTGAATGTTACCTATACCGATGATAGTGCCTTTGGAGTCATCCCCGAAGGTGACGGAGCCACTTTCCTCGTACCTTGATAGGGTTGTAAAGTTATTGATGTCCTACGTCATGTGTCTTGAACAACCACTATCAAGGTACCACCGCTCCCTACGTCTTGGAGCCTTGGTGTGTACCTACATCAAATAATTTAGGACTTGATTTTGGTACCCACATTTTCTTGGGTCCTAAAGAGTTAGTTTCATTAACCCAAACAAGATTATTGGTTCTATTTATTTGGTCATAACAAAATTTAGCCAAATGTCCATTCTTACCACAATATGTGCATCTATACACTCTACCATATTTAAAAGCATAGTGAGTGTGTGATTTGTGAGCATGAGAATTGTGAGCATGAAAAGATTAGCATGAGAAGTGTTATGTGTAGTGTGAGCATGAGGAATCTTAACATTTGAATCTTTAGCATGAGAGGTGTGCTTTTTAGAAAACATTTCTTCAAGTTTCTTAGTGTTAAAAGCACAATCCTTTAAAGTCTTTTCAAAATCAACAATTCTAGTTTTCAAAGAAGAAATTTCTTTTTCATCAATTTTAGGAAATTTTGCTTTACAAGCAACTTTGTAAGCACAAAATTCATTTTGGGTAGAAATGAGATTTGAAGAAATTTCATCTTTTTCTTTAGAAATAATAGCAAGTTGATTTTTGAGAAAAGCAACTTCCTTTTCCAATTTTGAGCATTCAATCTTTTTATTATCATATGTTTCTGAAAGTTCAACAAAGGCATGAACAAGAACTTCTTTGCTTAATTCATCATCTTCATCATCAAGAGGTTGAGGGGTTACCTTTGGTGTGTTTGCCATGAAACACATATTCGCTATATCCGCCTCTTCCTCGGACTCGCTTTCCGAATCCCAAGTTGCCTTGTACGCTTTCTTTTCTTCCGGTTTCTTTGGCTTGAAAGAGGAGGTCATCTTCTTCTTGAACTCCGGGCAATCCGCCATGATGTGTCCGGGCTTTCGGCAATTGTAGCATATAATTCTCCTCTCCTCTTTGCCTTCAAATTTCCTTCGGAAGTTGAGCTTGTTCCTCCGGTACATTCTCTTCACATTGCGAACAAGTAGTGATAGCTCCTCATCTTCTTCTTCATCTTCTTCATCGTCTTCAAGGGTGGATGAAGACTTGAAGGCTATGGATTTCTTCTTTAGTGGAGCGGCCTCTTCTCTTGCTTTCTTTTCCATCTCATGGGTCTTTAGGTTCCCAATGAGACTAATTAGGTCCATCTCATCCTTGTCGTTCAATTCTTTTAGGGTGGTGGCCTTGATCCCCATGATGTAGGAAGTGCCCGAATTACTTTTCGCACCTTTTGGTCATTGGAGATGTCATCACCTAAAGAAGAAAGAGCATTGGTGATTTTAGTAAATCTAGTAATCATACAATCAATAGATTCTTCATCAATCATTTTAAAAGATTCATATTGGGACCTTAAGAGATCTATCTTAGCTCTCTTAACTTGTGAAGTCCCCTCGTGTGTGACCAATAAATGTTGCCAAATCTCATAGGCGGATTGGCAATGAATTACCCGTGTAAGGTCATCCTCATTCAAGGCGGTTAAGAGGGAATTTTGGGCCTTGGAGTTAGCCTCATATTCTCTAAAGTTGAAGTCGGTCCATGTGCTCTCATCACTATCGGGTGCAACATAGGGTTTGGTCAATGATTTAGCTACCAAGCTACCTAAAGATTGCAAAAAGATAGTCATCCTAACCTTCCAAATAGGGAAGTTGAGTCCATCAAATTTAGGAGGAGTTTTGATGTTATCGGCCATGTTTACTAGTGAATGACAAATGGAATGCAAATGTTGATTAGCAAATTTTAAGGATCTCTCTATGGATGTTAAGCCAAAACCTAGAGTCCAAGCTCTGATACCAATTGAAAATCACCTAGAGGGGGGTGAATAGGTGATAATGCTAATCAATGCACAATTTAAAAATTATGAAGCAACAATCTCGCAAAGCAATTGAATATAGTAATGAATGTAGAGAGCAAGTAATAAGAGCAATGAAAGTAAAGCAAGAATCAAGTGCAAGTAAACCAAACGCAAACACCGAGAATTGTTATCGAGGTTCGAGCACCCAGCTCTACTTCCCCGCCTTCCCCAGAAGGATTCCAACCACTTCCACTATCACAAAGATGTCACAAATACACCGGAGTACCCAACTCCACAATCTCTAGTACAAGCAATCTCTGAGTAGTCAAAAGACCACAAACTCTCTCTTGCAAAATTCTCTTCCCTTACAAAGGTCATTAGAGAATAATGAGTAGGAATGAAGCTCTTGTGTGCAAGGAGAAAAGAAAAAGAAATCAGAGAGTTCTTGAAAACACTTCAAAAATGAGAGAGAATTTCAGCACAAAAATCAAGAAACCAAGTCTTTTTGAATGCCTTAAACTTTTGGAAATTTTGAGAATTTTTCTTGTAACCCATCTCTTCCTAAACACCCCTATTTATAGGAGAGGGCTAGGGTTTAGAGATAAAACATATTTAAGGCTAATAAGAAAGTATTAAAACCAAAACATGTCACTTAAACACACTTAAGTAGAAAAGGACAAAAATAAACCAGCTCAGAAAAATAGCCGTTACTGTTCAAACGGCTAGCTCGGTCGACCGGCCCGGTCGACCGCTAGTACAAAAAAATAGCCGTTGCAGGCTACGGTCGACCGGCCGGTCGACCCAAACAAACAGAGAGCTCTGCTCTCAGACCCGGTCGACCCGGACGGTCGACCGTCCAAAGTCTGCCAAACGTGCACAGATCTGTGCACGTCGGTCGACCGACCCGGCCGACCGACTTCAAGCCAAGTCGACTTGTCAGAAGACTAGTCGACTGGTTGAAGTCTGGAACAGGAAACTGGGTCAGAAAAACAGTTTAAAAATATTTTGAAAAATCTTTTAACACTCCTAAAAATCACCAAAAATAGTTTTATCATTTTGCATTGATATATAAACATGTGGTAAAAAGTTTAGCTCAAATATCAATCAATATGAACTATTTTTGTCTCTTATCATTTTTACCAAAAACCAAAAACTGTATTTTCTAAAACTTGGATTTTGAATAGAAAATAGATTTTGTCCAAAACTCTTCCAAATACAAAAACATGATATTTAAACATTTTGAAGCATGATGTATATGGATATAATCCTATATACATGAAACATATATATATCATAGTTTTTGTCATTAATTCCAAAAATAAGTTTTGTTAAAACACAAAACTTAAAACACATGAATAGGTATATCAAAGTAAGTTTGTAGGCTGAAGATTGTATACAAACTATTTTTGTACATGTTATAGGAAATATGTTTGGAAACAAGATGTGCGCAAAAACGTGTGCGATAGAGCTTCAAACCTATTCACTATTCTTTAACAAAACTCTAAACTAAAAGCAAATCTAATAAATTATCTTCAGCAAACTTGAAGTCTTGAGCCATGCAAGCCTTGCTAGAGCCTTCTCTTCTATGTTCCTTCCTTGATGTGCAAAAAGCCTTCTTTGCTTTATGAACCTAGAATTTCTTGCAATAGCTAAGCAATGTCCTCCAAATATGGTACAAACCTGAAAATTATCTTAACAAACTAATTAATACCAAATAGCTCTTATTTGTTTTGTTATCATCAAAACTCTAAACAATTGGAGAGTGTAACCTTTTGGGCTAACATATGAGTCAACACAAATCAGATAAATACTTTCCTATTACCTGTATTTTCTCGCAATCAGTGGACAATGCAAGATATAAATGAGAGGAGAATTGAGTTGGGAGATAGGCAAAAGCAAACACGAGAATATGTTTCGAGGTTTGACCCACTTTCTCTGCATCCCGCCTTCATTGCGTGAAGGAGTTCCACTATCTCCACAAAGAAACTCCGCAAAAGAAATAAAACCCAATCCTCTACACAAGAAAAGGCACAAAGCAAATGCACAAAGCAAATCACCTCAAGACAAGAGGGAGGGCACAAAGCCAATACTCCTCTACATAAGAGGAGGGCACAAAGCTAAATGTACAAAGCAAATTTGAGATTACAATTCTTGGCAACCATAAAAATCACAAACAAAAAATCTCACAATATAAGATCCAAAAGCATAGATTTTGCAATGATAGCTCAAGCTTGTGAGAAAACAATGATTTTAAAAATGAAGTTCTTTAGAAAAAATTGAGAAAACATTTATGAAGATATATAAACTTGAATAACAAAACTTTTGTTTTGATTAATATTCATTTTGCATCATTTATATAACATTTTTTATTTATTATTAATAAAATTTTGATTTTTAATGAAGTTTTCTCTCTATTTTCAGGTTCATGACCCAAAGGAAGAAGAAGGCTCAAAATCCTAATTAAATTGGGATTATTTGAAGATTATTTGAAGCCAAATCAATGAAGCCTACTTCTGTAAATAACTAGAGAATATTCGTGGAGAATGAGAAGCTTCTAAAGGACACATGAAAGTAGTAATTAGTCTCCATATGTCCATATTTCATACCACATATTCACATTTATTCTATATAAAATATTGCTAATAATGGTTTTCTTGTGTGTTCCTAGGTCCATGGTGTGAAATGAAGAAGAAGCCTAAAAATCCATTTATTTGGTGATTTTAGAGCCTAAAATATAGCCATTGACTTTTGGAGCGAAGCTGTCAAATCTAGGAGCATAAAATTAGAAACCAGTAGGGGGAATGAATAGGGGCATGCCAGCAGTCTGCCCCTACTGGCGCGGCACGCATGGCCCCAGAAGGGCCACGAAGACACGGTAAAAACTATGATTTCGTAGCCTTCTAATGGGGCGACGTGTCAAGTTTCAACTCGTGGCCCGATGATGCTTCCCCGGTGCCCCCTTTAGGCTATAAATACCTAAGGTTTTCCTGAGAGAAAAGAAGAAGTGTTTTATGGGTAGTTTCTCCCATTTTGTGTAGTTTAGTGTAGTTTTCTTCTTTCTTTTGTTTTTATTTCCTTTGTAGATCATGTAATAGGAAGAGAGATGCATACGATGAAAGTTAGAGTTCTTATAATAGAAAGTGACATTCTATGAAAGATTCTCTCCTTAACTCTATTAGTTTTCCTCTCTCTAACTCTTTACTTGCTTAGTGTTTTCTCTCATAGCAACTAATCACTAACTTGCTAACTTCTTACTTTATAATCCACATGAATCTAATAACCTCTACTTGGCCTTACTCTAGCAAGAGCCATTGATGGCTCATGATGATGGATTCTAACACTCTAATATCTAACTCTCTAGCAAGTTACCATTACTTTATTCTATACATGCTCTAGTTAGTTTTGATGGTTTAAGTGTAACTTGCACTTGTTTGTTGAGTTTGGATTGATGAGTGATCTTATGGGTCATGCTTTGTAACGCTCTTGAACTAAGAACTAGTGATGGCCAATGATATATGTAAGGCAACTATCACTAAGAGGTTAGCATATTGGTGGAGCCATTAGTAGTTAGCAGCCATGAGTTTTTTTCCTTCGTACTTTGTTTTAGAATTATCTCAAAAATCATAAATACCTTCTTTTCAATTTTTCTCTCTCTTTTCCACCGTATTCTTCTCTTTTCATTCTTTGTTTTCCTTTCTTTTGATTTTTTTAAATATTGAAGAATATTTAACATACACGTGAATTGACTAGTAAAGTTTCTATCGCTTCCTGTCCCTGTGGATTCGACCCGTTTAGCCACCATGCTATAATGAAAGTATCGAGGAAGTCAAAGCACATACACTTTAATTTTTGATTTCAAAACAACACTTTTTGTGTGCAATTTTCCCCCGATCAAATTTTGGCGTCGTTGCCGGGGCTGGGAACGGTTTGCATTTTTGTGAACTTTTCTTTTTTGTTTTTGGTGTGCAGGTCAAAATTTTTAGAAATTTAGCGTCGCAAAATCCACACTTGCTTTTGTATGGTTAGGTAAATTCTTGTATAGCTGTTAGTTTCTATTGCCTATACACTACAATAATTTAAGAATTAAAATATGGCAATTGGATATTTTATAATGGATTAGACATTTGCATCTAGGCACGTGCCAATTTTTATTCAATATACTGTGTTTTGTTTTTTTTTTGTTATGATCTGGACAGAGGTGTACATATTGCATTGCATATAGTTAGGACAAACACGTGGGTGATTTACTCACTTTGTGTGT
This sequence comes from Agave tequilana, assembly GCA_038442645.1. NCBI lineage: Eukaryota > Viridiplantae > Streptophyta > Magnoliopsida > Asparagales > Asparagaceae > Agave > Agave tequilana. The sequence goes on from JAVJIF010002977.1 coordinate 156,485, forward strand.
TTATTCTTATCTATATTGCACACTTGCACAAATCAAAAAGTAAGGATAAAACCCAATACAACATAAGGTGGGAAGTTATTACCCTTCCTTAGCCCAAAAATCACCTCCTCACTCACACAACACAAGCTTAAACAAAATTTGCTAGACGTTGGCCCCTAGGGATATCTCAGACTCATTTAAGAGATTAACCTAAGGGAAAAGTTGTTAGAATTTGACTCTTGTCAAATCGGTGCTAAAGGTTGGGGATTGAGAGATGAAATCTCGAAGAACAATGATTTGGCATAATTAGGCTCATTGTTCCAACACGGATACCTCCCACTAATCTTGCCCCTACCTAGTCGATTAACTTGTGGTCAGATTCCTACAATGTACCCCCCGTGGATAGTCTAACCAATTAGGAGTCATTTAGGTCTAGATCAACCCTAGTATAGGCTTGTTTTGAATTTTTCTTTTTCTTTTTTGTTTATTTGTTTGATTTTTCTTTTTTGTTATTATTGTGATAAAATAGAATATAACCAAAATTTTTCCAACCAAATGAATCCTTTTTTCACCTTGACCTTATTTGACTCGGATAACTCTGACCTGGCTAGGTACAATGGCACCAATCATATATACCGGATTGGGTTTATCTGACTCAATATGACCCATACCCTAAATCTATGACCATAATTTTCAAAATAATTTCACTCTTCACAGAGTCCATGGGGATTCACCTCCCCCGAGTCAAACTTTTAACCATCTTGTCCACCATCTTCTTTTCCATATTCTACTTCACATACTCCTTTTCGGGAATCACCGATTGAAGAAAAATCAGAGATACAAAAGAGTATAGAAGCCATGCTTGAGTCCCAACAACAAATTCTTCAAAACATATTGGACTCATTATTTCAACCAAATTTTCAAGAGTCATACTCATTTTTTCAAGTCCACTGATTCAAAATGAGCAAACATCAGTCCTGAACTTGAGTATGGAGATCTTGCGTGAGTCTGAGCAGCAAACTCAATATCTAATAGACTTACAATTTCACCACAATTTACAAAATCAACTTCCAATACTCATCTTTTCAAAAAGAACCAATTACAAAGAGTATGGAAGACATCATTCAGACCCAAAATTTTGTTACCCGACCAATCAAGAAGTTTAACTTAAAAATGAGCGAATTGATCAATAAGAGCAAGAAAAGTCTTTCTTGTCAACTTTTGACTAATCCTCATATCCCCAACTCTATCGATTGGTCTTAAGAATCATGTTATTTTGGAAAGTAAGATTCAATTTCAGCTCATCCATTTAAACTTGACCAAACTCCAAATTTCGAAAGTCTCATTGACATTTTGGCAAGTTATCCCTTCCCTGAAATTGAACTTGAGCAGGAATATGATCCAGATCCATAAGTTGGTAATTCCATTTCATTTTTTGATTCAATAAAGACTCCAGTATGTTTACCAGATTTTTTTTCATATTCAGGAGTCAACATTGAATCCTGTATCAGTACACCATGAAATAGAATCACCAATATCTTTCGATCACACTTCATCAATGAGGCAAGTGTGTAAACATCAATTTTTTGGTTTGGACCTCGTTTTTGAACCTATTTCGACTCCCACTTTTGAATTCAAACTTGATCTAAGTCAACTTCCCGAGTCAATATTTGTTCCTTTGGAGCCTAAATCAATCATCTCCCAAACTCACACTTCATTGTTGATGAAGGTGTTGGACAAAATGATTCAAGAATTATTTTTGAAAATTTGAAATTGGATGGGGATAATTTTTTAAATAAGACCATTCACTTAATCATTCTTTTAATGAGTTATATTAGAGAGGATTAACTAACATAGTTTGTTTTAAACTTTCTTTCTGTTACACTTCTTTTTTCAAAATTTTTAGATTTTTTCTTTTGTATAGAAACTCTTTTTTTCTTTTTAAAAACATTTTGAAATAAGAGAAATAGTTTTCATATATTTTTAAAGAAAATTAAGTGGATCTTAGGAATTAAGAAAACTTAAAATTATTAGTTCCTAAACCATATCAAAATAATAGATATTTTAGGATAAGAAAGTAAGATTGGAAAGATAATTTGATCTTATTTTTTTACCTCAGATATATGCACTTCACACTTACACAATTTTGGATTAAAACAAAGACTAAAATGCCATTAAAAAAATAAAATAAATAATATAAAAATAATAAAAACCACTTATTAAAGCTAGATAATTATATCTCAGGAAGCATAATCATTCACGCCTTGGGAAAAATAAAATAAAATAATCTCTTTTAATTTTGTGGCCTTGTTACTTGAGTCCTTAAGGTCGAGGAAAGTTTTCTCATCTAGTGCCCTAAAATCGTCTGGTTTGGGAGCTACAGGCTAAAGAATCACTACGCGGGTAAGCTAGAAAGCCTAAAAAACTAAGGGAAGAGAAAAAAAATTTTGATATAAATAAAAGGCATGAAAGATAAAGTTGATATTCCAAAAATCTTCGCAGTTCACAAAGTGCATATTTTCTAAGGGCCTGTTTGTTTCGTTGCAAAACGTCGCAAGTCGTAAGTCGTAAAATGAGAATGGAAAAAGTGAACTGTAGCAGAGAAAATATATTGTTTTTTACGTGTTTGGTTGATATAGTGAAGTGTAAATGAAAAGTATATTGTGTTTTACAGTGTTTGGTTGATAAAATGAAAGTGTAAATGGTAAAGTATATTGTGTTTTACGGTGTTTGGTTGGTAATGTAAAAGTGTAAGTGGAAATTTGACCACAAAATTAACTATAGCAGTGATTTAAATATTATAAATACTATTAAATTAAATCTACTATTGCAAATTAAATTGTATTAATAAATTTGAGATAAAAATTAATAATCTTAATATTTTATTTATAACAATAATATTAATAAAATTTAGTATAAATAGTAAAATATTACTAAAATATTAACTAAATAAATATAAAAATTTTAAGAAAATCTAAAGAACATTAATAAAATTTTAAGAATACTAATAAATTAAAAAATGTTACAACAATAATAAAATATAGTTATAATATTATAATATGAAAAATACTTGAAAATATTATAATATAAATTTTATTATAATATTATTGTAATATTATAGAAATATAAATTAATAAAGTAAATATAATTATAATTTAATAATAAATTATCATTATAGTATTATTATACTGAATTATTATTACAATATTACATAATAAAATATAAATATAATAATAAAATATATTATGATATGTAATAAAGTAATTTTTTATATTAAAAATAAATAATTAAATATAGTAATTTTATATTAAAGTATAATACTGTTATATTAATAAAATATTAACTCTAAATAAAATAATAAAAAATGGAATAAGTATTAATAAAATAATAAAATATTAAATTAAAATAATAAATTAAAATAGTAAAATATTAAATATTAAAATAATAAAAAAGTTAAAGATTAAAAATATAAAATAATTAAATAATTAAATAAGAAATTGAACACTATTAAAATATTAAATATTTAATAATATTTAATTATATATTGATTATCAAGTAACTGTTTGAACTGTAAGTGTACTACAAGTGAGGTTACATGACCACAAAATTAACTGTAGCAACTGCAAGTAGGAAAAATGAGTGTAAAAGTGAGATTTACATGACCACAAATTTAACTGTAGCAACTGCAAGTGGGAAAAGAAGAGTTGCAAAAGTGTTTTGCATTTTACATTTTGCAAACGAAACCAAACAACTGTAAATGTAAAGTTGCAAAACTTTTTGCATTTTGCAAATGTTTTGCAACTTACCACACACGCCCTAAGAGTTTTTATGAAAGATCAAAGAATCGATTTAATTTTAAATTCTTACTTTAATTTATAATAAGATTATGCATTTAGACATAGTTAAAGGAAGAATAATTTCTTGTTAACCTATGACCTTGGATAGCTTAAATTTTCTGTAAAAATACTTCAACACTTTTCTCTCTTTCAAAATGCGTTTTCAAAATACTAACATTTATTTTCTTTCTTTATGGATTTTTTGGGTGTAATTCGTTTAAAACCTTCATGAGACATAACTCGTCCTCTAGGGAAAACCTAGTAGTTTAATGACTTGTTACACATGCTCAGTGCAATCGCGTCACCTGCGAAAGTGTTGTAATAATTTTATTAATTAGTTTTTTATTTTGTTCGGGACAAGCAAAAGATAAGTGTGGGGGTGTGATTAGTCTCCATATGTGCATATTTCATACCACATCTTCACATTTACTCTATATAAAATATTTCTAATAATAGTTTTCTTGTGTGTTCCTAGGTCCGTGACGTGGAATGAAGATGAAGCCTAAAAATCCCATTTATTTGGTGATTTTAGAGCCTAAAATATAACCATTGACTTTGGGGAGATAATCTATCAAATTTGGAGCGAAAATCAGAAACCGATAGGGGAACCAGTAGGAGGACAAGCCAGCAGTCTGCACCCACTGGCGTGGCGCGCCGGGCCCCAGAAGAGCAACAGAAACACAGGAAAAATCGCGATTCAGCGGCCTTCTGGTGAGGGCACGTGTCGAGTTTCGACTCGTGGCCAATGATGCTTCCCAGTTGCCCCCCTTAGCCTATAAATACCCTAGGTTTTTCAGAAAGAAAAGAAGGAGAGTTTTTAGGGGTAATTTCTCCCATTTTGTGTAGTTTAGTGTAGTTTGCTTTTTTTATTTTATTTTTTATTTTCTTTGTAAATCATGTAATAGGGAAGAGAGATGCATAGGATGAAAGTTAGGGTTCTTGTAATAGAAGGTGACATTCTATGAAAGAATCTCTCCTTATCTCTATTGGTTTTCTTCTCTCTAACTCTTTACGTGCTTAGTTTTTTCTCTCATGGCAACTAATCACTAACCACTAACTTGCTAACTCCTTACTTGATAATCCACAAGAATCTAATAGCCTTTACTTGGCCTTGCTCTTGCAAGAGCAATTGATAGCTCATGATGATGAATTCTAACACTCTAACTTCTAACTCTTTAACAAGTTACCATTACTTTATTTCATACTTGCCCTAGTTAGTTTTGATGGTTTAAGTGTAGCTTGTACTTGTTTGTTGAGTTTGGATGTGATGAGTAATCTTAGGGGTCATGCTTTGTAAAGCTCTTGAATCAAGAACTAGTGATAGTCAATGATGTATGTGAGATAACTATCACTAAGAGGTTAGCATATCAGTGAAAACATTAGTAGTTAGTAGCCATGAGTGTTCTTTCCTTTTTACTCTATTTTAGAAATATATTAAAAAATCACAGATACCTTTTTTTCAATATTTCTATCTTTATTTCCATTGTATTCTTCTCTTTTCTTTCTTTGTTTTCCTTTCTTTTGATTCTTTCAAACATTGAAGAATACTTAACACACATATGAATCAACCGGTAAAGCTTCTATCACTTCTCTTCCCTGTAGATTCGATCTGTTTAGCCACCATGCTATAGCAGAAGTATCAAGGAAGCCAAAGCACACGCATTTTAATTTTTGATTTCAAAATGATACTTTTTGAACGCAGTTTTCCCTAATCAAAGAGCGAGGCTGTCAGAGCTCGCGCTAGTATAACGTCGTAGTACAATCGCGAAAACTTGACTTTTATCGCATTTTCGCGACAGTATCAGGGCCGTTGGCGGACATTTTCATCAATGGCCGCGAACGATTGTACCTAGGGTTTTGTGCCTATAAATATATCGCTTGGGCCTTAATGTGAGGAATTACCTAGGAAGAGAGCATTTTATTTAGGGTATTCTCTATGATTTTTTATTAATCTCTTGTAATTTTTTTCTTTTGTTTTAGTCCAGAAAATATGAGTGAGAGAGAGTGAAAATTTTGTATTGGATCAGTGGAAAATCAATACAAGATTGTTTCATCTTCTACCTCTATTTTCATTACTTTTACTTGCTCTTTCTTTTTCTTTGCAAATAGTATAGAATGACTACTTTTTTGCTCTTTCTTTTTATGAATAGCTAACTTCTTTACTTACATGGTTAACTAACGACTAACTCACTAACCTCTAATTATTTGATTGATAATTCACATGAATCAATAAGCCTCACAATGAGCCTTGTGCAAGTAAGAGATATGGATGGCTAACGATGAAGGGTTTTAACTCTAACACACTAATATGCCAGCTAATTCTTATATTTCATACTTAACTATGTACTCTTAATGATCTATTAATGTACTAACCTTACTTTGTTTGATAAGTTAGAGACTACCATTCATCCATGCCGATACCAATTGTGCACTTGTAATTCACCCCATTCTCACCTTAAAACGGATCTTGATGGGGTGACATTCGAGTTTTTGTCATGTAACGCAAGGTGATCGGGGTGAAAATACACCTAAAGGGGGGTGAAAAGGTGTAGTGCTAATCTATATGATAAATAATGCGGAATTAAAAACTTTTAGACTAACACACAATATATAACTAAATATGAAGCCAAATTTCCCGTAAAGGGCTTTAGAACTTCTCCTCACGATTCTTCTAAACTAAGAGTTGAGGTGCTTCAATAACTCTCTTGGTTGAATACTAATATGAACACATAAACAGTATTAAACATGAATAGATATGAGTAATAATAGCAATGCAAGATATAAAGAGTAGAGAGTTGAGAGAAAAAAAGATCCAAATGCAAACACCAATATATGTTTTGAGGTTCGAGCACCGCTCTACGTCCCCGCCTTAACACAGAAGGATTTCGACTATTGTCCACCAAGAACCTTCCATAAAGGGACCTCTACTGAGGAATTATAACTTACAAACTAGGATTACACAACTGCTACTCTCTCACACCTCTACACAAGAGGGAAGGTACAAAGCCAAGCACAAAGCAAAAAAGTAATTACAAATTGGTGGTTACAAAGATCACAAACATTACTTGGTGATCACAAAAAATCAGAAACAAAACACCTCTCACAATACGAGATCCTAGAGGATAGATTTGTAAAGAAGAGCTCAAGTATATGAGTGAACAAAGTTTTAGAAAAAGAAACACAAAGAAAACATTAGGGAAAAACTCTTGAAAAATATAAAAATGAAAACTAAAAACTAGATTTCCCAAAACTTATTTTTCATTGATTTTTTAAAACTTTGAAACTAAATAAAAATAGAGAATTTTAGCACAAAAAATTATTTAAAAACTCTTTAGAAAGTAGGCAAAATAGCTATTGAAATTTTTTTGAAAATCTTGTTAAAAACTAGCCAAGAAAATCCTTTTAAATAGCCCAGACAAAAAATAGCCGTTTGGGCAAGATCCAGGCCAAACTGGCCTGTCGAACGACCGCTCTGTCGACCGATCAGCAGTCATTTTTATGACCGCTGTGGTTGACGGTCGACCGCCCAGTCGACCGTCCCCAAAATACAAAGTATAACTCTATGTTGGTCAACCGCCCGGTCGACTGGCACCCAACAGAAACTTTGGTTGAGCTAGTCGATCGACCGGTTGGTCGATCGCCCAATAGGCTCATTCATGTGTGCACGTCGGTCGACCGAGCTAGCCTTTGGTCGACCGGTCGGTCAATTGCAAGCAGCCCAAAACCAACAAAACCAACTTCAAAATCCATAAAAATTTCAATAAATTTCACAAAAATAAATTCACATAAATACTTTGAATTAAAAATATATGTGATAAAAAATCAACACATATTACAAACAATTGAACTATTTTTAAGGTATAGAAATATAGGGGAAAAAATTGTATTTTCCAAAATACAAACATTGAAATGAAAATCTAATTTTTCTATAAACTTTTATGAATACAAAAACAAGTTATTGAAACTCATTCATTATAAGCATAATGTGTATGGATAGAATTCAATATACATAGTAAATGATATATACTAGTTTTTGGCAATAAATACCAAAATAAGTTTTGATCAAAACAAAACTTAAACAAATAAACTAGATACATCAAAATAAGTTTTTCTAAATATGTATGAACCATCAATGTATATGGATGAAATCCAATATACATATGAACCATGTAAACCTTTTTTTTTGGAATTTATTCATGAAACTAATATATGTATACTTGAAATATTCAAAACACAAAACATATTACATGTTAAACAGAAACACAAAACTTATAGAAATAAGTTTTTGTAAACTCTAATATGTGTAGATAGAATCCGACACATATACAAATCATGAAACTTATTCTATGTAGATATAAACCAAAACTAAATGGTTAAACTGAAAACCAAAATATAAACTTGTATGTGTGAACTTGAGCAATTCAAAACTATTCTATCCTTACATAAGATCTAAACAAACATCTAAATAAACAAACCTAGACTCAAGTCTTCTTGTCGATCTACTTCTCCAAGACGACTTGATCCAAACTTGATCCATGAGCTAGGCTCTTCTTTGAGTACTTGATGCGATCTTGAAGCGTAAACTCTTGAATCAACGTGTGATAGCTTCAAATAGGACTTCGAATCTTTTTTTGAAGCTAAACCCCGACTAAGATCTTGATTGAATATCTTAAATTTAATAAACATAATATCATTAGTACCATAACTTTATAAGTTAGTCATCATCAAGACTAGGGTGAAAAGCCTCCGGACCAACAATTTCCCCCTTTTTGATGATGACAAAACTTATGAGGTTATATATGCATGGATTAAAGATCTTCTTCTCCAAGATGAAATAAGCTTCATAAAACCCCCCCTTAACTCATGCATAACATAAAACATGAAGATATTCAATAAAGCTCATAATTAAACATCAAACATAGATGTATATGAATAAACAAAACATAGCATGCATATATAAACTCTAACTTTCTCTCCCCTTTTTGTCAATTCATTAACAAATGGGTAAAGAAAAATAAGCTAAATATATATGCGATATAAATTTTAAAGAGGAGAGACGTCAAGTTAACTCTCCCTGCATACATGCATTACATGAAGAAAGAGATGAATAAACCCTAACCCATATAAGCATAATATACAATGTATAGACGGATATGTTAAGCTCCCTCTAGACACGTGTATCATATAAAGAAAAGAGGTCAAGCGCTTTTTTTATACTACACTTATCATGAATGTATATATATAGGTGATATTAAGCTTCTCTTGCATATAAGCAACACATGTCAAAACAAATTTTGAAAACCAATTAAAACAAAATAAAACACTTGCAATCAGCAAAACAAATTTTGATACCACAAAATATACCAATTGAAAAACAACATGGATACATATAAAAATTATAACAATTGAAAAATAACATGGATTTTTTACTTTTAATTCTTTTTAAATTCTAAACTATTTTGCAATATAGATACCAATTGTAAACAATTGATACCAATATGGAAAATATAAGCATTTTCTAAAACAAAATATTTTTCTCAAAAAGAGTGGGAGTACAATATTGATAAAAGCAAGAATTATTTGTTGGTCCCGAGATGATGCCAATTGTAGGATCTAGAATATACGTCAACACTCAAACAAAGATATTAGCGTTACAGAAATAAAGAACTTGCAATAAAAAGAAATTAAATCTAAGAAAGTAAAACAAACGCAAACACGAGAGATTTATCCTGGTTCGGTCCTCGTGACCTATGTCCAGTCCCCAAGCCACCCGCTTGAGATTTTCCTTTATCCTTTGACTTTGTACACCCAAATCAACACCTTACACACCACTTAGCAAATCTCCTTTGCCAAATGTGTACAACTCTTCTTACAACCAAGAAGATCACAACACCTTGTACAAACTCTCTTCAACCCGAAGACGCTCTTGTACAATGCTCCTCTTTGAGTGATTACAAATGATCCTATAAGCCTTGAATATGTATGTGATTGTGGACAAGAGCTATTATAGGTGGACTTTCAGAAATCTTCACAATAGAGTAGGAATTGGTGAAGAAATAGAAAGTGAAAACAAGTTTTCTGAAAACCAAAATTTTGACATAGTTTTTGTTCAGAAAACTTGTGATTTGGTTTGGTGTTTTTAGTCTAGGATAACATACCTATTTATAACTGAAATTCATAGTCAGTTAGGGTAGTTATCAGGTCCATTTTGAATATATTAGCGTTGGATAACGTTAGATAAAACATCAGAAAATAGAAACTACTTAACAGTCAGAAACTGCCATTAGTCGACTAGGGATAAGGGGTTAGTCGATTAGGTTAGACAATTTACACTGGGTTAGTCGACTACAAAAGAGACCAAGTCGACTAGGTCAACATTGAATCAAAAGACAAGTTTCTGAAAACTGAAACTAGTCGACTAGCAGAGTTTGTAAGTCGACTATAACTTGTATTAGTCGACTAGTAATACTGATAAGTCGACTAATGCTGATAAACAGAAAGTTGATATCTTTTCAAGACAATACTTAGTCGACTATAAGACTTTTATAGTCGACTAGATAATGTATTAGTCGACTACAAGAAGGTCAAGTCTGCTAATAGGAAGGGTCAAGTCTGCTAATAGGTGGTCAAGTCTACTAATAGGAAGGGTCAAGTCTACTAATAGACTAATGATGTGAATGTGTGTTTCACGCCTTTTAATATTCTAATAAATATTACAATACACATCCATAGTCACTCTCTTTGGAAAGTCTTGAGCATGTAGAACTTTTATATAGGCTTGTGAGATAGAGCTCCAATAATATGGCTTCACAATGTATCATCAAAATCAAGTTTTAACATTATTCTCCCATTTTTGAAGTACCAACAAAACCAATGCATAACTTATAAAAGATACCAATTAACATTTAGAACTAAATCAAGCTTAGCATAAAACAATTTGTGCTATAAAACAAATATGTATGAACATTGTTAATCTAGTATAAGAAATCATATATATGTATGTATGATCAATTTAAATACTAATTGAAATACGATACATACATATATAAGAAAATATAATATTATAAAAAAATAATAATAATCATGTATAACTCAAGAAGAGCACAACAACTCCTCTCCCCAATAACACTACACAAGAGGTAAGGCACCAATGCTAGAACAACTATCACCTCTCCATAAGAGGTATAGGCACAAAGCCAACCAAACTATCACCTCTCCACAAGAGAGATAACAACCACCAAAGCAAAGGTAAGATTTACAACTTGGTGATCTCAAGGACCACAAACCACTCTTGGTGATCTCAGTGGACCACAAACACTTTTCTCACCAACAAAAAGATCCTAATGATAGGATAAAGGTAATAGCTCAAGTTGTGAGAAAAATCAAGGAGTTTGGAAGATAAAATCTCAAAGAAATTTTTTTGGTAAAACAATAGATATAGATGAAGAAGATAAGCCAAAACCAAATTCTCAAAATCTCTTTTCTTTAAATTTCTAACACTTGAAAATGCAAATAAAAAAATCAAACTTTTTTCTCAAAAAATTCTTTTGAATTGCTGCAAAAATACTTGTAAGATAGAAAATAAAGGCTCTCAAAATCATTGTTGAAAACAGTCCAAGGAAACCCCTTTTTATAGACTTTTAAAAATAAAGTCGTTGGCAGCCAAATATGGTCAGATTGATGATTGATACACAATATTGCATATTTTACCACATAATCCCCATGCATATTGCAAATAATATATGATTTTTACTCATCTTCTCTATATATTTGCAGGTCCACACTCAAATGAGAGAAAGCCCAATAATCACTTTAATTAGCAATAATTAAAGGGATTAAATCCAAGATTAAAATAAGCCCAAGATTTGAAATCAGAATCCAGAGAGATCCGCGCGCCAATTGAAGATTCTAGAAGGCCACGTGGATAACAACCTCTCAACCAACCTACAACAGAATTCTGTTTCCCAACAGAATCCGTTTTGCCGCGCCTTGCCGCGCGCTCGCGGCAGTTCCAGGGTTGTTGAGATCCGGATTTTGCGCCAACAGAAAGGGCTCTTGAAGCTTCTCTCTCAGCCTATAAATATCTGCACCTGACCTGCGAGAAATGACAGAATGGAGAAGAGAGGAGAAATTGTTAGATGTTGTAATTTTTCATAGGTTTCTCTCTAGGTTTTAGTTCTTTAGATCCCTCTTCTTCTTCCCTAGAAATCTATGCAAGAGAGAGATTGTAAGAGAGAGAGAGAGAGCTTGTAATCTTCAAGGAGTGACAACTTGAAGCAAGGATTAATCCATTCTCTACTTCTCTACTTAAAGCATGGTTTCTAGTTTAATTGCTTTCTTTACTTGCTTTCTTTACTTTCTTGCAATTTACTTCATGCTTTGCTTTTCTTCATTAATGGCTTGTAACTAATTTTTCTACCATGTACTAGCTAACCACTAGCCTTGCCATCTTCACTAACTCATGGGTGATTGTTTTAGTTCATCTTGCAAGTTGGATGGTCTTCTCTTCTCCGATGGGTTAAACCACCCTTCATCTACATGAGAAAGTAATTAGATCAACACGCAAGACAAACCTACGCCGATGAAATCAACATGAGGCACGCCTTCACTATCACGGAGTTTAGTAAGTTTGGTAAGGTAGTAAGGTAAGCTAGTCATGGTTTGCTTCTTCAAGTTTACTTTCTTTTTAGTAGTTAGTCCAAAACCAATCTTGATCTTGATTTCTTTTTACATTTTCCATCATGAATATATCCATCCTTTCTTCATTTCATTTTCCCATTTGTTTTTATTCTTATAAACATAGAAGAATTCTCATTTACTTTCTTCACTACGGACCGTAACGCTTCCATCGCTAGCTCTTCCTGAGAATCGACTCGGTATAGCTCTATGCTATAACGGAGATAGGAAAGGGTACATTGAACATATAAATACATTTGTGGAGTGATACAAGCACTTGAGGTTGTTTCTAAACCTTAACTCTCTTTCCATTGAATACATATATTTGTGCTCTTTTACACTCCATAATACGACACCTTTCCCGTCCTAATCAATTTTTGGCGCCGTTGCCGGGGAGAGCAACGGATTTTCTTTAAAGTGAGAAACTAAACGAATTTTTTCTCTCTGTTGCAGGTTACAGGTTGAAGAAACAGCAAAATTTGCATTGCAGTGACATATAAGTGGACCTGGGCCTCTGCTCTCGAAAGCAGAGACCAGGATCCCTCAGTTTTGCCGCAATTTCTGGGTTTTTGCCGCAGATTTGCGGCAATTCTGAGATCACTACTGACCATATTTCTGCAGGGCTTCTGGTTGTGCAAAATACATCTGCTGCAGTACTTAATTTCTTGTATTCTTCACCATACTCCTGCTAATTATAATAACAGTAAAACATTGGTTGAAACGTTAAAAATTGTTTAGACATTTGCATTTCTAGGCACGTGTCTTTCAATTCATTTACTTTTACTGTTGAAGAGTGCTGGAGGCAAGTACGTTTCGCATTGCATGTAGACTAGGAATCATCTCTTGCTTGATTTTCATGCTTTGAGTGTATCCTAGTTATATCTCTTGTACACTTGCACAATTCAATTTTAAGGGCATAACCGATAAATAAGATAAGGTGGGTTATTACCCTTTCCTTAGCCCGAAAATCATTTTCCCAAGCACTCACTAACCCAAGCCTAATTTAATAAAATTTGATAGACGTTGGCCCTAGGGACATCTCGGACTCATTTAGGAGATTATCCTAAGGGGGAAAAGTGTTGGAAATTGACTCTTGCAAAATCAGTGTCTAGGCAAGGATTGAGGGCCGAAAGCCCGAAGGTTGGTGGTTACTTAATTAAGGAACGTCTTTGACGGAAAACCTCCCAGCAACTTTGCCCTTACCCGGCTGATTAGCCTGTGGTCAAAGTCTACACTAAACCTCCCTTGGACGGTCTAATCAGTTAGGAGTCGTCTAGGTTTAGGTCAACCCTTCTTTTGGCTTGGTTTTGATTTTTTTTCTCTTCTTTTTTGTTTGTTGTTTGATTTTTCTTTTTTGTTTGTGATTGTTTGTGATATGGCATTCAACAATAATAATTCTTTCCATCCGAACATGAATCCATATTTCACACCGACTTCATATTCGGATAATTCCAACCCGGTGTTTTACAATACGCACCAACCAAATACACCGGGTTGGCCTTATCCGAATCAATATGACCCATACCCCCCATCTAATAATTATAATTTCCATAATGATTTCAACTCGTCACAGAGTCAATGGGGATTCCAGTCCCCCGAGTTTAATTATCAACCTCCTTGTCCACCCATATCCACCTAGTCCACAATATCCACAATATTCATTCCCCGATTCTGCTTCATATATTCCTTTTTCTGGACCTCCCATTGAAGAAAATCTGAGTTCCAAAAGAGGATAGAAGCCAATCTACTAGAGGCAGAGCAACAACTTAAGACCAAATTAGCCTCTCCAATTCCATCACATTTTCAGATACATACTCAGTTCCACCAGTCCAAAATAAAAGACCATCAATTTTGGAAATGAGTATGCGTGAGTCCAAACACAAATCCCAAAATCTGATGGACTCACAATTTCAATATCACTTCCAAGACAATACTTCATCTTTCCATCAAAACAATGAAGTCATCAATTTGGAAAGATGCTTGAAGACATGACTCATGCTCAAAATGTTAGAAATCGTGACATAGAGTTGATGATCCAAACTCTTCATTCTCATCCTATTTCTAATGTCACTAGCCACTCTATTAAAGAAGATGCGTCATGTAGTTTTGGAAATCAAGATTCTATTTCAGCACACCCACCTGAACTTGTCCAAACTTCAAATCCCACTGATAGTTTGGCTAGTTTTCCTTTTCCTGAAATAGAACTTGAAAATGATTATGATCCTGAACCCCAACTTAGTGATTCAATTCTACTTTCTGATTCAATTATGACTCTGGTGTCTTCACCTGATTTCACTCCATTTCCCGAGTCAGTATTGGATCCAATTCCTATCAATTTTGAAATTGAATCACCAATCTTTTATGATGATCATATTGAACTTGACCAATTTCATACTTTTGAAAGTCCATTTGATAAATTGGCAAGTTCACATTTTTGTGGAATTGAACTACATGAGGAATATGATCTTGAACCCCAACTTCGTGATTCACTTCTTTTTCCTGATTCAATAATGACGCCGATAACCTTACCTGACTTTAATCTTTTCCCGGAGTCGACATTGGATCCTGTCCCAATTCATAATGAAGTTGAATCACCCATCTTTGAGGATCATATTGAACTTGACCAATTCTACACTTCTGAAGATACTATTGACAAATTGGCAAGTTCTTCATGTATTGAACTACATATGGAATGTGACCTAGATTCTCACTATCTCTTTACTTCTGAAACTGATTGTACAATTCTATCGGAAGATGTTGACTTAAGTTTCGAAGAATTGTATGGTGATGAGCTAGAATTTCTTAATACTGGAAGTAAAGAGATATCACCCATAGTAGGTCACATCCCATTGTTGGAAAATGATTGTGGACTTGAGCTTCATTTTCTTGACTTGGACCAAATTCCTGAACTCACTTCGACTCCTACACCTTCACTTGACTTCGGTCACCTTCCTGAGTCCAAGTCAACCGTTCTGTCATTTCATACACCATTCTGGACAAGGTGGTTGACAAATTTGACTCTGAAATTTATTATGAAAAATGGAAATTAGATGGGGTCATGTACTTAATAAAAATCTTTCAAGGATTTATCTTTTTAGTGGGTCATATTCATGATATTTTTGGTGGGTTCCTCAAAACCCAAAGAAAAGTTGATTGGGCCATGTTTCGTGGACCAATCAGCCGCCACCGGAACCACCACCTTGAGGTGATTTTTCTTTCCCTCTCCATTTTCTTTCATGCATACATATATCACGATGCATTGAGGACAATGCATGAAATAAGTGTGGGGGAGGGTTTACTAACATAGGATTTCATTTTCTAGGATTTTCATTTTTTTTTAGGTTTTTATTTTCTTATAGATTTTATCTTTCTTTGTAGATTTTCTATTTTCTTTTAGATTTTACTTTTTCTTTTAGAAATTAAAAAAAAAACTTTTGAAATAAGAGACAAAGTTTTGATCTATTTTTAAGAAAATTAAGATGTATCTTAGGAATTAAGAAAGCCTTAATTATGACATCTTAAACCTAGTTGAAATAATAGATCTTGTTTGAGATTATAGACTAAGTAAGTAAATTGGTGAGATATTTTTATCTTGAATTTTTACCTTAGATAAATATGCACTTTACACTTACACATTTCTTGGGATGGAAACAAAGACCAAAAATGCCATAAAAATAAAATTAAAAAAAAGAATAAAACATCACCTATTAAGCTGGATAAATATGCCTTAAGAAGCATGGTTATTCACGCATAATGGTGAAAAACATCACTCATTAAGCTGGAGAATTATGCCTCAAGAAGCATGATTATTCACGCCTAACGGTGATAAAATAAATAATCCCCTTTAATTTTGTGGCCTTTTTTACTCGAGACCTTAAACCCGAGGGATGTTTTCTCATCTGGTGCCCTAAGACCGTCTGGTTTGGGAGTCATCGTTTAAAGGCTCGTTACATGGGTAAACTAGAAAGCCTAGACTAGGGAAGAAAAAAGCATAAAAAAGAATATAATAAATGGCTTGATGGTTAGAGTTGAAATCCCAGAAATTTTCACTGAGCACGGTGTGCATATTATCTAGGTTTTATGAAAGATAAAGTATTCAATCCAATTTTGAACTCTTACCTTAATTGAAGATAAGATCTTGCATGGAGACTAAGTTTAAGGAAGAATGATTATAGGTGGACTTATGACCTAAGATCACTTATATTTTTGCAAAAATAGTTCGAAAACGTTTCTCTCTTTCAATGCATTTTCAAAACACTAACATTTGTTTTCTTTCTTTATGGATTTTGTGGGGTGTAATCCGCTGAAAACCCTCAGGAGACAACACTCCTCCTCTAGGGTAACCTAGAGATTTAACGGCTTGTTGCACATGCTCATGCAATCGCGTCACCTGCGAAAGTGGTGTAATAAATTGGTAGTATAGTTTTTCTTTTCTTTACCAGAGACGAGCAAAAGAATAAGTGTGGGGGTGTGATTGATACACAATATTGCATATTTTACCACATAATCCCCATGCATATTGCAAATAAATATATGATTTTTACTCATCTTCTCTATATATTTGCAGGTCCACACTCAAATGAGAGAAAGCCCAATAATCCTTTAATTAGCATAATTAAAGGGATTAATTCAAGATTAAAATAAAGCCCAAGATTTGAAATCAGAATCCAGAGAGATCCGCGCGCCAATTGAAGATTCTAGAAGGCCACGTGGATAACAACCTCTCAACCAACCTACAACAGAATTCTGTTTCCCAACAGAATTTGTTTTGCCGCGCCCTTGCCGCGCGCTCGCGGCAGTTCCAGGTTGTTGAGATCCGAATTTTGCGCCAACAGAAAGGGCTCTTGAAGCTTCTCTCTCAGCCTATAAATATCTGCACCTGACTTGCGAGAAATGACAGAATGAGAGAAGAGAGAGAAATTGTTAGATGTTGTAATTTTTCATAGGTTTCTCTCTAGGTTTTAGTTCTTTAGATCCCTCTTCTTCTTCCCTAGAAATCTATGCAAAGAGAGATTGTAAGAGAGAGAGAGAGAGAGCTTGTAATCTTCAAGGAGTGACAAGTTGAAGCAAGGATTAATCCATTCTCTACTTCTCTACTTAAAGCATGGTTCTAGTTTAATTGCTTTCTTTACTTGCTTTCTTTACTTTCTTGCAATTTACTTCATGCTTTGCTTATCTTCATTAATGGCTTGTAGCTATTTTTCTACCATGTACTAGCTAACCACTAGCCTTGCCATCTTCACTACTCATGGGTGATTGTTTTAGTTCATCTTGCAAGTTGGATGGTCTTCTCTTCTCCGATGGGTTAAACCACCCTTCATCTACATGAGAAAGTAATTAGATCAACACGCAAGACAAACTACGCCGATGAAATCAACATGAGGCACGCCTTCACTATCACGGAGTTTAGTAAGTGTTGGTAAGGTAGTAAGGTAAGCTAGTCATGGTTTGCTTCTTCAAGTTACTTTCTTTTTAGTAGTTAGTCCAAAACCAATCTTGATCTTGATTTCTTTTACATTTTTCCATCATGAATATACCATCCATTTCTTTCGTCTTTTTTCATTTTCCCATTTGTTTTTATTCTTATAAACATAGAAGAATTCTCGTTTACTTTCTTTACTACGGACCGTAACGCTTCCATCGCTAGCTCTCCCTGAGAATCGACTCGGTATAGCTCTATGCTATAACGGAGATAGAAAAGGGTATTGAACATATAAATACATTTGTGGAGTGATACAAGCACTTGAGGTTGTTTCTAAACCTTAACTCTCTTTCCATTGAATACATATATTTGTGCTCTTTTACACTCCATAATACGACACCTTTCCCGTCTAATCAATTGACCTTCCGATCGACCGGCCAACGGTCAAAATTTTGACCGTTGCCTACCTCTAGTCGACCGCGTCGATCGACCGCCTTTACCCAAGAGTAAGGGAACTGCAGTCGGTCGACCGTGCGGTCGACTGGCCTAGAGAGGCTGGCTACGTGCACATGTTTATGCACATCGGTCGACCGACCACTGATCCGGTCGACCCCCCGATCAACGCGCCACACAAAACAGGCAGGGATAAAGGATGAAAACTGGTCCTTTTGATTCAATTAAAATACCATAAAATCACTTTAATTCTATAAAAATAAGTTCTTATAAGATTTTTGAAGAACAAGTATGTGTGACCAAAATTCAACACATATTACAAATATTTTGAACCATTTTTGTGATTTAGAAATTAAACTTAAAACCAAAACTGTATTTTTCAAAACTTGTATTTTGAAATGAAAAACCATTTTTCTCCAAAACATGTATAGATACAAAATAATATATTGAAACTCTTTTATAGCATAGAGTGTATGGATAAAATCCAATACACATGAAAGATATTATATCTATGTTTTTGATATGAAATCCAAAACCGGCTAAATGAAAACCAAATACAGAAACTTGTGTGTGTGGACTTGAGCATATCAACACTATCTATCTTACACAAGATCTAAACAACACAAACTGAAGTCTTTTTATAGAACTCTATCTCCAAGTTGACTCGATCCAAACACGAACCAACGAGGTAGACTTCAACCGAGTGCTAGATGCGATCTTGATGCGCAAGCTTTTGAATCAACACGTGTAAGCTCCAAAACACCTTTATTGAAGCTACACACCTACTAAGATCTTGATAGATAACTGAAACTAAACAAGTATAAGATCATTAGTACACTATAACTATATGAGTTAATCATCATCAAACTAGAGTGATAGGCCTTGGGCCAACAGAAAGTTAGCCATGCGTTTTTACCATTAAGAAAATCACTTTTACAAACCAATCCAAATAATTTTTGAAATAATACTTATTTTCTTTTCAATCTTTATTTAAAATAAAGAACTTTCTCTTTACTTTGAACAGAACCGCATCAAAGCTTCCATCGCTCTCCTTCCTTGTGGATACAACACCTGTAGCCACTTTGGCAACTACGAAAGAATCACAAAAACAGTACCATCGACCCATATTTCTTTACTTATATTAGTGCATGCTTTTGCCGATCAAAATTTGGCGCCATTGCCGGGAGGGAAATGGCTTTATTGTTCATATTAAGGATTTTTCTTTGTTTTTGTGTGTAGGAGAGTACCAAGGAGCTAGCTATCACGGGAAGCAAGAGTGGTAGCTAAGACACTGCACGGGAATTCATTTGCCCTCAAAAAATTCAAGTAAAAGCGAATTTTTGCGATTGAAGTACTAACAGAAGCTCTTCTGCAGGGTTACCGAAAATCGCTCAAATGCTTTCTAAAATTTTTCGTTCATTTGTATGCTTCACCCTTTACACTTGTAATAATTCAACAGAAATCTATTGTTCCTAATTGAAAATTGAATTAGACTCTTACATTTAGGGCATTTGTCTATTTCAATTCATTTCAATTTCTGCTGCTGAAGAGTGCGGGAGAAAGGTATGTGTGCATTCATATAGAATAGCCAACATTTTAGAGTGATTTAATCGCTTTGAGTGTTATCTTGTTGTGAATAAACTGTACACTTGCACAATTGGCGTTAAGGGCAAACCCAAACAAACAAGATCAGGTGGGGATTTCATCACCCTTCCTTAGACCAAAAACTATCTCCAAGTAACACTCACACAACCTATGCCTTAACTAAAAATTGATAGATGTTGGCCCTAGGGACATCTTGCACTCACTAAGAGATTAACCGAGGGTGAAAATTGCAAGAATTATACTCCTGCAATCGGTGTTTAGGAAAGAGGACTGAGAGGTAAAGCCTCAAAAACTCCATGGTTTTGTGTAATTAAGGCCAGTGGCTCACGCCCGGATATCTCTATCAAGTTTTACCCTTTCCTGCTGATTAATTTGCAGTCGAGTTCCTCCAACACCTCCTCCCCGGAAATCGACAAATTAAAAGTCGTCTAGGTCCAGTACCTTAAACTAAGACTTGGTGGTTGTTTCTTTTTCTTTTGATTTTTTTATTCTTTTTGATTGTTTATTGTCTATACGTTGTTTGTGGTGTGCTGCATGTAAGAGTGGGTGAGAGATCCTATAATTTTCGGATTAACCAAAAATACTTATCTACCCCTGCATCCAAAACCGGTGATGGCGTCACTACAAGACAGGTTTTACCCATCAGAACCTCACTACCATTTTGTATAAAACTTCCTGAAGAGAATGGAAATAACTTTGAGTTAAAGCCCCAGTTCATCAACACCCTTCCAAATTTCATGCTTTAGAATCGGAAGATGCATACTTCTTTGTTTAAGGAATTTGAAGAAGTATGTCTCATAATGCGCATTCCCCAGCTAGGAGACAATGTCGTTAGGTTACGTTTCATTCCTTTTCCCTAAAAGACCTAGCTAAGAAATGATTGTACTGTTTGGGCTGTAGATTCAGTTGCAACATGGGATGATTTTGTAAATGCCTTCTTGAAGAAATTCTACCCAATTCATAAGACGCCCTCATTAGAAAGAATATCATGCAGTTTTAGATAAGAACAAGTAACCCATTCTAGAGATACTTTGGACAATTCAAAGATCTCCTAACTCAATGCCCTCATCACGGTGTAGAGAAATGGCATCAGTGCCAGATTCTCTATGATGATTTGGATTATCAAATGAAAATCCTGTTAGAAACCATATGTCATGGAGGGTTCATGCAAAAAGATGAAAATCGGGGTTGAGGTTTATTTGAGGATTTAGCTTAAAAAACCTGTAATGGAGCCAATCTCAGAAAACCCAAGGAATTCACAGTCCATAGCTTCAAATGAGGGCTCCTATTTTTAGGAACATCCATAGCTGCAGAAGCTATGATTGCTACCTTGATGAGGAGAATAGAGGCTCTAGAAATAAAAGAGCAAGCCAATGTCAACCAAATCAAACCCACTACCACTTCACAATCCGGGTTGTTCATATTGTCAGGCACCAAACCACGTCTTTAAAGAATGTCCTATTTTCAGACTCACCAAGTGCCGCCGAAACACATGAATGTGGCCTATTCACGGTCGCCACATAATCTTACCCGCAAACGTACTCTAGGCCAAATTTTCCAATCATCTCCACCATCCAAATCATCCAACGAATTTTCCCAGTCAAGCTCCATTCCTCCTACCAGAGTTCACCAATTGAGAAGAAATTAAGTAAATTGGAGGAGAGCATGGAGGTTTTTAGAAGTCCCAAATAGCCTTCATGCAAAATCAGGACAAAAACATTGAGCAACAATTCATAGGCCATATCGAGATTGGAAATGCAGATGAGCCAATAGCTAGCTCTCTAAGTAAAAGACCAAAGGTATTTTACCTAGTCAGCCACTAGTCAACCCGAAGAACTCCAATCAAGCTTATGAAGTTCAAGATCCTCAGATTAACCAGTGCAATGTTGTTCATACACTCGATCTGGAAAGAAGGTGGACAACCAGGTCTACTAGCAGAAAAATCCTACTCCAATGATCCTGCTCCTGCCTCCACATCGGCCAGCTCCTCTCAATTTGCTCCGCAAATATCTGACAAGACAAAGCTACCGAACAAGTCCACGAACCTGTAGTAACCTTTTCATAATAGGCTTAGGAACAATAATGAGAACATGCACATGAAAAAGATACTTGAGATGTTTAACCAGGTCAAACAGAATGTGCCTCTTCTTGACGTCATCCAACAAGTCCCAGCCTATATCAAATTTCTTAAGGATATGTGTATAAAGAAGAGAAAAGACAAGTGTGCCCAAGAAAGTGTTCTGGCAACCAACATAAGCAAAATTCTTTTGGTCCCATTCTGGTGAAATACAAAGATCCCGGATGTTAGGACAAATAGAAATTAGCAGAGTACTCCTTGACCTGGGAGCAAGTATCAACTTGCTACCTCTCTTAGTATGACCAACAATTTGGGTGGGCGAGCTGAGTCTAACTTGAGTCACCATTCAGTTAGCAGACCGATCTGTGAAAACCCCTTAGGGGAAATCACAGATGTACTATCCGGGTCGAGAATTTATCTACCCCGTTGACTTCATTGTGCTTGAGACCCAACCTGTGTCAAATCCATGGTCTCAAACCCCAGTCATCTTCGGGCGCCCATTCTTGCTACAGCCAATGCCATAATCAACTATAGGAACGGGTCCATGTGATTGACCTTGGAGACAGAGAATGAAGTCAATATTTTAAATCTTAGAAGACAACCCAAGGATATAAATGATCAGACTTTTGAGGTCAATTCCATTGAAAATTTAACCAGTGAGCATGAAAAGAGCAAAGAGATGGAAACAGAAAGCGAGTTTGATCTGG
>JAVJIF010002978.1:0-318011 GCA_038442645.1 Agave tequilana
TAAAAAACTTTTGCCATCAAAGTTTTCTTCTACTATTCGTCGTCGTCAAATCACTAGCGACCTTGCGCTGGGCCATGCTCATGCAGCGTGTGTCTAGTGTTGAGTCACTTTTCTCTTCAAGCATCAGCTAAATCTCTTCCTCTTCTTTGATGTCATTGGCGGGATCTCCCTTTCTTCTAGAGCTCACAGGCCACCACGTCGTTGCAGACCAAATCCTCTCCTATTAATGGCGATTACATCTTATCCTCCGACTAGTATTTTTTTGCTCCTCTTTCAAACTCATGTGACATCCTCGTGCACTTATGGTGATGCTAGCCTCTCCTGGTTGAAGTCGTAAGTGCTTCTCCTAGTTGCAAATTCTTTCTTCTTTGACGTTTCTTCTCCAACACTACGCTTATCATGGATATCATGATCTCCTTCTCCATCAGTGAAACTCACACTCAACCTATATGCCTCGCTTCACGCAAAAAATACTCTTTGTAGGTTTTTATATCCGTCTTGCATATACTAAAGAGACTTTGATATTCAAAATCCGCCTTACAACTCGTGAAAGAGACTTAGGTAAATCATATTCAGTAAGTGCTCCGTCTTGATCGAATCTATCCTCTAATAGATACTTCGTCCTTAAATCTACATCACGTTGCTTCTCTTCTTCAGCAATGTAGTTACTCTCCTCATCATCATATTCGTCCTAAATCTTGATGGTTTCAAAGTATATTTTTAACCCTTTAGTAGTGTTAATTTTTGTATCTTTTTATTTTGTTAAACAAATTCTCAATGTCATATCACCGTGAGTTTAGGGAGTATGTAACACAAGTAAAGTAGTACTGTAATTCTCTATTTATTTCGTCTATATAAAAGAGAGGCTATCCCCTATTTAGGATAAAGTGTTAAGCCGTAGGCCCTCAAACCATCTATTTTTTTCAATACCTAATAATTTCAATTAAGATACCCCATATGCAAGATTTTATTCCACTACAACTTCTTAGAATATTAGTTTCCTCGTACAACATATTGTATGAGTAAAATCTAATGTTATGTGTATCTTGAATTGTTCAAATCTAGTTTGTAACTCAGTTTAAATCATCTGGCGCGGGTAACTTTCACAGAGAAATTTTGTAAAAAGTTATGTGATGAAGTGGAGGGCTTGGCCTAAATCTCTTTATATACGTCAAAAAAAGGGAGAAGAAGAAGAAGAAAGAAATACTCCATGCATGTAATTTATTTCTTGCAACACAACCATACAACATATGCATAATGAACGCGCACACATACACACAAACACAACATAAGCGACATAACTTGATGATATAAACATAACTATATGCTGAGATTTGGAAACAACGGCAGCATAAGTGATCACCCCCAAATTGCTTGAATTTGCTCGAACTCTGACCACGTATCTTGCCACCATCCGCACTTCCACCTCAACCTCTGGAACTGGCAGCCTCATCTCCAGACTCATCATCACCATTACGACTAAGGCCTTCGTTTTCTTGGCCGGCAGTACCCGCGCCAGCACTACTGCGATGGTGGCGAGTCTTGTGGTTCTTATGATGCCCGCCTTTCTTCTTCCTTTTTGGGATGCCACGAAAACTATAGCGAAAAACCTTGGCAGGCACACTGGCATAACCTTTGTGCTTACAACTCCATTGTTGTGAGCAGAATCTGGGATTAGTCTCGCAGCAGATGATAGACCATAGACGAGAAATAGTGCCATGAAGGCTAGAGCCAGAGGTCTGAAAGTGTTGCCCATGGTGACAGTGTAGATACCAACTAGGGGCGCGATCCTTGGTATTTATACGATGTTGTGATGTTTATTGTGCTTTGTAGGACAAAGTGATGTGATGCACAAAAAAGCACGTCCAAAACCGAACGTATCTCCAGCGCTGTTTGATGTTGAGTCGATAGTTCTGAATCTTTTTCACTTGTATGCTTGCACAAATACAATGGACCAGTTTAACAATATTTGAATAGGACATAATCTCTCTAAAAGGAATATTTGGATTGGACAAAAATGATGGCTCGTCTGCAATGCACTTGAATGGAAATAGATCATTTATTCAGTTATTTGAATGTTATTCTTTTTTATTTGCTGGAGTTGGAGCCAAACTGTAGGAAATTACAGTGAAGTACTGTTCTGTTTGTCACAAAGGAAACTACATGTCGCTCTAATTATAGCAATTAGACCCACTCTTTCGTTTTATGTCTACAGTTGCCGTCAAATTAATCTCAGTTCTTAATAATTGAGAATGATATAAAATAAAAAGATAGTTACCCATTAATTTCATTGTTTTTTTTTTTTTTTTGCAACAGTACTTCCCTAACACAAATGAACTAAATAATTGTTTCTATATTTTGCAACTGTAAACTATATGTTATCAAACCAAACAACATGCATGATTCATTTGAAGAAATACAAAGTTCATGCAATTATGAACTAATTAATGTTAAATTTTATTTCCAACTACATCAAATTAAACGCACAAGTCTACAACAAAGTAGAGCTTCTGAATACACAGATACAATAAATAATAGAATTACCAAGCAATCAACAGCTGCAATATAAAAGGACATATTCTGGATTGTAGTAACCAATGACTATGCATCTCTTAAAGAAACTTTTCTTAAAATATTAACCGTTTTAGACGTTTGTGGTGGAGAGAAGGTTGAGACATTGTTGGAATCTACTATCAGAGTAACTTTCTTTCCTCGAAAACAAAACAAGGTCTCAAAACACTATAATCGTCCTTCTGGAATGGTAATAACCCTTGTTTTTAGAGAGAGGGGGAGAGAGAGACGGGGGGTGGGGGGGGGGGGGGGGGGGGGGGGGGGGGATGGGGGGGGGGGGGGGGGGGGGGGGGGGGGATAACCCTTGTTTAAAAGAGAATAATAATAATTTTGTTCTCTTAAAAAAATAATTTTTACTTGATTTAAGGCTTTAAACTCATTCTCAAGTGTCCGTTTTTGAGATAAAATCGTGAGGCAAACACCGCCCAACATTTATTAATAAGAGCTTAACGAAATATATACCCAAGAAAGAAGAGTACAAAGATGTACAAATACGATATAGAATTGATCCTTCAGAATAAAAATAAAAAACTAAAAAAAAAATTAAAGATAAAAGTCCATTAGAGCACCATCGGAGCTCCACCAGCATTGCTGACACCGTCGCGGTGCATGCCTCCTCGTCGACCCCTCTATCCTCTCCGCCATGAAGTCCATCGGCGCTGAGTTCAATCATAATCCGTCCTCACCGCCCTCGGCGCTGCTCCCGATGAGGAGTCCATCGATCTCGCCCGTGGCCACAGCTGCGAAACTCATAGAGCGTATTCCCCAGCTCGCCGACTCCTCCGTCCTCTCCGCCAAGAAGTCATCGTCGCCAAAGGTCCCTCAGACCCGACCTCCACCCCCGACACTGAGACTAGTCGACCTTGACCTCAGAGGAGAAGCTGGAGATACTTACTCAAAGGAGAAACTTGAGCAATATTGAAGCCTTAAAATCAAAACCACATGAAGCCCTTATGGCAGCCTACTCAATGCCAAGGAGGAGAAGCTGGTGTCTTCCCTAAGATCTGGTCGCCCTTGGCAGGTGACATCCTCGCTCAGTTGCCCACCCCTTTCACCCCCCCGTCGTTCTGGCACCCTCGACATAGAACCCCCACCCCCCCCCCGGCCTAGATCAGGCTAACCCTTGGCTGGATCAAGGGAAACTTGGCCAACACCGCTCGACTCAGACACCTCCTGACTAGAGCTGACTAACCTTTGTTGGATCTAGGGAAACTAGGCCAAATCCAATCACAGCCGGTCAGATCTGGCAACCCTCACCTAGATCCGACCAAAATTTGATCGGATTTAGGGAAACTGACCAACAACGCTCGATCCAGCCACCCCCTGGCTAGTTCCGGACAACCCATCTTCAACTCTGAAGGCACCACTAGAAGCTCAATCACCGCACCTTCAGCCTCGAGTTCAGCACCATGACCATCCCCACATTTGTCATGGCCAACGTCCACCTCGAGGTTGCCGGCTGCCTCCTCCCCCTCCCTTTGTCAACCACGGCCTTGGCTGCCTCCTTCGACATCCAACAACTCCCCGCCTTCAACAAAGTCTACAGGGTCATCTTCGATGAGGACCTTGCCTACCTTGACAGCGACAATGACGATAACAACGTCGGCCTTGAGTTCAACGAGGCATTCAAGGAGTCGGAGAAAAAACTCAAAGAAAAGATCGTTGTCATCCACCATGGAGCTGGACCGGATTCGGCCTCCCCTTGGCTGGATATGGCCAGATCCAGCTACCCAAAGGATGTTAGTATTTGTAATGCCTCATATTTATTGGAGAAGAATTCAGGTTTTTGAAAGTTTCCGAATATGGAATTGTCTCCTATTTTGGTTTAGATACAAAATTTCTATTTGTCTAAAGAGGTACTTATTTAAGTTCGTGTTGGATTAGGATCATTCTAGGTGCCTATATAAACCCCTCAGGGGTGGCCTTTTGAAGGTGTGTCAAGAATTCAAGAGAAATTTTAGAATTCCACCATTGAGAGTTGTGAGAGAGATCTCATTGTAACTCTTATATTTTCTTCAATAAATATTTCTCCCCTCCTCTCTGTGGACGTAGGTGTTGGCCAAGGTTACAATCACCCGTGTTTAGTGTGTTTTGATGATTACAAAACATATTAGTTATTTGTACTAATAATGTTTGTTGTTTAAGTGTGTTTCAGGGTTCTAATTAAACTAGTAAGTTTCTTCCCAAAAAGAAGATGTTTTGGACTCAAGTCAACTCAATTTTGGCTCAAGAATCAAGTTTTGAAGATCATATGATGAAAGCCCTCTTGAAGCACTTGTAATCCTTGAAACCAATGTAAGAAATAGTTTGTTAAAGTTTGAGTTTTGGAAATGGCTCTAGGATACACACACACAAGTTTATATTTAAGTTTTCATGTTTAAAACTTTGGTTTCATGCCTTAGTATATATGTACATGACCCTAAGTTTTATAAAAATGAATATCATGTTTAGATCATGTTTGTATACTCTTTCCAGCATATTACTTAGTTTTCTTTACTTCAAACATTTCTACAAAATTTCCAAAGTTCAGAATTCTGCTGTTTTCTGTTTCAGGCTAGACCGGCCGACCGGCCCAGTCGACCGGCACCTGCACAGGACATGCACGCTTGTGCATGTCTGTCGCCGACCGCCCGGGTCGACCGACTGTCTGCAAGCTTGCTCTCGGGTTTTCTGGGTCGACCGCCGGGTCGACCGCCCGTAGAAAACTGTGTTTTTCTTTTAGAGGACGGTCGACCCTGGGGTCGACCGGAGCCCAACGGCTCTTTGCCAGCTGAGCGGACGGTCGACCGGACCGTCGACCGTCAGGCCTGCAAAGTGCCAACGGCTCTTTCCTCTTTGTGCAATTCTGAATCTGTCTTTTAATTTGTTTTGGCAGACTTATTCTAAGGTTTTGGAAATCCTTTTCAGAGCAAATAAGCTTAAAATAAATTGTTTTTAACCTATTTCTCTCCCTATAAATAGAGGAGAAGAGTCTCTTGCATACACCAAGAAAAATCCTCAAGCTTTCATAGTTTTTCAAAAAGAAAAGAAAAGTGTTTAAGCTCTTCATTTCCAACTCTTTCTTGAGCTTGTTTTCAGTTGTTTTCTCTAGCAAAAATCATCCTACAACTGAGTGTTTCTCACTACACTTCTTAGAGCCAAAATTCCCTACTCATTCTATAAGGAAGTTGTAAAGAGAAAGTGTTTGTAAGAAGTTTGTGATCCTCTTGGTGATCACTTGGCTACTTGTTCCTTCTTCTTGTTCTTGTGGAGACACCTCTTCGGTAGAGGTTATTGTAAGAGACGGAGCTCGGTGCTCGGTCTTTGGTAGACCGTTGTAATCGTCCTCGGTGGATAGTGGAAACCCTTCACGGAGGTGAAGGCGGGGAGTAGAGCGGTGGCTCGAATCTCGAAACAAACATCTTGTGTTTCCGATTGCCTTGTGTCCATTTTGCTTAAAATTTCTCTTGCACTCTATTGCTTTCAATTACTTGATTGAGATCTAATTTCTTTCCTTGTGTTATTGCCTCTAGTTTGTGATACTTGTGATATATTTTGTGTGCATTTCATCATTGCATATTATTCATTCTTTGTTCGATCAATTCTCATACAACAAGGTTGCATTGCGCACCTCTAACTCATTCAAGGGGAATCCGGAGGAAGGAGTTCAGAACCCTTCACGGGGTATTCGGCTCTTAGTCTTGTTTTGAGAGATCGTTGCATTATTCATCCATCTTAGTTTTAAAAAAGATTGTTAGATTAGCAATTACACCTATTCACCCCCCCTCTAGGTGTTTTTCAATTGTATCAGAGCTTGGTTACTAGGCTCTTGGCTTACAACCTTAGAAAGATCCTATATTTGCTAATCACCTCATTCATTTTTTCATTCACTTTCACTTAGTAAAAATGGCCGATGGAATTAAGACCCCCCAAAATTTGATGGACTTAACTCTCCCATATGGAAGGTTAAGATGACCGTTTTCTTGCAATCTCTAGGAAGTCGAGTTGCAAAGGCCGTGACCAAACCTTTAGTGCACCCCCCGGTGATGAATCTGAAGGTTCACCTAGAGGGGGGTGAATAGGTGAAGGCTAATCTAATGGTCACTTAATGATGAATGATGCAAATAATGCGGAAGTAAAAAGCAATTATGACCTAATTAAAACTTTTACACTAAACACTATGTATAACATAAGAGTGTTGCCGAATTCCCCGTGAAGGGCTCTGGACAACTCCTCTAGATTCCCCTTGAATGGGTTGAGGTGCCGCGTTGGCTCTCTTGGTTAAATACAAGTGTTAGTCAACAAACCCAAGCAAGTATACAATATGAGCACAAGGAATATATTAAGCATGTAAATGATAAAGACAATAATTGAATGCAAGATAGCAAGAGACAGAGAGAGAGAGAGAGAGAGAGAGAGAGAGAGAGAGAAGGCAATCGCAAACACAAAGGGTTTGTTTCGAGGTTCGAGCACACTTGCTCTACATCCCCGCCTTCGACACACGAAGGATTTCCACTATGCAAGATCCCAATGTATCTCTCCTCGGTGCCGCAACACCTACAAGCCCTCGGACTCTCTAGTCCCTTACACACCGCAAGCCCACCGGCTCGCCGAGGCCGCACCTCAAACAACAAGAGTTCGCACCCGAACCCTAAACAACCACGAGCACACTTGCCCGTCTCCTCAAAGTACAAGAAAAGATCTTTGGTGATCTAAACACTTTGATCACCAATTACAAACTCTCACTACAACACACCTATAGGATGAATAATCAATGGATAGCTCAAGTGTGGTGTGAGAAAAAAACAAGGAAGAGAATGGTGGAGGAAAACTCAAAGAATCTCTTTTACACACTCTAAATAAAACTCCCTTTGGATTGGAAGTATTAGCTCTCTATTTTGTGGAGAAAAACTTCTGAAAAGAGTGAAAAAAACTGGCTCTAAAAACTTCTCCAAATCTTGGTGAAACAGTCCACAAACCCCCAAATATATAGGCTGTCAAAAACTAGCCGTTGGGGCTTTGTCAGAACTGCCGGTCGACCGGTGCGGTCGACCGCCAACGGTCGGATTTCTGACCGTTGGAGCCACGGTCGACCGCCTGGGTCGACCGACCCACTGGAGCTGAGAGTCTAACTCTCTGTCGGTCGACCCGTACGGTCGGCTGAACTTTCCAGAGAGCACTGCTCTCTGGAGCGGTCGACCGGCACGGTCGACCGTCCTCTAGTACACAAAGGCGTGCACGTTTGTGCACGTCGGTCGACCGGTCCGGTCGACCGACTCCAGGATTAGTCGACTATATATAGGGAGTAAGTCGACTTATCTGAAGCCTGAAACAGTTTTCTGGGATTAAAAAGTTTGTCTTTTTGGCTTAAATAAAATCTCATAAAATACTTAAAAATCTACAAAAATAGTTTAACCAATATACTTTGATATACAAACATGCTTGCACAAAATCAAGGCATGTTATAAAAGATTGGACTATTTTTGTAATTTGAAAATATTTGGCTCATGAAAAAAACTGTATTTTCCAAAACAATATTTTTCCAAAACATGTTTTCTAAACTTTGTTTTTCCAAAACATCTTCAAATAAAAACTAGATATTTTGAACTCATTAAAGCATAGTGTGTATGGATATGATCCACTACACAAATAAGATGAAATATCTAAGTTTTTGACATTAAGCTCTAAATATGGTTTTGGTTAAAAGATAAGTATATGAGAAACACCAAAAATCAAACTGTATTTTACAAAATGAAAAATCTTTTCTAAACCAAAAAATCTTTTATGAAAACAATTCTATCAAGAGTGTGTGTGTATATGTACTTGAGCAATCCACCAACTACTCTATCCTTTATATTTTATCTAAAACAAAAACAAAAATCTTATACCTAGACACAAGTCTTCATCTTCTTGAAGTCTTCACTTGAAGGCTTCTCATCTTCTTGACTTGGTCCAAGCTTGATCCCAAAGCTCCTTGGATCACACCGTGCTAGCTCCAAATCTTGACATTTATCCTTTGTTGAGCTATGCACCTACTAAGATCTTGATAATGAATCTGTCACTAATTAAACTCATGATCATTAGTAAACATAACTTCATGAGTTGATCATCATCAAAACTAGGGTGATGGGCCTTTGGGCCAACAATCTCCCCCTTTTTGATGATGACAAAACTCATGAAGTTATATATGCATGGATTAAAGTAAAGCTTCAAAGAAGCTCCCCCTTAACTCATGTATCTCAAATAAACAAAATAAATATGCAATGAGGCATATAAACATGTATGCAAATGTAGGAGTAAACATGCTAACCAAGCATAAAATAAAATCACAAAATCTTTTTCTCCTATTTGCAAAACAAAACTTATATGCATAAATAACAAGGAAGACAAATACTTCTCCCCCTTAAGCAATGAAAACATGCACATATAAACTCAAATACTTCTCCCCCTTTTTGTCACTCATCAACAAAGGGTTCAAAGTAAAATCAAATCAAACAATTTTTCTCCCCCTTTTTGTCAAAAACAAAAGATCAAGAAGGGGTTAAACAAATCAATCAATAAAGATTTATATGCGATATACATTCATGAAGAGGAAGACGCTAAGGTAACTTCCCTACACATATGCATTACATGAAGAAGGGATGACAAGCCCAAACTCACATAACACATATTATGTAATGCATAAGAGGAGATGTGAAGCTCCCCCTACACACGTATATCATATAAAGAAGAGTTATCAAGCTCCTCAATTTATAATATACTCAACATGAATCTATATGTAGAAGAGATGTTAAGCTCTCCTTGCATATAGGAAATACATACCAAAACCTTTTTTTTTTTTTTTTAATTTTTCTTAAACAAAATTTTTAAAGTATCATAGCTCTTATAAAATAAACAAATTTTTAAGATACCAAATTGAAAATAGTCATTATTCTAAAACATATTGATACCAATTTAAATTTAACAAATATGAAGTTGAAGCATTTTGATACCAATAGAATTTTTTTTTTTATTTTTCATCATAAACATTGTGCTTTTAAAAGTGTGAACCAATGGAAAGTTAAGCACATGAAAACATATATATGTATGAAATGAGTATACCAATTGACATTGATACATACATATATAAGAAATAAAATATGAGTATATACAAAATAAGTTCATATTGATACCAATTGAAACGATTCAATAATACCAATTGACATAACAATAGGATCAAGTGTATATCTCATAACCTACCACCCTTCATATGCACAAGGTAAAAGATTTTCAATGAAGCATACAAGGCATAATCGCCCATCCATCCTCCTATAGATGGTAGGGTTTTCAAAAATAGATTTGAAAATATTTTAGCATTGAAAATCACTACAAAAGAAGAATAATTAACTAGTTAAAGATAATTTTTGAAAAACTAGTTAAAGATCCTTCAAAATACAATAAATCATATGTTTTTCATGAATCAAGACTAAATACACAAATATGACACTCAAGATCTATAAAGCTCATAAAAAGGTGTTCATGAAACAAGGTCATGACAAAATGAATAAAATGTGAGTGTACAAGAGTCATGTAAATAGCATTTTCATGAAAATAGACATTGAAGCTCAAATCATGAATAACATTTTATAAAACAAAAACATGAGAAATTATTTTTCATTAAAATTAATACACTTCTAGGCATATGTATGATTTATCCAATCCTAACAATACACATACATATCCCAAACATAAAAGAGTCTATCAAATGTATTTGCATGAAGGCAAGAGACTCACGGGTATACATGTATATTTATTAGATTTGAATTAAAAATACATATACATGAAGTAAAGCATAAAAATTGGCAAAACATGTATAAATGGATGAATCATCAAAACTAGGCTATACATGTGCATATAGTGAGTACAAGTGAACAATGAAGTGCAAACGTATATGAATCAAATGTGGCTCACTACTTGTACATGTATAAATCCAAGTTTTGACAAATACTACATCTAAACAAGATTTTACCACAAGAAGCACAAAACCTAAAACATGAACATGCTATGAGTATGATAAATGAACTAGCATGTACATAAAAAGTAGGAGTTTAGAGATCGTTACCAACTCCAAAGCTCCAAACATGGTGGTCGTCCCACCAAACTCCTTGATAGCGATGCATCTATATATATGTGTCCATCAAATCCAAGTGCATCCACCATCAAGGCACCAAATCTCTCACGTCTTGAGAGATCCCTCACCTACATCAAAAACAAAAGGTGGAGACTTTGGTACCCATTTTTTCTTGGGTCCTTGGGGGTTAGTCTTGTTGTAAGGCACCCAAACATTTTTATTAGCAAAATTTAAAACATGCAACTTATCAAAACAAAATTTTGCTAAATGGCCTTTGCGGCCACAATGTGTACATTTGTACACTTAGGATGCTTATGTGTATGCGTGTGGTCATGACGTGCAACATAAGCATATGCATGATGTGAATGTGCATGAATGTGTGGAGTTTGTTTCTTTGAAAACATAGACTCCAACCTAGAATGATCAAAAGCACATTTGCTCAAAGTTGAGCTCAAATTATTAATTTTATTTTTCAAAAGATTAATCTCACTATCATCAATGGTTGCATGTAAAGACATGTGAGATATGGAATCATTTTTCTTCTTTTTAGAAACTTTAACTTTTTCTTTTCTTCTTCTTTTTCAAAAATGTTCTTTTTCAAAGAGTTGTTTTCTTGAACAACAATTTCCTTTTGAGTTTCCACCAAAATAATTTTATCTTTCAAAATCGTGTTCCCTTCACAAAGATCATTTAATTTAGACATAAAGGAAACATTCTCATTTTTCAAAAACTCATTTTCTTTTTCTAAGCATGCAATGTTAGATTTAAATGAATCTTGTTCTATATGCATGCAAGCAATATTCTTTTTCAAATTTTTATTTTCTTTCTTAATCATGTCATACTTTTCAAGCAATAGATGACAAAAAGTAGATAGCTCATCATATGACATGTCTACATCCTCATCCTCGGATTCGAAAGTTACCTCAAGGGGTTATCCCCTTGGACCATATAGCATACGTTGGAGGTGTCGCTCCCAACGTCCGAATCGCTCCCCGCATAGTATTGTTCATTTTCGCCAAGGGAGATCAAGGTATTCCAAACTACAAAAGCCAAATCAAGATTAGCAACCCTAGATAAATAAACATCATTTAGGGTAGATCTTAAAGCATGTAAGGCTTTTGCATTAGCCTCAAAATTCTTACCATCTAAACAATATGCATTATTAGTAGTGGCATGATAAACATGATAACCTAGGGCTTTGAGGTACAAGGACATCTTCACCTTCTATATATGGATGTTAACAATGTCAAACATGGGTGGTGACATGAAGTCCATGGTGTGTGTACAAAATATTGTGATTAGCCTAAAATGAGGATCTTTTACTCTAGGTTGTTAGACCAAATCAGAGTACCAAGCTCTGATACCAATTGAAGGTTCACCTAGAGGGGGGTGAATAGGTGAAGGCTAATCTAATGGTCACTTAATGATGAATGATGCAAATAATGCAGAAGCAAAAAGCAATTATGACCTAATTAAAACTTTTACACTAAACACTATGTATAACATAAGAGTGTTGCGGAATTCCCCGTGAAGGGCTCTGGACAAACTCCTCTAGATTCCCCTTGAATGGGTTGAGGTGCCGCGTTGGCTCTCTTGGTTAAATACAAGTGTTAGTCAACAAACCCAAGCAAGTATACAATATGAGCACAAGGAATATATCAAGCATGTAAATGATAAAGACAATAATTGAATGCAAGATATAACAAGAGACAAAGAGAGAGAGAGAGAAGGCAATCGCAAACACAAAGGGTTTGTTTCGAGGTTCGAGCACACTTGCTCTACATCCCCGCCTTCGACACACGAAGGATTTCCACTATGCAAGATCCCAATGTATCTCTCCTCGGTGCCGCAACACCTACAAGCCCTCGGACTCTCTAGTCCCTTACACACCGCAAGCCCACCGGCTCGCCGAGG
The DNA here is from genome assembly GCA_038442645.1 of Agave tequilana. Taxonomy (NCBI): domain Eukaryota; kingdom Viridiplantae; phylum Streptophyta; class Magnoliopsida; order Asparagales; family Asparagaceae; genus Agave; species Agave tequilana. The sequence goes on from JAVJIF010002978.1 coordinate 12,575, forward strand.
CCGCACCTCAAACAACAAGAGTTCGCACCCGAACCCTAAACAACCACGAGCACACTTGCCCGTCTCCTCAAAGTACAAGAAAAGATCTTTGGTGATCTAAACACTTTGATCACCAATTACAAACTCTCACTACAACACACCTATAGGATGAATAATCAATGGATAGCTCAAGTGTGGTGTGAGAAAAAAACAAGGAAGAGAATGGTGGAGGAAAACTCAAAGAATCTCTTTTACACACTCTAATAAAACTCCCTTTGGATTGGAAGTATTAGCTCTCTATTTTGTGGAGAAAAACTTCTAAAAAGAGTGGGAAAAACTGGCTCTAAAAACTTCTCCAAATCTTGGTGAAAACAGTCCACAAACCCCCAAATATATAGGCTGTCAAAAACTAGCCGTTGGGGCTTTGTCAGAACTGCCGGTCGACCGGTGCGGTCGACCGCCAACGGTCGGATTTCTGACCGTTGGAGCCACGGTCGATCGCCTGGGTCGACCGACCCACTGGAGCTGAGAGTCTAACTCTCTCTGTCGGTCGACCCGTACGGTCGGCCGAACTTTCCAGAGAGCACTGCTCTCTGGAGCGGTCGACCGGCACGGTCGGCCGTCCTCCAGTACACAAAGGCGTGCACGTTTGTGCACGTCGGTCGACCGGTCCGGTCGGCCGACTCCAGGATTAGTCGACTATATATAGGGAGTAAGTCGACTTATCTGAAGCCTGAAACAGTTTTCTGGGATTAAAAAGTTTGTCTTTTTGGCTTAAATAAAATCCCATAAAATACTTAAAAATCTACAAAAATAGTTTAACCAATATACTTTGATATACAAACATGCTTGCACAAAATCAAGGCATGTTATAAAAGATTAGACTATTTTTGTAATTTGGAAATATTTGGCTCATGAAAAAAAACTGTATTTTCCAAAACAATATTTTTCCAAAACATGTTTTCTAAACTTTGTTTTTCCAAAACATCTTCAAATAAAAATTAGATATTTTGAACTCATTAAAGCATAGTGTGTATGGATATGATCCACTACACAAATAAGATGAAATATCTAAGTTTTTGACATTAAGCTCTAAATATGGTTTTGGTTAAAAGATAAGTATATGAGAAACACCAAAAATCAAACTTGTATTTTACAAAATGAAAAATCTTTTCTAAACCAAAAAAATCTTTTATGAAAACAATTCTATCAAGAGTGTGTGTGTATATGTACTTGAGCAATCCACCAACTACTCTATCCTTTACATTTTATCTAAAACAAAAACAAAAATCTTATACCTAGACACAAGTCTTCATCTTCTTGAAGTCTTCACTTGAAGGCTTCTCATCTTCTTGACTTGGTCCAAGCTTGATCCAAAGCTCCTTGGATCACACCGTGCTAGCTTCAAATCTTGACATTTTATCCTTTGTTGAGCTATGCACCTACTAAGATCTTGATAATGAGTCTGTCACTAATTAAACACATGATCATTAGTAAACATAACTTCATGAGTTGATCATCATCAAAACTAAGGTGATGGGCCTTTGGGTCAACAGAATCCACTTGGTCCGAAATAGAGACTGAAGAATTTGATGCCAATGCTAGGGCTCATTATGCACTCCTTCACGCTCTTAATGATGATGATATAGCTAGAGTTATTCATTGCAAGTCCGCATATGAAATTTGGACACATTTGCTAGTTACACATGAAGGGACTTCACAAGTGAAGAGGGCTAAGATAGACCTTCTTCGGTCCCAATATGAAAACTTTTGCATGCAAGAAAATGAAACCATAGATGATATGGTTACAAGATTTACAAAGATCACTAATGGACTTTCTTCTCTAGGTGATGCTATCGACAACGATCAAAGAGTTAGAAAGATCATCCGAGCTCTTCCTCCTTCATGGGAAGTAAAAGCAACCACCTTGAAGGAACTCAATGACAAGGAGGAGATGGAGCTAATTGGTCTCATTGGGAACCTCAAAACCCATGAGATGGAGAGAAAAGCAAGGGAGGACATGGCTCCTTCCAAGAAGAAGATTATAGCCTTCAAAAGTCAATCCACACACTCCGACGAAGACGATGAAGAAGAAGATGACGAAGAGCTCTCACTTCTTGTGAAGAACGTCCGGAGGATCTATAATAAGGCTAAATTCCAAGGAAGAAGGAGATGGCAAGGAGGCAAAGAAGAAAGAAAGATTATTTGTTTCAATTGTCAAAGACCGGGACACATTGTTGCGGAGTGCCCGGATAAAGTAAAGCCCTCCACCTCAAAGAAGCCCTACAAGAAGAAAGTAATGAAGGCTACATGGGATTCCGAGAGCGAATCCGAGGAGGAAATCGACACCGCCAACATGTGCTTCATGGCCAATAAAAGCACAAGTAAGGTAACCCCTTTCACTTCTCTTAATGATGAACTTTCCATGGATGAACTAGGAGAAGCTTTTGTAGAATTATCACATAATTATGATTTCCTAAAGAAAAAGTATTTAAAATGAAAAAGGAAAATGAATCTCTTAATCATCAAGTTTTTACTCTTTCTAAAGAAAAAGATGAATTACTTTCCACCCTTGTTTCCACCCAAAAAGATTTTGACAAATATAAGATTTCTTGTAAAGGCAAGTCCCCACTAATTGATTCTAATAAGATTACCGTGCTTAAAGAAAGAATAGACTCATTAGGAATTGTTTTGAAAAATTGTGAGTTTGATAAGAAGAAGATAGAGGCCATGTTTCCTAAGAAACAAGCCCCTAAGAAAAATGTTTACCATGCTCATGCTCATGTTCATACCACACAACCTTTACATCGTGGCAAACCCCCAAAACATGCTCACACTTCACACACACATCATGCATTCATGTATGGAAGAGTGTTCTCATGTTCACATTGTGAGCGGAAAGGATACTTAGCTAATTTTTGCTATGATAGACTAAGTGCATCTTGTCATAATGTTTGAGTTCGAAGCACTAACTTTCAAGGACCCAAGAAAATTTGGGTACCAAAGTCAACAATTTTGTTAAATGATATAGGTACCTTCCAAGGCCCAACGACGTAGAAGATTGTGGATAGTGGTTGCTCAAGGCACATGACTTGGGACATCAACAACTTTGCAACCCTATCAAGATACCATGAAGGTGGCACTGTCACCTTCGGAGATGATGCCAAGGGTAAAATCATCGGTATTGGTAATGTAAAAATCGGCACATCCCCTTTAATTGAGAATATAGTTTTAGTTGATGGCCTCAAGCATAACCTCTTGAGTGTTAGTCAACTTTATGATAAAGGTTTTGATGTTGTTTTTAATAATGTAGTTTGTAAAGTAATTGATAGAATATCTAATACTTGTGTGTTTTTCGGTTTTCGTGAAAGTAATGTTTATATAATAGATATGTCTAATATGTCTTGTAATATTACTTGTTTAAAAGCCCTCGATGATGACTCTTGGTTGTGGCATAGAAGATTAGGCCACATTTCTTTTGACCATATATCTAGGTTAAACACAAAGGAAATGGTGAAAGGTATTCCTTGCTTGAATTTTGAAAAGGACCGGGTTTGTGACGCATGTCAATTTGGGAAACAAACCAAGTCTTCTTTCAAATCAATTAAGGATATCATGACATCACGTCCCTTGGAGTTGATCCATATGGATTTATTTGGTCCTACTCAAACCAAAAGTCTAAGTGGGAATAGATTTGCATTTATTTTGGTTGATGACTTTTCACGTTTTACTTGGATTTTCTTTCTTGAACACAAAAATCAAGCCTTTAAGAAAAGAGTTGAAAAGGAAAAAGATTCTTCAATTTTAAGAATAAGAAGTGATAGAGGAGGTGAGTTCATTAACCTACCCTTTATCACTTTTTGTGAAGAACATGGAATTAAGCATGAACTTTCTTGTCCTAGAACTCCACAACAAAATGGAGTAGTTGAACGGAAAAATCGAACTTTACAAGAGATGGCTAGGACAATGCTAAGTGAATATAGTCTACCACATTATTTGTGGGCCGAGGCCGTAAATACATCATGCTATATATCAAATCATGTTTTCTTGTGTAAAAATACTTCAAAGACTTCTTTTTAAATGTACTTTTCTAGAAAACCAAATGTTTCATATTTCAAGGTTTTTGGATGCAAATGTTTTGTTTTAAATACAAAAGATAATTTAGGAAAATTTGATGCTAAAACTTATGAGGCAATTTTTGTGGGTTATTCTAATACTAGTAAAGCTTATAGAATCTTCAATAGATCATCTTTGACTATTGAGGAATTTATACATGTTAAGTTTGAAGAATCTAACTTGTTTGTTAAGAATGTTGTAGAAATAGATGCTTTGGATGAAGGCTTGGAGAAAGTGACCTTGGAGGATACACTACTATGGGAGACAAGCCAAAGGATGATGAAGGAAGTGAAGCTAAAGTAGAAGAGGCTCAAGGAAATGAAAATCAAACAAATGAAGTGGAGCCTACTCAACAACTTCCAAAGGATTAGAGATACAATCCTCATCATCCAAGGACCTCGTCATAGGTGAAGTATCTAAAGGGGTAACCACTCGCTCTAAACTTCATGATTTTTGTGGACATTATGCATTTATTTCTCATGTTGAACCCAAGAACGTCCTCGAAGCCGAGGCCGATTCATATTGGTTGCTAGCCATGCAAGAGGAACTCAATCAATTTGAGCGCAACCAAGTTTGGCACCTTGTTCCTAGGCCCCACGATAGACCAACAATTGGTACTAAGTGGATCTTTAAGAATAAGTTAGATGAATCGGGAAACGTTGTTAGGAATAAAGCTAGGTTAGTTGCCCAAGGTTACACTCAAATCGAAGGAATCGATTTTGAAGAAACCTTTGCACCCGTAGCACGACTTGAAGCCATACGGATGACACTAGCATTTGCCTCATATAAAGATTTTAAATTATTTCAAATGGATGTTAAAAGTGCTTTTCTAAATGGTTTTATTGAAGAGGAAGTGTATGTTGAAAAAACCCGCGGGTTTGTTGATCCTACACATCCGGATTTTGTGTTTAAATTAGATAAAGCTCTTTATGGTTTAAAACAAGCCCCTAGGGCTTGGTATGAAAGACTTTCTTCATTTTTAATTTCAAATGGTTTTAAGAAAGGAAAAATTGATACAACATTGTTTACAAAACATGTAGAAAATGATATTCTTATTGTGCAAATTTATGTAGATGATATTATTTTTGGTTCTACTAATGAATCTCTTTGCCAAGCTTTTGAATCATGCATGAAGGAAGAATTTGAAATGTCTATGATGGGGGAACTCAACTATTTCCTTGGACTCCAAATCAAGCAAAGGAAGGATGGGATCTTCATCAATCAAGCCAAGTACACAAAGGAACTCATCAAGAGGTTCGGGCTTGAAGGCGCTAAAGTGAGCAAAACTCCCATGGCAACAACTACCAAGCTTGATAAGGATGAACAAGGTAAAAGTGTAGACATTAAACTTTATCGTAGCATGATAGGTAGTTTATTGTATTTGACGGCTAGTAGGCCGGATATCATGTTTTCGTTTGTCTTTGTCCTCGTTTTCAATCATGCCTAAGGAGTCTCATTTAGTAGCGGTAAAACGCATTATTAAATACCTTAAGGGCACAATTGAAATGGGTTTGTGGTATCCGAAAACCGGACTATTTGAAATGAAGAGTTTTTCGGACGCCGACTATGCGGGTTGTAGGGTAGATAGGAAGAGCACAAGTGGAACATGTCAATTCCTTGGTAATTGTCTTGTATCTTGGTCTTCCAAAAAGCAAAATTCGGTAGCCCTTTCAACCACCGAGGCGGAGTATGTTGCAGCCGGCGCTTGTTGTGCACAAGTGCTTTGGATGAAACATACTCTCCTTGACTATGATTTGCATTTTGATCATATTAAAATATTTTGTGATAATACTAGTACTATTCATATGACAAAGAATGCAAATCAACATAGTAAAACTAAGCACATTGACATTAGATATCACTTTCTTAGAGATCATTATGAGAAAGGTGATATTGATATTGATTATGTTTCTACCGATTTTCAACTTGCCGATATTTTTACTAAACCATTGGATTATGCTAGATTTTTCCTTTATTTGTGGTGAGTTGAATGTTTGCATTATAGATTCTTAAAACATTTTGTTGTTTTTGTTTTGTTTGACCCTTTTTGATGTATGACAAAAAGGGGGAGAAAAAGAGTAAGTTTGTTGTTTAAAAAGAATAAGTTTGTTGTTTATTTAAGCTTTTCAAAAACTATTGTGTTTTCAAAGCTTTATGTTTCTTACTTCTCATTGTCATATACATAGCATTGTTTGAGGGGGAGCTTTCCAAAGCTCTTCTTCCACTTTTGTTTAAATAACTTATATGTTTTGTCATCATCAAAAAGGGGGAGATTGTTGGCCCAAGGTTACAATCACCCGTGTTTAGTGTGTTTTGATGATTACAAAACATATTAGTTATTTGTACTAATAATGTTTGTTGTTTAAGTGTGTTTCAGGGTTCTAATTAAACTAGTAAGTTTTTTCCCAAAAAGAAGGTGTTTTGGACTCAAGTCAACTCAATTTGGGCTCAAGAATTAAGTTTTGAAGATCATATGGTGAAAGCCCTCTTGAAGCACTTGTAATCCTTAGAACCAATGTAAGAAATAGTTTGTTAAAGTTTGAGTTTTGGAAATTGGCTCTAGGATACACACACAAGTTTATATTTAGTTTTCATGTTTAAAACTTTGGTTTCATGCCTTAGTATATATGTACATGACCCTAAGTTTTATAAAAATGAATATCATGTTTAGATCATGTTTGTATACTCTTTCCAGCATATTACTTAGTTTTCTTTACTTCAAAACATTTCTACAAAATTTTCAAAGTTCAGAATTCTGCTGTTTTTCTGTTTCAGGCTAGACGGTCGACCGGCCCGGTCGACCGGCACCTGCACAGGACATGCACGCTTGTGCATGTCTGTCGGCCGACCGCCCGGGTCGACCGACTGTCTGCAAGCTTGCTCTTGGGTTTTCTGGGTTGACCGCCGGGTCGACCGCCCGTAGAAAACTGTGTTTTTCTTTTAGAATATCTTTTAAAAAGATTGTTAGATTAGCAATTACACCTATTCACCCCCCCTCTAGGTGTTTTTCAGTAGGCACATTACCGAAGCACGTTAATCTTGTGTTTTTTTAGTTGTGTGGTGATTACTTTCTAGTGGTAGATATTCTACTCTTCCGCTTTTGCTGCTGAGTCTTCGACTTGGTGTTCCTCTATTGTTTGATCGGTGATAGATCATCAACAATTGGTATCAGAGTGATGGCTAGCAAGACGACCACGACAACTAAGTTCGAGATGGAGAAATTCAACAGAAACTCGAACTTCCTATTGTGGAAGATGCGAGTAACATCATTGCTCGTGAAGGAGGGCACACAGAAGGCCCTGCTTGATATTGAAAAGAAGCCAATGAAGATGGAGGATGATTAGTGGGATGACATCGACTTTCGCGCAAAGGCAATGATCATACTGTACCTATCAGATGAGGTCCTTTATAATGTGATGAATAAGGAGACAACTGCTGGTCTTTGGTGTAAACTAGAGAGCTTGTACATAATGAAGAGTTTATCGAACAAGCTCTTCATGAAGAAACAGTTATACTGCTTTTGGATGAAGGAAGGTACACTTATTTTACAATATCTCAATGCTTTTAATAGAATTTTAAGCGACTTGTTAGCTCTGTAGGTTAAATTAGAAGAAGAAAAAGAAGACAAAACTCTTCTGTTACTCTCTTCTCTTCCATCAAGTTATGACCACTTAGCGACCATCATCATGTATGGTAAGGAGACCTTAGAGTTAGAAGATATCAAGTAGATATTTCAAAACAACGAACTAATAAAGAAGATAGATTCTACAGAGGAGGCCTCAGGATTGTTTATCAAGAGCCAGAGGGAAAGATCAAAGAGTAGGGGACTCAAAAGGAATCTAGAGGCTTCTAGCAGTTTCTCTTGCTATTTTTACAAGAAACCAGGACCATCAAGAAAAATTATATGAAATACAAGGAGATGCTGAAGAGGAAGGTGGCAAAGATTCTAATGGAGCTATACCAGTGGAAAGTCAGATCAAGCCGGGGTTGTTGAAGAAGCACTTGAGGATCATGTGATGTCTTGACAATTGAGTCAGGAAAAGATAAATACTCAGATGCTTGGTTACTTGACTCGGGGTGCATATATCACATGTGCCCAAAAAGGGAGTGGTTCAGTACTTACAAGCCTTATTATGGAGGCTCTGTCCTGATGGAAAATGATGGCATATGTATGACTATTGGCATCAGCAACATCCATATGAAGATGTTTGATGGACATGTTCGAACCCTCACGAACGTTCGACACATTCTGGAATTAAAGAAGAATCTTCTCTCACTGGGAGCTTTGAAAGCTCATGGGTACAAGTTTTCTGGTGCAGATGGAACAATCAAAGTTACTAAATGTTCCAAGATGATTTTCAAAGGAGAACAAACAGCAAACTTGTACAAGTTGACAGGAAGCATTATTATTAGTGATGCTTTAGCAGCAACAGAGAAAGACGATACTACAAGACTTTGGCACATGTGTCTTGGACACATGAGCGAGCGAGGTCTTCAAATCTTACACAAAAAGAGTGCTCTACCAGGTATTAAATGTTGCAAACTTGATCTTTGTAAATTTTGCATTATGGGTAGGGAATGTAGAGTAGCTTTCTCTATATCTCAGGACAAGATAAAGGGCTTGTTAGATCTCATACACACAAATATGTGGGGGCCTTCGCCAGTAGAATCCATTGGAAATGCTAGGTACTATATTACTTTTATAGATTACTTTTTCAAGAAAAGTTTGGGTATACTTCTTGAAGCAAAAATCTAAAGTATTTCAGAAGTTCAAGGAGTGAAAAACTTTAGTGAAAAATCAGACGGAACGGAAGGTGAAAGTCTTGAGGTCCGATAATGGAGGCGAGTACACCTCCAAAGAATTCAAAGACTAATTAACAAACAAGGGCATCAAACACCAGCTAGCGCATGAATCGGACACTTACAGAGCGTACCCGCGGTATCAGATTACAGGCTGATATGTCAAAAGAATTTAGGCAGAGGCAGTGAATCATGCGAGTTATCTGGTAAACATGTCACCATCAACAGCTATTGATCTTCAAATCCCAGAGGAGATATGGTGAGGAATATCTGTGGACTATTCAACCTTACAGATTTTTGATTGCGCGGCATATAGTTTTGGTTGATGTCAGAAAAGGAACAAACTGGAGTACAAATCTAAGAAGTGTATCTTCATCGTGTTCACGAAAGGAGCCAAGGTTTCAGAGTTTGAGATCCTGAGAAAATGAGTGCCTTTACCAGTAGAGATGTGGTCTTTGATGAAGATTCAATTTTGCGAGAAAAGTCAGAGACGGAGGATAAAGCGCAAGGTGGAGCTTTAGATAGTTCGGCAACAGACACTCAGGAAAAGGGAGTCGAGTTCTCAGATAGCCCTAAAAGGCCTAAAGTGTCAGCAGAGGACTCCTCAGATTCAGATGGAGACAAATTGGAGGCTACTCAAGAGCAACCTAAACCGTTGAGGTGGTCAGTCAGAGTTACGGTGTCACGAACAAGGTATGGCTGGGATGAAGATCATGTCTCTTTCATATTAGTAATAGAAACAGAAGAACCTGATAGTTACAGGGAAGCGATCAAGATTGATGATCATGGCAAGTGGATTACAACCATAGAGCAAGAGATGAAGTCTTTGGATAGAAATCAAACATGGACGTTAGTCGATCTTCCAAAGGACTCCAAGGCAATATGTTACAGATGGATTTTTCACAAGAAGGACAATAAGCAATACAAGGCAAGGTTAGTTGCCAAAGGATATGCTTAGAAGGAGGGTATGATTACAATGAGATTTTTCTCCTGTAGTCAAGTATATATCTATTCGGATGTTATTGGTGATAGTTGTTCAATTTGATCTAGAGTTGAAGCAGATGGACGTCAAAACAACATTTCTGCACGGTAAGCTGGAAGAGAAGATATACATGAAACAATCTGAAGATTATATTCAGGAAGATAAAAAAATAAGGTGTGTCTTCTAAAAAAGTCCCGCTATGGACTTAAGCAGTCTCCCAGGCAGTGGTACAAACAGTTTGACTCTTTCATGATCAAGGCCAAATACAACCAATGTGAGTATGATAGTTGTGTCTATTTCAAGCAAAGTGATGATCTGACATATTTGTTGTTATATGTGGATGATATGCTGATTGTTGCGAGAAACAACACACATGTTCAAAAGCTTAAAGCTTAGCTCAAGAAGGAATTTGACATGAAAGATTTGGGAGAAGCCAAGAAGATTTTAAGTATGAAAATCACTCGAGACAGAGGCTCAGGAAGACTTTGGCTATCCCAGGAGAACTATGTTCTCAAGGTGTTAGAGAGATTTAACATGGCAGAAAGTAAGATCAGCCACCACTCTTTTGACAGGTCACTTCAAATTATCCTGCAAGCAGTATCCATAATCACCAGTAGAGGAGGAAGAGATGTCTCGAGTACCATATGCTAATGTGGTGAGGTCATTCATATATACTATGATGTGCACTAGGCCTAACTTAACCTATGCAGTTAGTCTAGTAAGTCGGTTCATGTTAAATTCAAGAAAGCAACATTAGGAAGCAGTGAAGTTGGGAGACTAGACTTGGTGTTTCAGAGATTGAAAACGGGAAAGCCTAAGTTATTACAAGGCTATATTGTTTCAGATTATGCAGGAGATCTTGATCAGCGAAGACCTACGACGGGTTATGTGTTCACAGTAGCTGAGTGCATCATTAGTTGAAAGGCAGAATTGCAAGACACAATTGCTCTTTCAACGACAGAGGTAGAGTAGTTGGCTGCAGTTGAGGCGTCAATGGAAGCTTTGTGGTTGAGAGAATTAGTTAAGACGTTTAGTATCATACAGAATTTAGCCCGGATTCATTGTGACAGCCAGAGTGTGATTCATCTCGCTAAGAATCACAGGTATTACAAGAGGACAAAGCACATTAATGTGAGGTATCACAAGATACGTCAGTGGGTCATGGATGATAAGGTGATTGATTTGATCAAGATTAGTACGAAGAAGAATCCAGTGGATATGATGACGAAGACCATCTTAATGGAGAAGTTTAGAGTATCTCTAAATTTCATCAAGGTTCTCCAAAGGTAAAATGGCGAACAGGCTCTAGGGAGGGAGCCATATGAACTCGCAAAACGGAGAAGAAAGGAAGGCGAATGAAGCAGGGGCTAATTTCTACAAAGAGACTCAATGAACATGAGCCAAGGTGGAGATTGTTAGTATTTAGAATATCTCATATTCATTGGAGAAGAATTCAGGTTTTCGGTAGTTTCCTAATATGGATCTGTCTCCTATTTTAGTTTGGATACAGATTTCTATTTCTCAAAAGAGGTGCTAATTTGAGTTAGTGTTGGACTAGAATCATCATAGGTACCTATATAAACCCCTCAGGGGTGGCCTTTTGAAAGTGTGTCAAGAATTTAAAAGAAATTCTAGAATTCTACCATTGAGAGTTGAGAGAGAGATCTCATTGTAACTCTTGTATTTTCTTCAACAAATATTTCTCCCCTCCTTCCCGTGAACGTAGGCACATTGCCGAACCATGTTAAATATTGTGTTCCTTGGTTGTGTGGTGATTGCTTGCTGATGTAGTTCTTCTACGCTTCTGCTTCCGTTGCCGAGTCTTCGACTTGGTGTTCCTCTATTGTTTGATCGATGATAGATCATCGGTTTGGGTCGAACAAATAGTCCCACACTGGCTAGACATGAGGATGGTTTTGGGTATATAAGAATTTAGGCAACTCCATTAGAAGGCTAGTCTTTTGAGATGGTACTCCAAGTCCTTACAATTGGTATCAGAGTCATGCCCCGAACTTAGTCGTGTGTGTAGATGATGTTTGATCCCCCCAGGGCACAAAAAAGGTGCAGTAACTAGCTCTTGAGATTGACAGCAGAGTCTTGCTTCACGTAAGATGTGTCTACAAACGCGATGAAAAGAAGTAATAAGCTGCAAGTCATTTCACTCAATTGATCGAAATACAGAACCATTAGGGTTAATTCATAGCAATTTGTGTGACTTGAAGTTTACGCCAACTAGAACCGCGAAATTTATAACTTTATTAATGACTGTACAAGATACTGTTATGTGTATCTTCTAAACAGTAAAGATAAGGCAATGAATATGTTTATAACATATAAAGCCGAAGTTGAGAATCAACTGAATAAGAACATCAAGATTCTAAAATCCGATCGAGGCGGAGAATATGAATCAAATGATTTTAGTGAGTTATGGTGCTGAATTTGGTATAATCAATCAAACTATAGCACCATATACTCCTCAGCAAAATGAAATTGCTGAACGGAAGAACAGAACTTTTAAGGAGAAGGTCAATTCCATGTTCGTAAGTTCTGGAGCTCCGCAGAACTTGTGGGGGAATCTCTGTTAACTGCAAATTATATTCTAAACAGAGTACCCTATAAGAAACTTGGTCTTATATCATTTGTGTTGTGGCATGGAAGGACACCTTTCTACCATTACCTCAAAATGTGGGGATATCTTGCAAAGGTACTAGCACCATTACCTAAAAAGACTAAGTTGGGAGCAAGAACAATGGACTGCATATCCATAGGCTATGCCTTGAATAATAGTGCCTATAGATTTCTAGTTCATAAATCAGAAATACCAGATATTCATGTAAACATGATTATTTAATTTAGGCAAAGATTTACCTCTGCGCAAAGACTGCTTCATTCGGATCGACATGAGGGTCCAACTTCATTGCATTGCCATAATCTATATTGTATATTTGAAGCAGTTGACCCCTACTTCTCTCACCAAAATGGACACAACCGAGAACCAAAGTTGATTTAGAAAGTTACTGTGTGAAGTTTGTTGACTAGGCTTACACTAACGGCTAACAGTTCAACACTTAGTTCACTGATTAGCCAGTAAGTCTGATAAAGATTTCGCTATGAAAGGTTCAAGACCTAGTTCACCTATCCTAATGCAGTTTCTTTTTCAAAGTACCTTTCACTATAGAGTCAGTCTCTTTGTGTGTCAATTTCTTGAATCTCCATTCATTGTGGGGATTGTTGGGAAATATGAAGAATTAAATCTGAATCTTTGAGTTGAATTATGGTGAGATCCGTTGATAGAATCAATTGGATAATGGTTGGAGTGTGTTCTCCTTCCATTGGGGATGAACATGATATATTCACATGTTCAATTCGACTTCGAATGAATGAGATATTTAAGTATAAAGTTTGCCTAATTCAAAAGCCAAAAGGGGATTTAAGGTGGCTAAAAGCATTTAGTCCCACATTGGTCATGGGATGAAAGTTTGAAGTGTTTAAATAGAGAAAAATGGGAACAAAGGGTGTGCCTTTTGGGTACTTGGAGCTTTCGAGCACGATTAGGGGAAACGATGCCCACACGCGCGCGCGCCACCGTTGCGGTGCCCGGTGCCCGGAGCTCGGGCTCCGGTTCGAGTTTCCTACCCAGTCCAGTTCTTTTTGAATCAGGTCTCATGGGTATAGGTTACAACAGATCGCGTCCGCTCCGCTATCCGCACCCACGCAACGGCTGACAGGAAACCGCCGCGAACCGTCACAACGGTTATGCGGTTTCTGTCTGGAACGAACCGTTGCAACGGATCAAACCAAATCGTTGCAACCATTCGGATGGATTTGCCCTTCCTGGAGCGCTATAAATAGCGCTCCTTTTCTCCATTTTAAAACATATAAAACAAAGAACAGTACAGCGAAAAAGCTTTCCTCTTCCATCTTCTGCATTCTGAAGTGATAGTCTACAATTCAGATTCTGGATTCCGAAGTGAAAGCGAAGAAGAAGTAACTCAGATTCTGAAGATTCGTTCTGAAAGAAGGCTCAGAAAATTCAACAGATTCTTTAATAAAATTGTTGTCTGAATCTGCGACTTCCAAAGAAGAATATTCTTCTATCTCCCTAGTAAAGACAAATATTCTCCCTGAAATTTGTCTTGATCCTGTTGTTTTGACAATCCTGTGAAGGTACTGGTTAACTACAGTGTTGGCCCAGAGGCGTTCCACTCTAGTTTTGATGATGATTAACTCATGTAGTTATAATTTATTAATAATCTTGTGATATTTAGTTTCAGATATTTAATCAAGATATTAGTAGGTGATTACCTTCAACAAAGGTGTTTTCGAGCTTTCACATAGTGATTCAAGAGCTCGAGCGTTATAGTTCATATCTAGCACTCAGTTGGAGTCAAGCTCGGGGAATCGCGTTTGGATCGAGTCGGCTTGGAGACAAGAAGGCTTCGGTTTGTTTAGTTAAGATTTAGTTTAGATTCATTGTGAAGATTAGATAGTGTGATATGCTCAAGTTCACAACACACACTTGTTTTAAGTTTCATGTTCATTGATCTTGGTTCTCGGTTTAACCAATCTTGGTTTTCATGAATAGATATAATCAAAACAAGTTTACATGATTTAATGTATATTAGATTTGATCTATATACATCTATACTTCATATACTTAGAAAAACTTATTTTGATATACTATTCATGTGTTTGGAGTTTTGTATTTAGACAAAACCTATTTTTGGATTTAATGTCAAAAATATAGATATAATATCTTTCATGTTTATTGGATTCTATCCATATACTATATGCTTCAAAGTTGTTTAAATATCATGTTTTTGTAATTACATGAGTTTTGGAAAAATCGGATTTACATTTCAAAAATTCTATTTTTGGAAAATACAGTTTTTGGTTTAAGGCAAATTTTCATATCACAAAAATGGTTCAAAATGTTTGTAACACGAATTGATTTTTACTCAAACATGTTTGTATTTCAAAGATATAACATGAACTGATTTTGTAAAATTTATATGTTTTTATGGGATTTAATTGATAATAAAACCCAAGTTTTTAAGTCCCAAAATTGTCAGACTGGCTGACTGCCGGTCGACCGTAGCAGTAGGACCGGTCGACCGACGTGCACAAGCGTGCCGTAGCCAAGCTGGGAAGGCCGGTCGACCGGGTTGGTCGATCGTCAGAGAGCTCTGCTATCTGGAAAAGCCTCTGGTCGACCGAGCGGTCGACCGGACAGAGAGTCTGCTCTCTGTATCCGGCTCCGTCGACTGGGCGGTCGACCAGCCAGAGAGCCGTTGCTCTCTGGATCCAGTCCCGATCGACCGGGCGGTCGACCGGCAGGCGCAACGGTCAAAAATGTGACCGTTGGCCGGTCGACCGGCCGGTCGACCGGAAGGGCAAATTGGCCCTTTTTCAGCTGCCAACGGCAGATTTGAAATGAGGGTATAAATACCCCATTTCTTGGTTGTTTTCAATAAGGATTTTAAGAGCTAAATTTCTCACCTTTTAAGTGTTTAATACAAGTTTTCAAAAGAGTTTTTAAGCCAAAAGATTTGACCTTTATTTTGTTTTAAAGGGTTGGAAAAATCAAAGAAAAGAAAAGTCTTTGGGAATTAATTTGATCTTCATTTACATTTCTATCTAGAGTTTTTTTCTAGAGTTTTTTCTTTGAGTTTTTGATTTTCAAACTCTTTGTTTTCTCACACTTGAGCTTATCATTCTATCCTATCTATAGGATCTTTGTTTAGTGAGAAAATTGGTTTGTTGAGATAGACCACCAAGTTGTAAACCTTCCATCTTTGTGATATCCCTCTAGTGAGAAGTGATTGAGTTGTTATCCCTCAAGTATGAGGTGATTGTGGAAGTGGTATTTGGCTCCCTCTAGTGAGAGGTGGAGATTGAGTTGGAATCCCTCAAGTGTGAGGTGATTGTTGTTTGAGTGGCTTTGTGCTTATCCCTCATTTGTGAGGTTGATATTGTGTAGACTTAGTGCCTTGCCTCTAAGTGTAGAGGTTCTATTTGTTAGAGAGAGGAGTTGTGTACTCCCGATTGTATTTACCCAAATCCTCAGTGGAGGTTCCCTGTGTGGGAAGTCCTGTGTGGACGAGTTAGTGAAATCCTTCTGTGTGAAGGTGGGAACGTAGAGCTGTGTGCTCGAACCTCGAATCATATCTCGGTGTTTGCGTTTGATCCACTTTCTCTAACTCTTTCTCTTACATTGTGCATTGCATCATATCATATATATGCTTGTGTTGATTGTGTGCCCATACTTGTGTTTAACCAAGAGAGCTTTACATAGCACCTCAACTCTTATTTAGAGGAATCAAGAGGAGTTAGTCCAGAGCCCTTCACCGAAAATTCAGCTACTCTTTGGTTACACTAAGTGTACTGCATTAAGTTTTTAATTTCCGCATTATTGATCATTAGATTAACCTTACACCTATTCACCCCCCTCTAGGTGTATTTTCAATTGGCATCAAAGCCTACGCTTCTGATATTAGGTTTAACCACCTAGGAGTGTGATCTTGGTTTTACTAATCTAGATTTGCATTTGCACACCTATATTGTTTATGCACTCTCATGGACTTCATGACCCCACCTATGTTTGATACTTCCAATATTGTTGTTTGGAAGGCTAGGATGTCCATGTACCTAACAACCCTAGGCTTGCATGTTTTCTTGCCGCTACCAAGAAATCCTATCTTGGTAATAGCAAGCATATAGAGGCCAATGCACAAGCCCTTGAGGCACTTAGAAACACGCTTAACAAACAATATCATTTTATGGTTTCTCATTGTGATTCCGCTTTTGCAGTGTGGAACACTTTGACCTCCTCCGAGCTTCAAACGTCAAACATTATGGAGAAGGAATCTAGTGGAGAAGAATCCGAACAACATTGCTACGTGGTCCAAGGGAATGACTCCCTTGAGGTATATTCGGAATCTCAACTAGATGATAGTGCTGTTCTTCTAGTAATGATTATATTGATGCCAATGCTTTGAATGAAGAACTCTCCATTGTTTTAGAAAAATATAATCTTTTGAAAAAGAAAAGTTTTTCTTTAAAAGAAGAAAACAAAAACTTGTCTTCTAAGCTTGATGTTGTTTTGCAAGAGAGGGATGAGATTTCAAGTGAACGTGACTCACTTAAATTCTAACTTGATCTTCCCCTAAATGAAAACAAGATTTTGAAAAATAAAAATGATTGTGAAAATGTTTTGAAGAAAAAATGAGACTTTAACTTTAAAACTTGTCTTTGTTTTAAAAGAAAATGATTCTTTGAAAAACAAACTGATTTGATTTCAAAAGAATTGAAAGATTGCTTAAATGAAAATAAAATTTTGAAAATTGATTTAGACTCTCATATTTGGCATGCTAGTGTAGCTTCATCATCTAGCGTACCTATTGCATGCACCTCTTCTTCCATGATTGAAAATGATTTTTGTTTTCTAAAGAAGAGTATGGATTATTTTGGCTCCACTTTGAGCTAATGTGCTTTGAACCATACACATTTGGAATCTATGTTTCGAAAGAAGCAAGTTCCTCCTATGCATACACACAAATCACGGCATACACATGCTCCTCACGTTCACACCTATAACACTTTGTATGCTCATGTGTACACTTGTACACATTGTGGACGTAAGGGCCACCTTACTAAATTTTGTTATGATAGGATACATGATTACAATTTAGCAAATAAATTTGTTTGGGTTAGGAAAGGAGCTAACCCCTATGGATCCAAAAGAGTATGGGTACCAAAGACCATCCCTATTTTATTTGATGTAGGTGTGGGCTCTCACATGACGTGAGAGTGATGGTGCCTTGAGGTGAATGCGTTCTGAGCTTAAAGGTGACACTTTTGGATGCATCACTTTCAAGGGGAGTTTGGTGGAAAGACCACTATAGTTTGGAGACATAGAGATGTGCCCTTTTAGTTTTGATAATGATCTCTAACTCCCATTTATATTTACATGCTTTTCATATCATAGATTTTTAGCATGTCATGTTTTTATAATTATTATGTTAAATGCCATGATAATTAGATTTATGACATACATGTATAGTATTTGAGATACACCCATGTTCATATGGATTATTACTTTTGTGTTCTCACTTTAGTTTAGCTATCATGTATATCATTAACTCTAATACATGTGTATTTACTTAATGACCATATAAGTTTATGGTTTGTTTTTATGCTTCATGTTTTGATTATATGTTCAGATGTTAGTTTTCATTAAAACTTGGGCATATACTTGTACAACTAGTGAGCCACAAATAGATTATTATATGTTTGTGCTTGATTGCTCATTTGTACTCATTAGATGTACTAGTATAGCCTAGTTTTGATGATTCATACACTTTGACTTATATTCCCTTTTGTGCATGTTTTCGTATATGTTTAACTTCATGTATATGTCTATTTTGTCTAAACTAATAGTTATACATATACATCCTTGCGCCACTTGCCTTCATACATATATTTTATGAACTCATTCATGTTTGGATATGTATGTATACTCTAGTTTGTACAAAACATACATATGCCTTGAAGTTGTATTATTGAAAATTAAATTTTAATGATTTTCATGTTTTCGTTTATAAAATAATTTCACATTGAGCTTATTGCCTATTTTCATGACTTTGTCTTTCACATTATACTTATACACTCACATTATTTGATGTTTTCTCATGACTTTGTTTTCATGAGTATGATATGTGCTTTATAGACTTTGAGTGTTGATGATCGTGTGACTTACATATTTTTCATGGAATATATTTTGTTTTATTCCTTACATGAAGGATTTCGTACTAGTTTACAATTTTATCATAAAACTAGTTGTGTATTCTTTATGTGGTAGAGTTTTCAAACGTGTTATTTTCAAACTTATTTTGAAAGCCCCTACCCATCCAAAGGGCGGTTGGTTGGGCGATCATGCCTTGTATGCTCATATTGAAATCTATTTAAAACATGTGCATGAAATGGGTGGTAGGGAGTATGAGTTATACACTTGATTCTCATTATAGTTTCAATTGGTATTATTGTATTTTTTCACTTGGTATCACAATGACATTGTATACTCATATATTTTTTATATATGTATGCTCACACTTCAAATAGTATCAATTTCGATTGGTATTCAATTTTCATACATATATATGTGTATTATTTGTGCTTACTATATCTCTATATCTTTGAGCACAAATTTTGATTATGCTAAGCTTGATTCCTTAAATGACAATTATATTTCAATTGGTTATTTTTTCAATTGGTATCTTATACAAGCTTATGCATCATTTTGTTTGGTATTTCATAAAGGGGGAGAAAATTTATATTTTGCCTTTCAATTGTTTGTTTACTATTGGTATCTTACTCCCACTCTTTATGTTGAAAAATGATAATGATTTCTTTTGTTTAAATTGGTATCCTATGCTCCTAATGAAAAATCTTTTCGATTGATAATAAATAATAATTTCAATTGGATATATATTTCATTTTCAATTAGTATCAAGAATATTGCTAAAAGGATTGGTGTATGTTTTTTCAAATTGGTATCAAAAGTGTAAAATATTTTCAATTGGTACATATTTTTACAATCAAGATTACCCATATGTTTATATCTTTCAATTTGGTATCAAAATTTTTTTGGTATCTTCAAAATGTTTAGTTTATTTTCAATTAGTATCATCATTTGGTATCATGATATTTCTATGTATACCTTTGTACTCAATTGATATATTTTTTTCAATGGTATCATAATATTTGATTTCTATTGATTATATGCAAGGGAAGCTTAACATCTTCTCTATTTATATATTTTATTGTTTAGATTTATGCATTAAAAAATATATTTTTTATAACCTTTATTGTTTGCATCCCTTTGTTGATGATTGACAAAAAGGGAAGAAATATTGATGTTTTATATGCATGTTTTGATATTTAAATTGGTTCAAAATGTTTAAATTAGTATTAGTATCAGAGCATTGTTTCAATAAATATCAGAGTACATTTATATGCAAATTTATTTTGTTTATTGTATTTTTCTATTGATATCTAGTGCATACATGTCACTCTATGTCAATTGATATCAAGAGCATTGTTGAGCATTTATTGCATATCTACTTGTTTATTGCTATGCATGAGTTAAGGGGGAGCTTCTATGAAGCTTAACTTTAATCCATGCATATATAACTCCATGAGTTTTTCATCATCAAAAAGGGGAGATTGTTGGCCCAGAGGCCTTCCACTCTAGTTTTGATGATGATTAACTCATGTAGTTATAGTTTACTAATAATCTTGTGATATTTAGTTTCAGATATTTAATCAAGATATTTGTAGGTGATTAGCTTCAACAAGGTATTTTGAGCTTTCACATGGTGATTCAAGAGCTCGAGCGTCATAGTTCATATCTAGCACTCGGTTGGAGTCAAGCTCGGAGATTCGCGTTAAGATTGAGTCGGCTTGGAGACAAGAAGGCTTCGGTTTGTTTAGTTAAGATTTAGTTTAGATCCATTGTGAAGATTAGATAGTGTGATATGCTCAAGTTCACAACACACACTTGTTTTAAGTTTCATGTTTATTGATTTTGGTTCTCGGTTTAACCGGTTTTGGTTTTCATGAATAGATAGAATCAAAACAAGTTTACATGGTTTAATGTATATTAGATTTGATCTATATACATCTATCCTTCATATACTTAGAAAAACTTATTTTGATACACTATTCATATGTTTGGAGTTTTGTATTTAGACAAAACCTATTTTTCGATTTAATGTCAAAAACATAGATATAATATCTTTCATGAATATTGGATTCTATCCATATACTATATGCTTCAAAGTTGTTTAAATATCATTTTTTTGTATTTACATAAGTTTTGAAAAAATCGAATTTCCATTTCAAAAATTCTATTTTTGGAAAATACAATTTTTGGTTTTAAGGCAAATTTTTCAAGTCACAAAATGGTTTAAAATGTTTGTAAAACGATTTGATTTTTACTCAAACATGTTTGTATTTCAAAGATATAACATGAACTGATTTTTGTGAAATTTATGTGTTTTTATGGGATTTAATTGATAATAAAAACCCAAGTTTTTAAGTCCCAAAATTTGTCAGACTGACTGACTGCCGGTCGACCGGACCGGCCGACCGTAGCAGTAGTCGGTCGACCGGACCGGTCGACCAGACCGATCGACCGACTTGCACAAGCGTGCACGCAGCCAAGCTGGGGAGGCCGGTCGACCGCCAGAGAGTTCTGCTCTCTGGAAAGCCTCCGGTCGACCGGACAGAGAGACTCTCTGTATCCGGTTACGGTCGACCGGGCGGTCGACCGCCCAGAGAGCCGTTGCTCTCTGGATCCAGTCCTGGTCGACCGGGCGGCCGACCGGCAGGCGCAACGGTCAAAAATGTGACCGTTGGCCGGTCGACTGGAAGGGCAAATTGGCCCTTTTTCAGCTGTTAACGGGCAGATTTGAAATGAGGGTATAATACCCCATTTCTTGTTGTTTTCAATAAGAATTTCAAGAGCTAAATTTCTCACCTTTACAAGTGTTTAATACAAGTTTTCAAAGAGTTTTTAAGCTAAAAGATTTGATCTTTATTTTGTTTTAAAGGTTGGAAAATTCAAAGAATAGAAAAGTCTTTGGAATTGATTTGATCTTCATTTATATTTCTATCTAGAGTTTTTCTCTAGAGTTTTGCCTTTGAGTTTTTGATTTCCAAACTCTTTGTTTTCTCACACTTGAGCTTATCATTCTATCCTATCTATAGGATCATTGTTTTAGTGAGAAAATTGTTTGTGGTTGAGATAGACCACCAAGTTGTAAACCTTCCATCTTTGTGATATCCCTCTAGTGAGAGGTGATTGAGTTGTTATCCCTCAAGTGTGAGGTGATTGTGGAAGTAGTATTTGGCTCCCTCTAGTGAGATGTGGAGATTGAGTTGGAATCCCTCAAGTATAAGGTGATTGTTGTTTGAGTGGCTTTGTGCCTATCCCTCATTTGTGAGGTTGATATTGTGTAGGCTTAGTGCCTTGCCTCTAAGTGTAGAGGTTGTATTTGTTGGAGAGAGAAGTTGTGTACTCCCGATTGTATTTACCCAAATCATCAGTAGAGGTTCCCTGTGTGGGAAGTCCTGTGTGGACGAGTTAGTGGAAATCTTTCTGTGTGAACGCGGGGACGTAGAGCTGGGTGTTCGAACCTCGAATCATATCTCGTTGTTTGCGTTTGATTCAATTTCTCTAACTCTCTCTCTTACATTGTGCATTGCATCATATCATATATATGCTTGTGTTGATTGTGTGCCCATACTTGTGTTTAACCAATAGAGCTTTACATAGCACTACAACTTTTATTTTGAGGAATCAAGAGGAGTTAGTCCAGAGCCCTTCACCGGGAATTCGGCTACACTCTTTGGTTACACTAAGAGTGTTGCATTAAGTTTTTAATTTCCGCATTATTGATCATTAGATTAGCCTTACACTTATTCACCCCCTTCTAGGTGTATTTTCATACGGTTCGACCGTACGGTGATTTGGTAGTGTTATCCAAATACCGTGAAGGAGTGTTGTATCTTAGGAGACCAGCGTCCAGTAACCCGTTAGCACCGTAACGGGGGACGTAATTGTCTTAAAGAGATTCGCTATAATCATACCTCACTCCAAGTACTGTATAAGTGAATTAATTTTCTTTATATAGGGGTTATACTGATATTCAATATATTGAGACTGACTTACACCAGCCTAATTGGTATTTAACTAAGGAAGGTAATTGAAAGGTGATTTTGTAATTAAGGAACGTTCTATTGAACAGAAAATCTCCCACCCGATATTCACCGACCTGGCCAATTAGATCGGTGACATTGATTAGTTATCAGATTGATTCCTATAAAACTAACAATCTTACGACAATTATATTGAAGTTACTTACTTCTGTTCTGCTTGAAATTGTAGAAAATGTCTGAGACTAATCAAGACAGCTCAAGTAAGGCACCAAACATGCAGATTCAAACTTTGATGCATGCTCCACTTCCTAACCCGAAGCCGGAGAAGCCAAAAAAATTTGATGGCACAGAATTCAAGAGGCGGCAACAGAAGATGCTCTTCTACTTGATCACTCTGTATTTGGCCAAATTCCTGCAAGAGGATCCACCAGAAGCCGGAACTGATCAGGACTCAGTCCTTGCAGTCGATGCATGGAATCAAGGTGACTTCCTTTGTCAAAACTATATTTTGAATAAACTGGATGACTCTCTTTACAATGTCTACAGTCCAATCACAATGGCAAAAAAGTTATGGGCCAGTCTTGATAAAAAGTATAAGACTGAGAATGTCGGTACCAAGAAGTTCGTCGTAGGATGATTTCTGGATACAAGATGGTGGACAACAAGACTATGATCAGTTAGGTGCAAGAGTTCCAACATCTCTAATACGAGATAGAGGCTGGAGGTATGAATCTACATAAAACTTTTCAAGTTGCTACTATTGTGGAGAAACTCCCACCTGCATGGAGAGATTTCAAAAACTTCCTGAAGCATAAGCGCAAGGAGCTGAAGTTGAAAGATCTCATTGTGAGGCTTCGAATTGAGGAGGACAACCGAAAGTCTGAGAAAAGGAGCAATAAGAACTCCTATGAAGCCAAGGCCAATGTGATCGAAGACTCAAAGGGGAAAGCGTCTACTTCTAAAGGCTTAAAGCGGAAGAAGACTGCCCAAGAGGCAAGAACATGCGCTTCAAGGGAACTTGCTACATCTGCAACAAAGAGGGTATAAGGCGAATAAATGTCGCAGCCGTCTTAAAAAGAACAAGAAGAACCATCCACAGGCAAACCTGACTGACCATGCGTCACTAAGCCTTTCAATATGGTGTCGAGGTAAATCTGACGACCAACAATAAGGATTGGTGGGTAGACATTGGGTTACTCAGCACATCTGCTCTGAGAAATTATTATTCTCTGAATATCAAAAACTAGAGTAAGATGAGCAACTCTTCATGGGAAACTCAGCCGTCTCCAGGGTTGAGGAAAAGGAAAGGTCACCCTGAAGTGGACATCTGGGAAAGAGCTTACTCTGAACGATGTGCTACATGTTCCTGATATCCGCAAGAATCTGATCTCTGGATCAATACTTAGTAAGAATGAATTTAGAATAGTTTTCGAATCAAATAAATTTATACTTACTAAGGGTGGGATGTATGTGGATAAGAGTTATCTTGTTGAAGGACTTTTTAAAGCCAATGTTGTAGTGGTGGACAAAAAGTCTGTATATTTGTACCTTAAGCTTATAAATAAAGAAAAGTCTTCTTTTTATTTGCTTGAGTCTTCTATTTTATGGCATGCTAGATTAGGGCATGTAAATTACAAGTCTTTAAAAAATTTGTCTAATTTAAAATATATTCCTAAACTCAACTTAGAAGAAATTCGCAAGTGTGAGATTTGTGTTGAGGCCAAGTTTGCGAAAAAGTCATTCACTCAATTGATCGAAATACAGAACCATTAGGATTAATTCATAGCAATTAGTGTAACTTGAAGTTACGCCAACTAGAAGCAGAAAAAAGTATTTTATTACTTTTATTGATGACTGTACAAGATATTGTTATGTGTATCTTCTAAATAGTAAGGATAAGTTAATGAATATGTTTATAATATATAAGCCGAAGTTGAGAATCAACTCAACAAGAATATCAAGATTCTAAAATCCGATCGAGGCGGAGAATATGAATCAAATGATTTTAGTGAGTTATGTGCTAAATTTGGTATAATCCATCAAATTACAGCACCATATACTCCTCAGCAAACTGGAATTACTGAACAGAAGAACAGAACTTTGAAGGAGATGGTCAATTCCATGCTCGTAAGTTCTGGAGCTCCATAGAACTTGTGGGAGAAGCTCTGTTAACTGTAAATTATATTCTTAACAGAGTACCCTATAAGAAACTTGGTCTTATACCGTTTGAGTTATGGCATGGAAGGACATATTCCTACCATTATCTCAAAATGTGGGGTGCCTTGCAAAGGTACTAGCACCATTGCCTAAAAAACACTAAGTTGGGCGGAAGAACTATGGACTGCATATTCATAGGTTATGCCTTGAATAGTAGTGCATATAGATTTCTGGTTCATAAATCAGAAATATCAGATATTCATGTAAACATGATTATCGAATCTAGAGATGTTGTGTTCTTTGAAGACATCTTTCCATACAAACGGGAAACAGATAAAACTTCTGGGAAAAGAACACGTGAGATGGCGTTCAGGAACGAAAGCCCGAGGAACCAATTGTTAATACGGAAATTGAACCAAGAAGAAGTCAGAGATCTAGAATCTCAAAATCTTTTGGTCCAGATTTCATAGCATATGTTATTGAAAGCGAGCCTCAAACATTTAAAGAGGTTATGTCTACCCCAGAAGCACAAATGTGAAAAGAAGTTATAAATAGAGAAATAGAATACATACTAAGTAATCATACGTGGGATTGACAAACTTGCCTCCTGACAGTAAACCATTGGGTAAGGTGGATTTTCAAAAGAGAATTAAAACCCGATAGATCTATCGATAAGTACAAGGCTAGATTAGTAGCCAAGGGCTATCGACAAAAGGAAGGACTTGACTATTTCACTTATTCACTAGTAATAAGAATAACCTCCATTCGGATGTTAATTGCAATTGCAGTATTACATAACTTAGATATCCATCAAATAGATGTCAAGATTGCGTTCTTATGGTGAATTAAATGAAGAAATATATATGGAGCAACTTGAGGATTTATAGTCAAGGGCCAAGAATACAGAGTGTGTAAATTGGTAAAATCCTTATACGGTCAAAAGCGAGCTCCAAAACAATGGCATGAGAAATTTGATAGTGTCTTGAACAAAGATGGATTCACTATCAATGAATGCGATAAGTGTGTTTACACTAAACAGTTGAAAAAGCATGTATCATTGTTTGTGTTTATGTAGACGACATGTTGATACTTGGACTAATATTGAAATTATTAAGTCCACTAAAAGAATATTATCCAATAATTTTGACATGAAGGATCAGGGGTTGCTGATGTATATTAGGAATTAAAATCACAAGAACACCAGATGGAATCAGTCTATCTCACTACGTGGATAAGATGGTAGAAAGATTCAAAAATTATGGGATAAAGGAGAATACAAATTCTTTTCTCCCACACATCCACCTTCATAAGAATACAGGAACTGAAGTATGCCAGTTGGAGTATTCTCTCATTATCGAAAGTATAATGTATTTAATGAATTGCATTAGACCCGATATTGCTTACGCTGTAAGCAAGTTAAGTAGATACACTAGTAACCCTAGTGATGATCATTGGACTGCTCTACTACGAGTATTAGGTTACGTATCACATACCAAGGAATATGCCTTGAGATATGGATAGTATTCATGTGTACTTGAAGGATACAGTGATGCTAATTGATTATAGATTCTGAGGAATCAAAATCAACTAGCGGATACGTATTTACTCTAGGAGGAGCAGCGGTATCTTAAAAATCTTCCAAACAAACATGTATTGCCAGTTCCACTATGGCATCAGAATTCATAGCCTTAAATAAGGCCGGAGAAGAAGCAGAATGGCTTCGACAATTTTTGAAAGATATACCAATATGGTCAAAGTCAGTGCCCGCTATATGCATTCACTGTGATAATCAAGTAGCTATATCTAGAGCACAAATTTTATGTATAACGGTAAGCCTAGATATTTTCATCGTAGACATAATTACATTAAGCAATTGCTCTCAAATGGAATTATCTCTATTGACTTTATATCGTCAAAAGATAATTTAGCGGATCCGTTTACCAAAGTTTGAGTGGAGAGCGTATGAACTACGCATCGAGGGGAATGGGTCTAAAAGCCTAATCTTACCGAGTCAGCTTAATAGAAATCTCACTTAGCGACTGGAGATCCCACGGACTAAGTTCAAGAGGAAAACTAGTTATGATTGACTCAGCAAGTAAGCACTTAGGAGCTTGACTCCAATCCATTCCTAAGGTGCATATAAGTACTTTCTACAAGTGGATTAAGGATTAGCTTAACGTTATTAATGATGCCTATATCTTGTTATTAAAACAAGTGGAGTAGAGTAGACTACTCTTAATAGGACGATCACCTATGTGAGTATAGAGCTGGGTCAGCTCTTTGAGAATTTCTATGGAGGCTATTATTCCCTAAAGATACTCTCTGAAACTAAGAATGTCCAGGGCCAAAAAACACAACCGAGAACCAAGTTGATTTGGAAAGCTATTGTGTGAAGCTTGTTGACTAGGCTTATACTAATGGCTAACAGTTCAAAACTTTGTTCACTGATTAGCCAGTAAGTCCATAAAGCTTTCGCTATAGAAGGTTCAAGACCTAATTCATCTATTCTGATGCAGCTTCTTTTCTAAAGTACCTTCGCTATAGAGTCAGTCTCTTTGTGTGTCAATTCCTTGAATCTCCATTCATTGTAGGGGATTGTTGGGAAATATGAAGAATTATATGTGAATATTTGAGTTGAATTACAGCGAGATCCGTTGATAGAATCAATTGGATAATGACTAGAGTATGTTCTCCTTCCATTGAGGATGAACGTAGTATATTCACATGTTCAATTCTGACTTCGAATGAATGAGATATTCAAGTCTAAGTTTACCTAATTCAAAAGCCAAAAGGAGACTAAAGGTAGCTAAAAATATTTAGTCCCACATTAGCCATGGGATGGAAGTTTGAAGTATTAAAATAGAGAAAAATGGGAACAAAGGGTGTGCCCTTTAGGTAATTAGAGTTTTCACACGCGATTAGGGGGAAACCATGTCCCCACGAGCGCGCCGCCGCCACCGGCAGCGGCCGGTGCCCAGAGCTTGGGGTCGGGTTCGGGTTCAGGTTCCCTACCCAGTTCGGTTCTTTTTGAACCGGGTCTCACGGGTATGGGTTACAGCAGATCACGCCCGCTCCGCTATCCGCACCCGCACAACGGCTGACAAGAAACTGCCACGAACCGTTACGACAATTGTGCGGTTTCTGTCTAGAATGAACCGTTGCAACAGTTCAGACCGAACCGTTGCAACCGTTCGGACGGATTTGCCTTTTTCAGAGCGCTATAAATAGCGTTCCTTTTCTCCTATTTTAAAACATACAAATCACACTGAATAAAGAGCAATACAGCGAAAAAGCTTTACCTCTTCCTTCTTCTGCATTCTGAAGTGAAAGTCTACAATTCGGATTTCAGATTCTGAAGTGAAAGTGAAGAAGAAGTAACTCAGATTCTGAAGATTCGTTCTGAAAGAAGGCTCAGAAAATTCAAAGATTCTTTAATAGAATTGCTGTCTGAATCTGTGACTTTCAAAGAAGAATATTCTTTTATCTCTCTCCTTTCTCTATAGTGGGTGTTTCTCTAATGTAAAGACAAATATTTTCCCTGAAATTTATCTTGGTCCTGCTGCTTTGATAATCCTGTGAAGGTACTGGTTAACTACGGTTCGACCGTATGATGATTTGGTAGTGTTATCCAAATACCGTGAAGAAGTGTTGTATCTTAGGAGACCAGCGTCAAGTAACCCGTTAGTACCGTAGCGGGGGACGTAATTATCTTAAGGAGATTCGCTATAAGTGTACCTCACTCCAAATACTGTATAAGTGAATTTATTTTCTTTATACAGGGGTTATATTGATATTCAGTATATTGAGACTGACTTATACCAGTCGAATTGGTGTTTAACTAAGAAAGGTAATTGAAAGGTGTTTTTCTGTAATTAAGGACCGTTCTATTGAACAGAAAACCTTCCACCTGATATTCACCGACCTGGCCATTAGATCGGTGACATTGATTAGTTGCCAGATTGATTCCTATAAAACTAACAAATGGGCCTCAGCGGTGGTGGAGGCGGTGGGGGCTCTGGTGGTGGGGTTCTAGTTCTTGTTCTGGTTATGGCTCCGGGTACGGCGAAGGTGCCGGTGGAGGGAGCGGTGGGGGCTACGGAAAAAGAGGTGGCGGAGGTGGTGGTGGCGATCGTGGACAAGGTGGTGGTGGAGGATCTGGTTACGAGTCCAGACACGGGTCGGGTTCCGGTTATGAGTTAGGTCAGGTGGTGGAGTCGGCAGAGGATATGGCAACAGTAGCGGTGAAGGTGGCACTGGCGGTGGAGATGGTGGCAGTCAAGGATCCGGGTATAGGTCCGGACACGTGTCAGGTTTAAGGTACGGGTCAGGTACGGGTGGTGAGCTAGTGGAGGATATGGTAGTGGCGAGGCGGTGGAGGTGGCGGGGGGTTCTGGTGGAGGGGGTAGAAATCACAGCGGGTCTAGATACGGGTCCAGTTCAAGCTCTAGTTCTGGATATAGAGCTGGGGATGGCAATGCATGTGGGTATGGAAGTGGGGGCTGAGGCGGTGGAGGTGATGGATTAGGTTCCGCATCAGGTTTTGGATCCGGGTCCGAATATGGACTAGTGGTGGATCCGGGTACGGTGGTGGTGGGGGACACTATTGAATGGGTTTCAGCTTCAACAGTGTATAAGGCCTATTTGGTGAATTGGAAGTGAGAGAAGGAAGACAGTGGACGAAGATAAATAAAGAGAGAAAGAGCCCCCCAAACCCCCCCCCCCCCCCCCCCCCCAAGTTTGTTTGGGCAAATTTGGAAGAAGGAAGAGGAAAAAAACCAAAAAAATTAACTTATATGCCAAAAACTACCACCCTCCTCAGTGACATCCTCGCCGCCACCTCCTCCTCTGCCCACCTCCTCCAACATCGACCTTCTCCTCTGCCCACCTCCAACATCGACCTCGTCGTCCTCGACGTCGAGCTTCTCACTGTCAACCTTGACATCAACATCCAGGTCCTCGCCATCGACCTGGACATCCAGCTCCACATCGTCAACCTCTCCCACCTCGAGATCCAGCTATTCTCTATCAACCTCGACATTCAGCTCCTATCTGATGTCCAGCTTCTCGTCGTCATTCTCTATACGTCGACCTCGACATCCTCGCCGTCCTCTGCGATGCTGAGATTGACAACAAAAGAGAAGGCGCGGGGAAGGAGATGGAGAGCAGAAGATGGTGGGATGGGAGAGATTAAAAAAACTAAAAACTCCTAGATCTGTGTACGCATGGTTAGCTCATTTTTTAGGGCAAGAAATCTCTTCCCTCTCTTCCGCCATGTCGGCGGCCCCGTTGGAGCCAACGTGGAGGAAGAGATCCTCTTCGTCTAAAAAACAAACACCAGAATAGGAGAAATAGCCTCTCTTCCTTTTTTTTTTCAAGAAAACAAACAGGGTCATAGTGTATGATGTTAACTAAATACTTGCTTGCTTATGAGCTTACTTGTTGAAGTTGAAATGTATGAAGAAAATAAGTTACTTGCTTCGTACCTATTTGAAAAATAAATAAGAGAAGTTTATATATATGAACTTGCATAATTGGTTTCTAAATTTTCGATTATGGTTATCTATTTAGGTATAACTTCAAAGTAAATATAATTTGTGAACTGTAAATTTTGAACCACTGTACTTATATATAAGTTTTTTATCTTTAGAAACATAAGGAATAAATATTAGTAAATCATATTTTACTTAATAATTGAAAAGTTTTTCTTTGCTTAATGAGATCCCCGAGGAGATTGGTACATGAGCGTCGTCAATTTTGTCTCAAAATTCTGCGATAAAATAGCTCTTTTGTAAACATATTTGCAGTGAATTTGAATGCACAAAGAGTAAATTCTCAAATGATTTAAGTGTACTCTTAATTTTCAAGGCTTCTTGTTAACTCTAATGTAGGTTGAGACAGCAAATTTGATCAATTCAATAGTTGAAACATAGGTTTTCTATTTATGATCAAGAGAACCAAAAGAAGATTCCAACACATCCTTGAGTGCAAAAAATAGCACCCGTATGTGAAAGTGATAATGTTTTCAACGGATAAGAGTTATTCTGTAAACTCTCAAGGGTGATCCGTAAATTCAGAACCACAGTTGTATTATCCTGAATTGTACTAATTAGCAGTGAGTTTTCAATTTTATTTTTAGCTTTCATTTTTCTTTTAGGAATTGAGTAATGCTATTTTGGGTCAAGTTTTCTCACTCAAGGCTACATGACATGTGGGCTCGTATATAATTCATGGAAGGTGGGGCATAAAGATTTTACTCTTGATTTAGATTTGAATTATTTGAGTTAGTAAATTTCAAATTAGAAAAGA
The DNA here is from genome assembly GCA_038442645.1 of Agave tequilana. Taxonomy (NCBI): domain Eukaryota; kingdom Viridiplantae; phylum Streptophyta; class Magnoliopsida; order Asparagales; family Asparagaceae; genus Agave; species Agave tequilana. Next base: position 43,635 of record JAVJIF010002978.1, read on the forward strand.
CTTTTAGGTATCTAGGATTTCTAATTATTTATCTTGTTTCAAATTTTATTTTACTTTATTAGTTTTGTTAGGGATTGAGAACTCCACCGGCAATCTCAACATATCATGAGATCGATTATCTCGAGCACACAAGATGAATAACAAGCACAAGAAGAAGACAACAGATTTACGTTGCCGGGCGCCCAACTTTGACCTGCATCCACGGGGTATAGATATAAAATCCACTATAAGAAATAAACAATATAAGACTACAAGAGAACCAAGTTTCTCGCTTACCTCTCTCTCTCTCTCTCTCTCTCTCTCTCTCACTCTCATTGTTTCACATCTCTTCCAAAGTCACTTCGCATCTAACTTCACTACTACAAATGTGAGAAAAAGCACTTACAACATCGTTTTAGTAAACAAATGGCACTATATATGGGGTGCTGTTATTTTTGTAATTACTAGACACCTCGATCGTATATGGGACCCACTTTTTGTGTCGGTTATAAAAATAACCGACACGAAATGTCATATATGGGTCCCACTTTTTCCGTTCAGAGCAACACATATTGTTGACTATAAAAGAATCGACGCAAAAAGTTGTGCTATGGCGTCGGTTCTTTAAGCGAACCAACATGAAAAGTCAGTGTCCGACTTTTCGCATCGATTCGTTTAAAGAACTAACGCGAAAAGTCAAGACTTTTCACGTTAGGTTCTTTTATAGAACCGATGCCATAGGTCAACACCACCCACTAATTGTTGTAACAAATTAGAGCTCTATGACACCAATCTGTTACTCTCGGGATCGACGTTGCGAACTTGGCAATATGATGATACTTGTAAAAGAAAAATTATTGTAAAGCAAACTAGCAATGCCTAGACAAAAAAGTAATAAGAAATAACACAAGGATTTAATGTGGTTAGACCCAAACATGGCCTATGTCCATGAGAAAATTTGAAAGAGTTTTACTAATAAACTTGAAACAAAGAGATCTAATATTCTTTTTAATCTCACAAGGGTATTCACCTCCCCTTGAATTTAGACCTAGATTACACGATTATACCTTCTCTCTTTGCACCTTCATCTTGCTCCGCTCTTTTTAGGCTTCTCCTGATCTCCTTTACTTGAGATTAATTTACAATACTTGGTTATAACTTTTATTTATAGGATTTTATAATACAACTCTTATTTGGACTATAAGATGATCATGGCCATTGGATACTTGATGAATCTTAATCAATCCTATTAGGAGTTGATCTCTTTGATCTAAAAAAAATCTAGACCCTTTAATCTTTAAAATAAACCTTCATTGAATAGAAACTGAATCATATTCTTACTCCACTAGAAAAGAAAACTTGCGCCTGAAAAGAAAACTAATCCTACTTCAGAAATTGCCTTGATTAGTTGACTTATTCTAAGGATTAGTCGACTAATCCTTACCGTTGATCGACTTATAAACTATATAGTCGACTACTGTATAATGTTTCCTTTCTGTTTCTGCCTCTGTATCTGCCGTGGTCGACTACTGGTCGACTGGACTTGTGCATTAGTCGACTGATAAAGTTATAAGTCGACTAATCCACACCCTTTTTATTTGCTTCTTTTTACTTCAAGTCATCATCTTCTCCAACTCGATTGAATTTTCTTTGACCATTATCTCCTATTGAAAATAAGGCAAAATGCTAACTCTAATGACCCTGACCCCCAGTCAGAGAGCTCTAGACATCCCTAACTCTCTCTTCCTTCTCGCTGCCCTCTTCTGCCTTGATCTTCCCTGTCGCGTCGCCCTCTGTCACCTTGATCTCCCCCTCATTGCCCTCATCATCACCGACAACAAGTCCCTCGCCGCCCTCGAGATCGTACTCACTGTTTCTCTCCAACCAATAACCTGTCTCCTTTGAATAATCGTCCTACCCTCGTCGCCTTGATTTCACCCACATCGCCCTCGTCCTCGCTGACAATGAGGCCTTCGTCGACCTCGAGGCCCTCGCTGCCTTGATCTCATCCCTTGTCGCCTTGATTTCGCCACCCGGATCTCCCCCGCAGCCTTCGAGGCCCTCGCCACCCTCTCTCTCCGACCAAGAACGAGACTCTTCCGACTTGATCTCCCTACCCTCGCCGCCCTGATTTCCCCCTCGACCACGGACGGACCTCCGCCATACTGATCTCCCTTGCCGCCCTGATTTCCTCATTGCCTTGATCTCTCGACCATGAATAAACGCTCCTTCCCCCCGCTTTAAGGTAATCACTGCATATTTTTTTTAAAATTCCTTCAATTGGATGTATTGTGCTTCATATTAGGGTGAAATCATGAGTGGTCCCAAGTTTCTTATTTGCTAGATAAATTATTTTTTAGTGGTCTCAAATTGCAGCTGTGAGTTGGCTTATGTATGTATTTTTACGTCGATTATTTATTAACCAACTTAAAAGCTCAACTTTTTATATTTTAGTGGGAACACAAATTATGTATGTTTACTCCTTAATTACATGTTATGTATATTGTAAATAATTCAATTTTTTTGTTTTTTTATGTCCATACTAGATAAAGATGGATCGAAAATGGATGATTGCTAATAGGTTAAGTCTGAATTATTGAAATGATGTAGGAGAGTTTATCAAGTTTATTGTTTAGAGTGCCAACAATACTAATCGTATTAAGTGTCCATGCATAAGAGGTGCTTGTGTTGATAAAGTTAAGGTTGAAGTATTAAGAGATTACTTATTCATCAATGAGATTGATCAAAGTTACATAAGATGGATATAGCATGGTGAGAGTGCAACAAAAGATAGAACTATTAATTTAGATAAAAAAAGATTTGATAAAAGAGAAAAAATTGACTGTAATGAGGGTAATAAATTAGAAGATATGGTATATGATGTAGTAGAAAACTTTATAGATCGCCACAAAAAATTGGATAGTTTGAAGAATGATGCAAAAATACTTTTATATGTTGGTTGTTTTAAATTCACTAGGTTGGCTGCAGTGTTAAGATTGTATAAATTTGAAAGCGGGAAATGAGTGGAGAGATCAAAGTTTTATGACCTTACTCCAACATTTAAATATATGTTTTTCGATGATAATGAACTTTCGAATCATATGTACGAGGCCAAGAAGATCTTGTGCTCTATAAGTATGGACTATGAAAAGATACATATTTGCCCTAATGCCTGTATTTTGTATCGAAATTAATACGAAAGTTTAAAGGAACGTCCGATGTGTGGAAGGTCATGGTACAAAACAATTAAGAAATCTCCAGCTAAGGTGTTATGACATTTTCTGGTAATACCTAGATTTCAACGCATGTATAGCGATATAGAACATGCAAAGAGTTTAACATGAAATTCAGATGGGAGGATTATAGATAATATGGTTCAGCATCCGGCTGATTCCCCGTAATAAAAAATGATAGATTTGAAGTTTTCGAATTTGGTATGATGCAAAAAATCTCCGGCTAAGTCCTTCGAGTGATAGAATGAACCCACACAGTAACATGACCAGCACACACAGTATATGGTCAGTTGTTTTGACTATTTATAATCTAGATTAGATTTGATTGAAATGAGATTACATAAGAAGTTGACATCATAGAAGAGGGGACAGAATACATATTTACTGCCAGCATGTTATACTTTTGTGACACTCTAAAAAAGACAAGATTTCTGACTGGCCGGAACAATGTCTAACTTGTTGACATTTACAAAAACAAGTGACAGACAAGCTGACGACCAGTTCTGTACCTATCTCCGAGGAACAAATCAGCAACTTGGACTCTACTTATCCAGTGAAGCAGACAGTGAGCTCACATTGTCTTTGAAGAGACCTAAACAGATCTAAGATGCTAAGTTAGCTTAACACTTAGCATCACATCAGCACAAAGGGATAGCCTCACCTAAGAGGCTAAGTTTGTCCAACATCGCCTTGAAGCCATTCAAAGCTCCATCAGAAAGCTAACTTACAGCTTTGCCTGAAGTGCTCAGTTAACTCCATAGAGAGTTAGCTTCGCTCGAAGTCATACGCAACTGCGCAGAAGGATGGTAGATTCGCCACAGATGTTTATCCAGCTCCGCTGAAGAGCTTTCTTCTGATTTCGCCATACGCAACCGCGTAGATGTTTATCCAGCTCCGCTGTGAGCTTAACGCGACAGCTCCGCTGCGAGCTTGACGTGACAGCTCCGTTGCGGGTCTATTATGATCAACCTTTGACCAATTAAATCTCCAGATGAGATCAAATCAATTCAAGATCAAGATCAAATCTAATCAAGATCAAATCTGAGATCAAATTGATAGTTGTTTTCCATAATCTCTTGACTCTCCAGAAACAAGTAAGAAGATCAAGGGAGATCTTTCAATTATTTGGAAAGAATCAAAACAGATCAGGAGATCGACGCTACCTGCTATTCCTAGCTTCGCAGAAGCTGATTCTAGCCTCGCAGCAAGGCTACTTTCTAGATTTAAACAGATTGACTCAATCTGTTTTCAGATTTTTCAAGGGACGATTGTACCCCTGCTCTCCCTATAAATAACCCACCAGAGGCATATGAGGAGAGAGGCGCACAAACACACGCACAGAGAGAGAGAGACGGCTAAACAGAGATCTATTCTCTTGCTTTCAAGAATTCAGAGAAATGCTTCTCTAATCAGGGTGCTAATACCCTAATACCTTCCTCCCTCTCAAGGAATCTTCGGAACCAGGCGAAAAGGAATTCCTAAGTGGAGGCAGTTTGAGAAGTAACAAGAGGGTTCTACCAACCTTCTGTTCTTTGATTCCCTGAACCAGGCGAGAAGGGAATCCCATCGATCGCATTGTCAAAGGTACAAAGTGATCGCGCGCTGACCAGACTCCTATCGGCACACTTCTCCAGAATCTCAGAGGAGATCTACTTGTAATCTTTTAAGAATACTTGTAATTTTGCTCCTCAACCCTTTTTTGTAAGTTTTCCCCTTTGCAAAATCAATAGAAAACAAGGTGGCAACTCCGTAGGGGAACGATTTCTCCACTATTGAGAATCAAGTGTCGCAATGCGACGAACAGACCTTCGGGTCTACTTCTGAATTTAAGAAAGCCGGTGTGGCCAGAGCCCCTCTGGCTAAATCTTCGAAGCAAGTCTCTATGGAGATAGATGAGGCTTTCTGCGACCTACCACAATCCTCTGGTGCAACAAGGAAGCAGGCCCGCAATACAAGGGTCAGAATCTTCAGTCTGTCACCTTCAAAAACCTAGTCGTTCACTTCGACCAAGGAAAATTCGAAGAACTCCTCTGGGGGTGGTCCAATGCTCCATGCACGAAAGCATAGAAAGGTCTCCATGACTAAAGTTTTGGAGCAGAAATCGGAAGCAGAATCTTTCCAACACCTCCCAGCCTCGCGTGTGGCTAGTCAGGTTCCTTGCGAACCTAAGTCTCCTCTTTCAAAGCAGATGTGGAGGCCAAAGCAGAAGGCTCTGTATGAAGCCTCAGGCGTAGCTACGCCACAAGTTCGTCTCTCTCGTAAAGAAAAAGGCAAGATGTCTGCCTGCTCCGACGAGACTATCAGCCGCGAAGTTACAATGGCGATGATGCCTTCGCCTAATTCAGGAGCAGTAACTCCTCGCGCCAGCCTCGTTCTTATGAGCGAAGCTACTGATATAGTACCTCAGGGTACGCATGATGTTCGCACCCGCGAAGTTGGAACAAAAGCGCCACAGTATGCTAAACTTGCTCTTTGCAGCGAAGCTAAGGGATTGCCCCAAAGTGCTGATAGCGGTGCTTATATAGCTTCAACGCCCAAGGGCATTTCCAAAGCTTTTAACCACAAATTTAGAGCCAAGGCACACTCTAGGGCAAATCACCTTCGCAGCAACATAGCGGATAAAGCACCACAGCGTGCTTCATTCCCTAGTTCATCAAGCGCTAAGCTTGCCCTTCGTAGCGGAGCTAAGGGATCGTCCCTAAGTGTTGACATCGGTGCTTGTGCAGCTTCAGCATCCAAGGACATTCCCAAGGTTCTTAGCTGCAAAGTTAGGGCTAAAGCACTATTTAGTGCTAATTACCTCTACAGTAATGAAAAGAATAGGACGTCATTCTATGTGCAATCCAACAGAGCCTCTGTGCTGGACGTTTAGGCCCAATCGGGTCTGACTTGCGGGAATTCTTGACAAGCAAACGGAAGTTGAAATCTTTTCAAACTTCTCCCTCCTGTTGTCAACAAGTGGGATGTCAGTTGGTGACAGTCCACTCAGTCCATTGCCAGTGAGGACCAATTCCCGCTATTCCTCCAGACCGACGATCAGTTTTTGATCGACTCTCGGTGCATGCTCCGATGAAACATCTTAAAAGGGGCATGTCGCGAGATCTGCCCTCTGCTTCCATTAACATGATCGGAAGGAGATGAGAGCTACGTAGGGGCAGACGAGCGTCGCATGACACTCCCTATAGTTCCCCGGATCCGGATTATAGCTTGGGCCTTGGCAAAGTCTTGGTACATGAAGAGGGTGTCTTCTTGAACACCAGATCTAGGGTTGCAATACCCTACAGTTATGAACAGCCATCTTCCTCAACTGCAGTAACCTCACCAGAACCAATGAGAGGATTAGTCCAATGGTCTGATGAAAAGGACGAAGACAATGGGTATGCCTCTTCGGCGACAGTCAGCTCAGTGCGAACGGATAGAGTATCAGTGAATATGGCTGATAACGGTAACGATGACATTCATCGACGGTTGGAAGCTCAGGAGCAAACTTCCAAGACCCAGCAAGAAGCTTTGGACAACATTCAACAAATGCTCGCTCAACTCCTCAATAACCGGGATAATAATGATATCGGGAGTAACCATGATGAGGAAGAACATCTTAGCAATGAACAGCCAAGGATGGAAAAGTCAAAGGAGGGATCTTCGTTAGACACCAAAGTTCTCAAAGGCATCCAAGCTAAAATTGCATCCCTAGCTCAGAGGGATGAACTAAAGAAAGTAGGGGCAGTCCGTCCTTACCCGCTGGAATGGGATTCAGTACCATACCCACCAAAGTTCAAACCACCAATGTTACATACGTACGATGGTAAGAGCTCGCCAAACCAGCACATCTACTATTTCCGATCTCAGACCGGTAATGTTATAGACAATGATGTTATCATGGCTAGGCTATTCATTGGCATCTTAAATGGGGTAGCATTTGACTGGTTCTGAAGTCTCCCTCCTGGCTCTGTCAATTCCTGGATCGACCTGGAAACTAGATTTCTTTTTCGTTTCTACGAGGATGATACCGAGGTAACCATGGATTAACTCCTCTTACCGTACAGAAGAAGGGCGAATCTGTCCGTGATTACATTGAGCAGTTCAGAAACTTGTTTCTGATGTGCCCAGCAGGGATGCCATTACCCATACTCTTACAAACGTGCAGGCATAACTTCTTAGACCAAATAGAAATTCGCATGGGAGCTGTCAAAGCCCATACTTGAAAAGAACTAGTCGAGCAAGCTGAGATAACCGAAAAGTCAGCTAAAAAGTTCAAACCACCCACCCCTAAAGGCAAATGGGGTATGAATAATAAGGGACGTGGCGACATGGCACAGTCTTCTCAAGCCAAAGGGAAAGAGACTATGTTCGTCGAATTATCAGGGGATGCTCAGCGAAGGCCAAGAAGAGCGGCTTCAATAATCAGGAGTCCAAGTTTCCTCCGAAGCATTACTCCTTCAAAAACGATCAGGTGGTCACAATATTTCATTTACTCCACAAAGGGAATAAATTGAAGCTGCCCGATGCTCGACGTCCTAATGAAATAGGACACACGAACGATCCTAAATATTGTCTCTTTCATAGGATGATTCATCATCCTACCAATAAGTGCTTTGTCCTCAAGGACAGATTTCAAGTTTTGGTCGACGCTAGAGTCCTGACGCTGAAGTCAGAGCAAAAGAAAGTCACTGCAAATATGGTGACCCTCAAGTTCAGCAAAACTCCAAAGGTCACAGTGCCTGACGGGACTTATCCAATCCCTGCACCACAGCTAGAAGTCAAGCATCCTTCAGCTAAAACTCAAGAGAATAAAGGTCTTGTTCCCTTGACACTGGAGACAAGGGAAATCATGTGGATACACCAAGACCTTGTCCGAGACGAATAATGGGATTCAAAAAAGTTCAAGTCGAAGGGCAAATCTTGCAATGTCATCTCCATCCTGCCAGACGATGATAATCTTACAGCAGCTTCTCTCAGCGATTCTGAAGGAGAAAAGCACGCTTGCATAACGCGAGCTGATGTACCTCAGCCAATAGGTACTCGATCCGGAAAATCATACTTAAAACAATATGAGAACGCTACTGACGAGATACAATAGCAGACGACGTCAGTACAAGTACCAGCACCCGCTTCGGTTCCAACCAAGGGAAAGGAGAAGCCAAAGGAAGTCCGGTTCGACCATGTCCTGAAGAAGCCTATAGGCCCAGGGCTTGAGACGCCCTTTCGTTCTGACATATTAGCCTAGCTGGCTAATATCTCGGCTCGTATTACCATACACGAGCTCCTTCATCTCTCAAAAGAGACAAGAGAAGCACTCAGTATGCACTGGCTAATTCAGAGTCATTCCTGATGTATATACCAGAAATTCCTAAAGATGATTCTCAGTCTTCTTGCCCTGAATGCCATCATGTACAATCAAAGGTACCTACTATTACCTTCACAGCGGAAGATATACTTCTCAAGGATAACAAGCATGATCGACTTTTGCACTACACCGGATACATCGGTTCAACATGCATTGAAAGGGTACAGGTTGATCCGAAGTCTGCACTCAGTATCATCCCAAAGGCTCCTCTACTTCCTCAGTATACCATTATATAGGTTATCCGCAACCACTACAACAATATACGATTTTAATGCCGGGAGTAGTCATCCACTTGGGAAAATTTGACTCCGTTGCCGAATCGGGAGCCTGAAGTCAGAAGTGACGTGCTATGTCATTGACGTCGACACGTCATACAACTTGTTACTAGGACGACCGTGGATCCACGCCAACTGGATCGTTCCCTCTACTCTGCACCAGTGGTTCAAATATGTTGAAGATGATGCAACAGTACGAACTGTCTTCGCTGAGAAGCAACCATTCAAAGGGGTGAAAAATTACTTTACTGACACTCTCCTGTATCAAGAGACCGGTGAAATATCGAAAGAATCATTGCCGGATGATGATGATAGTGGCAATGAAGTGGATTCAGAATCTGAAGCAGACATGCCTGCCATTTTAATTGGTGAACCGATTATAGCATGTTTTAATAATCCCCAATGTAACACTCCTCCTGAAGATGAGGGCGAATGGATAATTAATGATAATATTTCCTTTGATTATCCTGTGAGTGTTGGGTTGTTTGAATCCATTACGAATAGCTCTCTGCACATGCCTTTACATAAATCAAGTGCATCTGGTACACCCATAGAATCTGTAGAAGGGGCCGTTTTAGTAATCTCTCCATCCAAAGAAGGTCAGTTACCAATAATATTCGGTAAAGCCCAACCACGAGGGTCTACAGCCGCAGATTCAAGTTCAGACTCAGACACCCCCACAATTTTTCCATTATGCGCGACCAGCGCACCATATGATGAAGAAAATGGGGTACAACCTAAAGTATGGGAAGGGCTTGAATTTCAAAAAAAGAAGACGTAGTTTGCTGCGCAACTTTGTGCCAAGAGGGAAGCCTACAAATTACTATGATAACACACGCAGGGAGTTGGGATACATTTCACCCACACCACCAGCAACGGTTCAATCCAAGGACGACAAACCGATCCCATCACATTCTGCCTCTTCCTCCGAGTGGGACTCAGATGTCAGCGTGGGAATGATGTTCGAGAATCTCACCGTTAATATGACTTCAACCAGTCAATTGAAGCCAGCGGAAGCTATTGATGAGGAACCATGGGCCCAGCAATTAGATCTCCAATGGGAAAAGCGATTCGAACTGCGCGAACCACCTACTGAAGACAAGGTGATCCAGGTCAACTTGGGTAGTCAGGATCACCCTAAACCCATCTTTATAAGTGAGAGCTTATCATTTATTGAAAAAGAAGAATTAATAATACTCGTAAAGGAGTATATAGATGTTTTTGTATGGAACTACGAAGGCATGCCCGAACTTGATCCACAAGTAGCCATGCATCATCTAAATATCAAACCCGATGCCAAGCCAGTTAAGCAGCAACAATGCCGACTTCGTTCGAACATTATGGAGGCTATTGAAGTCGAAGTCCATAAGCTAATTGCATGCGGCTTCATACGGGAAGAATAGCATCCAGATTGGAGTGCTAATATCATTCCTGTCCTCAAGAAGAATGGAAAATTACGGATCTGCATCGACTACCGTGATCTCAATACAGCTTGCCCTAAAGATGAATTCCCACTTCCCATCACCGATATCATGATTGACAATACCTGTGGATTCGAAAGAACGTCTTTCATGGACAGCTTTTCAGGGTACAATCAGATTAAGATGTATCCCGATGACGAGAAGCATACTTCGTTCCGAACACCATTGGGGGTATACTGCTATACTGTGATGCCGTTCAGACTAAAGAACGCCGGAGCAACCTATCAGCGGGCAATGATTCCGCGATCATCTCTGAAAAATGGTAGAATGCTATGTCGACGATATTGTTGTCAAAAGCCGCAATAAGAGTGACCATCTTCGTGACTTGAGAACAATGTTCGACATAATGCGGGCTCATCAGCTGAAGATGAATCCGACAAAATCCTTCTTGGGAGTTTCGAGTGGCAAGTTCCTTGGGTTTATTGTTACATCAAAAGAAATTCATCTTGACTCAGACAAAGTCAAAGCCATTCAGAGCATGCATCCACCGAGGAATCTCAAAGAGGTTAGAGGCTTGCAAGGTAGACTGGCTTATATTAGGAGATTCATCGCAAATCTCTCAGGCCGCTGTCAACCGTTCACCCGACTCATGAAAAAGGGTGTTTCCTTTGTATGGGATCAAGCTTGTCAGGAAGCTTACGAGGATATCAAGAGATATCTTACAAAACCTCCAGTCTTGGTAGCTCCCACATCAGGGAAACCATTCTTACTTTATGTGAAAGTTATGGACCATTCTCTTGGTGCCCTGCTTGCTCAAAAAAATGACAATGGTCATGAATAGGTCATTTATTATCTGAGCAGAATTCTGATAGGGGCAGAATCTCGCTATAATTCTATTGAGAAGGAGTGCTTAGCTCTTGTCTTTGCCGTTCAAAAGACACGACATTATTTGGTTGGCCAAACCATACATGTCATCTCCAGAGTGAATCCTTTGCGTCTTCGCATGACAAAGCCAAGATCATTGAATTCAAGATTAGCTAAATGGGCGCTTCTTTTGTCTCAATACGACATGATCTTTATCCCTCAAAAGGCGGTTAGCCAGGCCCTTGCAGAGTTCTTGGCTGCTCATCCGATTCCAGAAAACTCAAAACTTCATGAAGACATTCCAGATGAAGTCTTTGAATCTAATATAACTTCAGAAGATGAAGTATGACAGATATTCTTCAATGGAGCATCACGAATAGGCCCTAAAGGCAGGATCATTGCCGGTGTGGGGGTTGTGTTATCTCTCCACAAAATCACGTCCTTCCTAGAGCATTTTCTCTGACGGAATCATGCTCCAACAATGTAGCAGAATATAATGCTCTACTTATTGGTCTTCAGCTCGCCCACAGAATGGGGGTACGCTACCTTGAAGCTTACGACGATTCAAAATTGATTATCAATCAAGTTAAAGGCGAATATGAGGTCCGTCACGAAGACTTGGTGCCTTATTATCACGCAGTCATCGAAATGGCTAATCTGTTTGATGGCTTTTACATCGGGCACGTATCTCGATCTCAGAATACTAAGGCGGATGCTCTTGTTGCATTAGCAACAACGCTAGCCTTGCCAATCGACACTGAGTATCACCTTACAGTGGCTACTCGACACCTTGTCTGCTCTAAACATATGTTAAGAACTAGAGAGGTCTATAATATCTCGACGGATCTTGAGCCGAGAGATTGGCTATTTCCTTTCATCGACTATGCTTTACATGGTCTGCTGCTAGACAATCCTAAAGAAGCAGTATCTATCAGACGAAGGTCTCTCCGTTTTTACTATGATCCAACTCTGAAGACACTTTACCGTCGTTCATATGACGGTATCCTCCTCCGTTGCCTTTCTAATTCAGAGGCATATGAAGTGCTTAAAGAAGCACACGACCGCATATGCGGAGCTCATCAGCCAGGTCCAAAACTTAAAGACAGATTGCATAGGCTTGGATATTATTGGCCAACCATGATAGCCGACGCCATCCAGTATGCACGAATGTGTAAAGTATGTCAAATTCATGCGGACTTCATACACCAGCCTCCGGAGTTGCTCCACCCAACTGTTACTTCATGGCCATTTGAAGCATGGGGAATCGATGTCGTAGGGCCAATCAGCCCCTCTTCGACAAAAGGACACAGGTTTATCCTGACAATAACCGATTACTTTTCAAAATGGGCAGAAGCTATATCGCTGGTTGAAGTCAAAACTTCTAACGTGGTTAATTTCATCAAACACCACGTCATTCATCGATTCGGTGTCCCTAGGCGGATCATCCATGATAACGGCCCCCAGTTCGTAAGCCAGGTATTCTATCGATCCTGCGATAAGTACCAAATTCAGAATGTGGCTTCAACTGCCTATAATCCCACCGCTAATGGTTTGGCGGAAGCATTCAACAAGACAATTAATAAGTTACTCAAAAAGTTTGTTTCCTCGAATAAGCGAGATTGGAATAAAAAGCTTAGTGAATGTCTTTGGGCCTATTAAACCACGGTTCGGACCCCCGATAGGCAATACGCCTTTTTTTCCTGGTGTACGGGTGTGAAGCAGTCATACCGTTGAAAATTCAGATGCCGTCATTACGAGTCACTCTGATCACTACGATCACATCAGAGGACAATGATCGGTTGCGTCTTCAAGAGTTCGAAGCCCTAGATGAGAGGCGGTTACAAGCTCAGCAGCATAGTGAGTTATATCAAGCTTGGATCTCAAAAGCCTTCAATAAGAAGGTCAAACAAAGAGTTTTTCAGAAAAGAGATTTGGTTTTAGCCGTCAAACGATCAATGATCATGATGCACAAAACCAAAGGCAAATTTCAGCCCAAATGGGAGGGACCATTTGTAATAGAAACAGTCTATTCAAATTGGGCATATCGCCTTATGACTTCAGATGGTGATTTACTCATGATGCCGATCAACGGCAAGTTCTTAAAGAAGTATTATCCTTGATTAAGGATCCTTCTCATGATCAAGTTAACAGTACACCTCTGATCAAGACCTTCAAATCCAAGGTACGCAGAAGGAGCGCCCCTCTCTTCCTACAGACAGGATCATACGACCGTAAACCAGTAGGAAGCTGATCATACACTGGTTATCTCAAAGAAGAATCAAGGTTACACATGCATTAACCAAATGATCCAACACCTTTAACGGTTAAGGATAGAGGAAAATGTTGGCCTTTAAGCCCAACATAAGTCCTCGACAACTCATCATGCTGTGGGAAATAGCATGGTTAGCCCGACTCAAACGGTAGTTGCTAAAGGCATATCAAACCCGTTGACAGCTGAGGATTTGCTAAAAATCCTAAGGGACCTGTTCCCATTTGATTCCCTCTCCAAAATCACTTATCAATTCTCATCCATAGAATGGTAAGATCACATATAAAGAATGACCGATCCATTCGAATTACTGCTATGTTCAAACACCTCTAACATAAATGAATCTCTCGGTCAAATTAATACTACACTTTTGACCAAAATCGCTCATACCGCACATCCATTTCGCTGTTAAGTTAACATTAAACCTATGAAGTTGTCTCCTCGATTTTCTCAGTGAAAACGAGACCTTTTCATGCTATGTTTAACACTACACCTCTGACATCCATTTGGCTGTTAAGTTAACATTAAACCTATGACAGTAATCTCCTCGATTTCTCAGTGAAAACGAGACCTTTTCATGCTATGTTTAACATTATACCTCTGGCATCTATTTCGCTGTTAAGTTAACATTAAACCTATGACACTGATCTCCTCGATTTTCTCAGTGAAAATGAGACCCTTCCATGCTATGTTTAACACTACACCTCTGGCATCCATTTTGCTATTAAGTTAACATTAAACCTATGACAGTGATCTCCTCGATTTTCTCAATGAAAACGAGACCTTTTCATGCCATGTTTAACAATACACCTATGGCATCCATTTCGCTGTTAAGTTAACATTAAACCTATGATAGTGATCTTTTATGGGAATCATTTCCTAGCTTCCCAGCAAGTTTCTGAGTCTCACTCGATTTTTAGTGGACTTCTTGGATTGTTACGTTAACAATATACCTCTGACAATTTCTTCCAAGTCCCAACAAAATTTTGAGCTTTGTGGCTTCTCAATCGATTATGTCATTGCGACCTCTAAACCGGCAGATAGCCAAGTCTCATCTTTCAGTCCGACAAGGACTATTTCTTTGTCATCATACGTCAAAATTTTGAGCTTGGTGGCTTCTCAATCGGTTATGTCATTGCAACCTCTGAACCGACAGATAGCCAAGTCTCATCTTTCAGTCTTGCAAGGACTATTTCTTTATCATTATATGACGAATTTTGAGCTTGGTGGCTTCTTAATCGGTTACGTCATTGCGACCTCTGAACCGGCAGATAGCCAAGTCTCATCTTTCAGTCCGGCAAGGACTATTCTCTGTCATCATACGACAAAATTTTGAGCTTGGTGACTTCTCAATCGGTTACCTCATTGCGACCTCTGAGCCAGCAGATAGCCAAGTCTCATCTTTTAGTCCGGCAAGGACTATTTCTTTGTCACCATATGACAATTTTGAGCTTGGTGGCTTCTCAATCGGTTACATCATTGCGACCTCTAAACCGGCAGATAGCCAAGTCTCATCTTTCAGTCCGGCAAGGACTATCTCTTTATCATCATACGATAAAATTTTGAGCTTGGTGGCTTCTCAATCGGTTATGTCATTGCGACCTCTGAACTGGCAGATAGCCAAATCTCATCTTTCAGTCTGGCAAAGACTATTTCTTTGTCATTATATGACAAATTTTGAGCTTGGTGGCTTCTCAATCGTTCACGTCATTGCGACCTCTGAACCGACAGATAGCCAAGTCTCATCTTTTAGTCCAGTAAGGACTTTTTTCTCAAGTGTGTGATTAATTCTCTCAGCTTATCACCGCTGATTAGATTAGTCATATCATTATTCCGTTTAAGGGCTGCAATACAACTTGAAAGCGAGAATTCCGAAGATAAAACAAGTTGGAAATGCAACGGGGGAGTCGAAATAAAATCACTTTTTATTGATTCCAAAAGAGAGATACATGAATGCACGATTACAAGCTACAACGGTGCTTCATAGGACTTGATCTGTTCTTCAAAAGTGGCCAGCGTAGACTTCCTCTCTTCAGCAGCCCTGATAAGCGCCTGTGACCTCAACTCGGCCTCATTAAAGCTCACCGTCTGGGCCAAGCGAGCTTCAATTTCAACTAAGGTTGCCCTCTATGCTAGCTCCTACCGCAAGACTTCATCATTCTGAACCTTAAGTTGCTCAAGTCGAGCAGCCTTTTCAAGACGCACTGGTTCAGCCTTAGACAAAAGAAGATTAGCCTTCCTGATCATTTCCTTGGCCTTTCAATTTTATCCTCAACGTCAAGAAGAGCACTACTAGAAGCGTCTATGGCATCCCCGAGCTCTACTTTTATTGTCTCCAAGGATTTCAAATTAGAAGAAATTGCCCTAGCAGCTTCTTAAGCGGCGAGATGAGCTTCATGCATCTGAGCAACAAGATGCGCAAGCTGTTCATTAACTGAAGACTCTAGATCTGAATGGCTAAGACGGCGCCATTCGTCCACATCCCTCTCGAGTCTGTCCACCAGAAGCTCCAATATGGCAGCCTGGTCATCCCCTCCAAAATCTCAGATACTGTCAATGCTTCAGGAGAGGACCACCTTTAAAGTAGAGAACGAGGTAGTCGAGCCCTTCAAGACCAAAGCAATGGATCACTTCAAGCTCTTATAAAAGCTATCGACTAACTCAGCCACGAATTCGTTCTCGGCCTCAATTACTCCCGGCAAACGAGCAGCCCTGAAGATAGAGTTTCCACTGGCTTCACCGGTGTAACTATGGAGGAAATAATAGAAGCACTGGCTGCAGCAACATGAGAGGTCGTTGGTGATCTTGGAGGAGTCCTCATTGAAACTAGTACACTAGCCACAACCGAGGTAGGACTAGTGACTATTTCCGAGAGAGCTGGCTCAAGCACCAATGTTGGAGAAGTAGGACTGGTAATCACCTTCAGCTCCGCGCCTGGAAAGATAGGCGGCATTGGCGAAACTGATGGCATCTCACTCACCGATATAGTTGGAAGTGAGATTGGTTCCATGACTACAGTTCCCTCAATTTCATTTCCTCTGGCTGGTTCAGGCTGATAAGAGGGCAACCCATGATATAAGGCATCCAACTCAGCAGCATCCGTCGCGGTTGAAGCACTTGCTTCACCCCTGGTTCCCTCAGGA
This sequence comes from Agave tequilana, assembly GCA_038442645.1. Lineage (NCBI taxonomy): Eukaryota > Viridiplantae > Streptophyta > Magnoliopsida > Asparagales > Asparagaceae > Agave > Agave tequilana. Next base: position 60,166 of record JAVJIF010002978.1, read on the forward strand.
AGACGGATTGACTCTCTTGAAGTCGTTGCACCCAGAAATGGAACACCTACAGCGAGACTTTGTTTAAGCAAGGCATAATAAATAGCAGGAGTAAAAAGGTTGAAACACTACCAAAAGATGATGTCGCTTCAATCGTCTTGATAGCTGTATCAGTCCCTGCAGGCTCGATTGAAAAATCTTTGACAGAATCAACACGAATGGTTAGCCCACCTTCACTTGCCGAACCCTCCGTGGTCCACCCAAAAGAGCTAGAAGCTACGGGACTTCCTTTTGAAGTCCCAACATCGGCCGCATCACCTCCAGACTCTTCCGAGACGGCAAAATAGTCAGCCTAATTGCCTTCCCTATAAGTGAACAAGGGATCATAATGCTCCCCTTGTTCTCCGGCAGCCTCAGCTCTCGGGCTTCTCACCGCCTCAGTTCCTGAATCATAAAGTAATGAGCTATATGGAACACATAAGAAGTATATTATAAGAACGAAGCTGATCTCACCCAGGTCCGGGCAGCTTTACCAGTAACCTGCCTAGGAGCCGACAACTTAATGATTAATGGAGCAGGAGGAGGAGGCACTGCAGATGATTCGCCCTCTGCAATAACTGTAGGAGCGTAGCGACGAGGCTTCTTCACTACCCTCTTCTTACGAGATCCACCTTCCCGCTTTCGCTTGAAGTGAACGTCAGGATCTTCTTCCTCCGCTTCTTTCACATCAACATGTTCCATAGGGGCCGTTCCTACCCCACCAGAAGCAGCTGTTGGAGCCTCAGCACCTGTATCCGCTTCAAAGCGAGGACTTTCTGCATCCGAGGCTTCGCTATCATCAACGGCAATGAATTCCCCGAGGCCTGGAACGCGGACCCTCTTACCCTCGCTCTTCTCAGTGACCTTCTACTTCAGCAGCTGAGAGATTAACTTCACACCAAAGGAATTAATAGAAAATCTAGTGGGCGTGGAGTTCAAAGTTCTATACCACTGGCAGAATCTCAGGGTCATCCAAAGTTTGGAGTCCTTAGCGGTGTGCACAGTTGCGCCTCAGTACAACCAGTAATGAAGAACCGCCAGGCCGAACTCCATCGATAAGGCTCCCCATAAAGGCCAGACAACTGTTTGGATTGCCTACATACAATTGGTTATATCCAAACTGACGGCGCGAACCGACTCGGAACATAGGGCTCCAGGTAACAGGTGTCCCCGCTTCTATACAATAAGTGTGATGGTTGGATGCTAACCAGCCATTCGAAGACTCCCCGACTCAATAACGTCTGCCCTTCCCCTACATCCTTGAATTCTTCACCATAGCCTGCATCGCGAATGTAAGGAAAGCAGCGGAAAAGGCTATAAACGTCATGCTGGCACAGCAGTTTACGGACCGCAGCCACATAAGTCTTTGACCACGAACACCCCTCGAATCGATGAAGAAGCGCCATTTGAATACCTTCTGGGGGCTCCTCTCCGGCTTGGATAATGGAAGGGCAGTGAAGGGCGAACCATGCCATCAAATAAGTATATGGCAAACCTATTCTGGGGTTTGGTCTGTCGCGAGGCAAGATAGTCCTCTTTTCCCACTTCGTTATTGGTGGCCTACAGAAAGCCTCCGTCAATCCACGAAGGCCTCTTTGAATACAGCATATCATGGCTAGAAGAAGTCCAAGAGAACGACCATGGACTAGACGAACAGTAGGCAATAAGACAGTCGAATGAATGACATCATCAGACGAAGATGGCGTCACGCATCTCTTCAACCAAACCGTTAAAAAGCCAGCTAGAAGTGCCTTCCGGGACGTCGGTCGACGAGCCTGGTGATGAAAACTCCGAAGAATATCACCTTTCTCATAGGGCCCGTTATCTTCTTCCAGAATCAAATCCCCTTGAGAGTGCTCTTGTATCCGACGAAAGATGTCTTCATCTGCAACTCCACAATGAGCTGCTTCAGGGGTACCTTTCAGGTCAGGGAATAAATAATTTTCCCAGCTCTTCAAGCTGCATGAAGCTCCCTTATTGCTCCCATGCATGCTGGAGCAAATGTAGAGGTGGCACATCAATTCCCAGTAAGTCTTAAACAAGGCGGACTCCTACTTCTCCAGAAGTACCAATTCCGCCTCGCACGGGAAATATTCTTCATATTGGAGAGACCCCAAAGGCAGAGTAGAGATTTCCCACATCTCGTGCAGAGCCATACCCAATTCGCCAACAGGAGTGAAGAAGGTCCCTGTAGCCGGGCAGTACAACTCAAAGATGGCATAGAAGTTCGCTACGCTCATCTGAATGCCATAACAGGTCACCCTGATGGCCTCGTAAAGTCCTAACCTCTCCAGATCCTCCTCAAAATGAGCAAGGGCATATAGAGTCAATTCCCTCCACCATGCCTTGGGAGGATGAATCCACCCCGGAGTCCTAAAATCAATGGCTGGATAATTGCTACAAACCTTAAAGAATTGATTTCCAAAGGTCTGAGCCACCGCGGGATTTTCTCCCACTGGAATGTCTAGAAGTATATTCCCAGGGTGGAGACCCAATATGTAGCGAGGAGGACCCGCCTTTGTGTAATCGGGGGACGGAATTATCAACTTCCCTACGTGAATAGAGTCAGTAGTCCGAGTCACTTGCAACTGAATCTTCCGAGCCCTCGTCACACATTGAAAGAAGGACAAAGGAAAATGCCGCTTGCTAGATAGGAGATAGTAATTCTCACCATCCAATTGAAAATCCACTGTCCCTCTCCGGCTAGCAGCTGGTGATCGTTATCTGGCACTGCATTTCTGAACATGAAGCCGAGATTTTGATAGATTCTAAGGTCAGAATCTTCAAGGGGAGCAGTAGTTAAGATGCTCCTCATGGTACGCTGATCCCCACCATGAATAAGTGCATCCCGAGCAGGAGCGCTTCGCTCGCTGAATAGTGAAGCCTGCCCTTGAAACTGCAGGCTGACGTTGCCATCCAGCCCCCTGGCTGTGCCAAAGAGACTGTTCAGAGGACCAGGAGTATAGTGCACTGCAAAAACAAGGAAAGACTATGATTAGTTCATCAGCCGAAGGAGAGCTAAAACAAGAATGCAATTTTTGTTAAGGCATAGCTTCGCTCTCTGAGCGAAGCTGCCCTAACAATAGCTTCGCCCCGAAGCTTAGCTTTGCAGCTGCAGCGTAACTCCGCACTCCACACAAAGGCAGGATGCAGGACAATATTCAAGTGTTAGCTTCGCTCTGGAAGCTTGACCTTGAACAACAGAATGCGACGAAGCCTCAGGGGCTAACTTCATCAGAAAGGTATTGTTGCCTAAAAATTATTTTAAGGGCATTAAGGTCCTTTTCAGTTACACTCTAAAGGTTAACTTCGCATCCTATCATTCAATAGGATGTGAACCGCCTAAGCGATAGCTTCGCCTGGAAGCTTGAAGAAGAGACCCTTCGGTTCTAAGATTCCCAATCAAGAAATCAAGGGAAATTCAGGGAATTGAACTCCCTATGATCACGAGATCATGATTGATCGTTCTGGATTCATCGGATGATAGCCAGAAATTGGCTTTAAAAGAGAGATGAAAATCTTTGATCAAAAGGGAAAGATCCCTACCCGCGGTAGGTCGTTCGATGACTAGAGGAGGAGAAGGACCCTCCATCGTAGAGGTTGCTACCTCTTTTCCTGCTCGTCTTTTGGGAGCCATCGGAGAACTGAAGAAGTTCTTGAATTATCAAACGAAGGAGGAAGAAGAAGAAAAGAGTCAGAGTGCTCTGAAAATTCAAAGAGAAGTGGTGCCTTCTATTTCAGCCCGATCAGGCTTTTATAGGCTGATGATTGCCTAAATGTCACCTCCTCGAAAGGAGCGCAGGCAGTTGTTTCAAATTAATTTGAAACGGCGCCTAAAACGCCTTCCCAAGTTGCGTTACTTCAGCCCCACTAAGGGCTAACTTCGCCGTGAGTCCAGTGTTGACTTAGTGCGATGCTTAAATAACTTCACTGAGAAATATGCCTTAGCTCCGCTAAAAGCACATCTCTAACTTCGCGAAAATCCCGTGCTAGCTTCGTCAGAAACTGGCTCCTGACTTATTTGGAAATGTTTTCAGCTTTGCTGAAACTTAGCTCGGCTGAGAGTTCTCATTTCCTCCTAGGGAAAAGACTTGCCTAAGTTGGTCCACCTCAGGTGTTCTCGAATCAAAAAGGAGAGAAACAAAGCAAATAAATAGCAGAAAATAAACTTTTATTGATTCAAAAGGGAAGATACATTGACATCAAGGTGGTTCGTACAACTGAATCATTGCTCCAAAGGCATACAAGTGGTCCTATCTACTTCCAAGACAAACTAACTGAACACGAAAGGCCTTCGTCCTGCACAAGGCCGTAATCCTTCACAAATGGTAGATTTTGCCATCAAGAAGCTGGATCTTCTTTGATGAAAATTGGCAAAGGACCGGTTGCCACCAGAAAGCCGGATCTTCTTTGATCAAAATTAGCGAAAGAAAGATCCGAGACCTTACAGGTGACGTCCGCTTTCCCAAAGTGGATCATCTCAGATAAGCGACTACCAGCCCCTTCTCGAAGTGGATCATCTCGGATAAGCGACTGCCAACCTCTTCTCGGAACACGCATCAGCTGTCCCAGTTTGTTCCTCCTGCTTAGGATTAAAGTTTCAACTGAAAAATCTAGAGACAAGTTTCTGGTCTCTTTCATTGAGATGAAAGACTGGCAACCACAATTCACTGCAACGCAAGATGGAAAATAGGTTAGCAGTAAAGCAAAGAAAAAATGCAAGAATGGTACGCTAAGTCAAATTCTTTAGGCGAATCAATTTATATCCGATTCAGTTGCGATTTAAGGATGGATTTCAGTTAAGCAGAGGATAGCCTCGCTTGCACAGTGATGATGGGCTAGCTCAGTGTAAGCCAAGTCTTAGCTCTGCCTAAGACAGTTATATTAAAGGAGAGTCAAAAAGAGCTAAGTCAGAACCTCGCCTATACGACTAAGCCAGACTAATCCAGAGGGACACAGTCTTGACCTCACCTATATGACAAGACTGGCTCAATCTTGAAGAGACTAAGTCCCAATTCTTGCCTATGTGGCGAACTTAATAGGCAGATTCAACAGATCCAAAATCAGTCAGATACTAAATGAAGAACAAGAGAAATCACTCCCTGAGGCAGCTGATAAAGCTAAATTAAGGGAGATAAACTCCCTAAAGTCATTAGTTCATTGATAAAGTCTCTGGATGACTGAGACTCACCGGTTCTTGGCCGATTAATGACCAGAGTGGGCACCCCACTATTTCAGAGATCTGAGTATCCTTCTCTGAATAACCAGGAGAAGTCATGAACAGACTGCATCTCTGCAGAGGACTTCAAGTGTCCTATTTATAGGCCTCATGGCCTGATCGCACCGCCGCTGCTTCAAGCTTAGAAGCGCGAGCGAATTTAAGGCATTTACTGACCCTTGAGAAAGGGAATAGTCTCCCTCAGAAATGTACGCGGAAGCAATGATCTCCCTCGTTAATGCAAGAGAGGTTATTCTAACCTAAAAAAAGGAGCAACTCTTCTCAAAACTAGCCAAAAGGCAGTTTGCCTCGGGAAAGGAATGATGTTCCAAGATCAATTTGAAGCGAATCTACTCCAGGAGGCTCGAACGCAGAGCCACCCGACGCGAAGCTACCCAGAATCGCGAATCTACACAATTCCTCGGCGAACTTATTCCAATCTGGAAGCAGGATTGAAAGCGAAGCTGAACTCAACCATCATGGCGACGTTCGTACTTCACATACCATCAATCAAAGCAATTCAAAGTATTTCGAAGCCTGAACCATTCCATTGCAGACTTTCGAAAACTTTGAAGGGGGTCTTGTTGACACTCTAAAAAAGATAAGATTCTTGACTGGCCGGAACAATGTCTAACTTGTTGACATTTACAAAAGACAAGTGACAGACAAGCTGACGACCAGTTCTATACCCATCTCCGAGGAACAAATCAGCAACTTGGACTCTACTTATCCAGTGAAGCAGACAGTGAGCCCACATTGTCTTTGAAGAGACCTAAGCAGGTCTAAGATGCTAAGTTAGCTTAACACTTAGCATCACATCAGCCCAAAGGGGTAGCCTCATCTGAGAGGCTAAGTTTGTCCAACATCGCCTTGAAGCCATTCAAAGTTCCATCAGGGAGCTAACTTACAGCTTCGCCTGAAGTGATCAGTTAACTCCGCGGAGAGTTAGCTTCACTCGAAGTCATACGCAACCGCGCAGAAGGATGGTAGCTTCGCCAACAGATGTTTATCTAGCTCCGCTGAAGAGCTTTCTTCTGACTTCGCCAGATGCTCCTTCCAGCTCCGCTGTGAGCTTGACGCGACAGCTCCGCTGCGGGTCTGTTATGGTCAACATTTGACCAATTAAATCTCCAGATGAGATCAAATCAATTCAAGATCAAGATCAAATCTAATCAAGATCAAATCTGAGATCAAATTTGGTAGTTGTTTGTCATAATCTCTTGACTCTCCTAAAATAAGTAAGAAGATCAAGGGAGATCTTTTAATTATTTAGAAAGAATCAAAACAGATTAGGAGATCGACGCTACCTACTATTCCTAACTTCGCAGAAGCTGATTCTTGCCTCGCAGCAAGGCTACTTTTCAGATTTAAACAGATTGACTCAATCTGTTTCCAGATTTTTCAAGGGACGATTGTACCCCTGCTCTCCCTATAAATAGCCCACCAGAGGCATATGAGGAGAGAGGCGCACAAACACATGCACAGAGAGAGGGACGGCTAAATAGAGATCTATTCTCTTACTTTCAAGAATTCAGAGAACTGCTTCTCTAATCAGGGTGCTAATACCCTAATACCTTCCTCCCTCTCAAGGAATCTCCGGAACCAGGCGGAAAGGAATTCTCAAGTGGAGGCAGTTTGAGAAGTAACAAGAGGGTTCTACCAACCTTTTGTTCTCCGATTCCCTGAACAGACGAGAAGGGAATCCCATCGATCGCATCGTTAAAGGGACAAAGTGGTCGCGCGCTGACCAGACTCCTATCGGCACACTTCTCCAGATTCTCAGAGGAGATCTACTTGTAATCTTTATAGAATACTTGTAATTTAGCTCATCGACCCTTTTTTGTAAGTTTTCCCCTTTGCAAAATCAATGGAAAACAACTTTGTCAAGAAAAGAAAAGATAGAATTATGTCAGTGTCTTATTGAAATTAAAGTGTCAAGTGGTTACTCATCAAATATTCGAAGTCTCGTGTCAATGAAAGATCTAAAGGTAGTTGGATTGTAATCTCATAATTATCATGAATTGATACACCAATTATTACCTATAGCTATACGTTCTATATTGTTGAGACATGTCTGCCATGTCATTAACCAACTTTGCTTTTTCTTCAATGCAATATATAGTAAGGTAACTGACCGAGAAAATTAGAAGAGTTACCAAAGAATATTGTTGTTACTTTGTGTCAGCTTGAGATATATTTTCTACCTTTATTTTTTGATATCATGGTGCATCTGACTGTTTACTTGATTGGAGATTAAACTATATGGTCTGGTCTTTTTGATGAGGATGTACCCATTTGAGCGATCCATGAAAATATTAAAAAAGTATGTAAGGAACCAAAATCGAACTGAAAGTTGCATTGTTAAATGTTACATATATGAAGAGCTAGTCAAGTTTGCAACAAATATTTATCAAATGTTGAAGGTATAAGACTTCCTAAGAGGGTGTGTACTAATAGAACAGATGATAATGATAATACTAGACTAGATGTGGTTACTAAAATTTATTGTGTCAAGCACAAAGATATATCTTGTATAACTGTGATGAAGTACAACCTTATATAAATGAGCATATGACTTTATAAGGCGCATCAGTTCAACAAAAGGGAGAAGTCGATAGATGAACACAATAAATTGTTCATTAATTGGTTTCGAAATCGAATTGAAGCTCAACTGATAAATACATGAAATAGTATCTCTAGTAATTTGAGATGGTTAGTGCATGAAACTCATACATATGTTTTCTCTTACCGTGGGTATTATACAAACGGTTATAATTTTTATACAAATGCACATGATGACAAGTGTATTGTAAAGAATAGTGGGGTGACATTAGTGGCTCAAACAATTCATATTTCCAATGTCAAAGACAAAAAAATGATATTTGCAAATATGTCATACTATGGAGTGATCGAGAACATATGAGAGTTAGATTACATTATGTTTCATCATACGGTGTGCCGGTGTAAGTGGGTAGAGAATAAAAATGACATCAAAATTGGTGAGTTAGGATTCATTCAAGTTGATCTTAATAAAGAGGGTCACAAAGAGGACACATTTATATTAGTATCTTAAACAAAATAAGTATTTTATATCACAGATCTTGCTGATAAAAAATGGACTATTGTTCTCTCGACGCAGCCAAATATTTCTATTGATGGTAATGTTGAGAATGATAGATGATAATATTGATGAGGTTCCCTCTTTTTCTTTGAGATTAACAATAGGGTATAATATGATAAGGTTCTCTCTTTTTCTTTGAGATTGACAAGAAGAGATAATATTAATAATATTGATGGTGATGATGTAAAAAAAAAGAGTTCTACATTAGAAAAGATCATTTTAAAGGCATATTGGTTGAGAAAACAAGCAAAAAAAGAAAACAAAAAATTAAAGGTTAATTTATTTGAACTTAAATTGTTTGAATAGCTTGCATATTTATCTATTTATTTATGCTCATTATTTGACTCTTGTTATTATTTAATTTTTTATATTTCTAATATTTTTGTTTATATTCCTTAACAGGCATATGGATTCATCCAACAATAGTCCAGAAAGGAAGACTCGAGGTGCCACTCGCATGAATCATCTACCCAACATTAGACATTTAGGAAACAAAATAGTTATTGAATTCAATGATTTGAATTAGCCTTTTGGTGATCCCAGAACGCAAATACAAAGCTATCTTAGAGTCGTTACATGTCAAAATGCCCCTATCAATATTTCGGATTAGGTGCCAGATTTCCAAAGAGTCAATGAACAAGTTTTGGGATTAGCTAGTCGTAAAAAATTATTATTTAATTGTCTATATATTTATAAATATTTTTTTAATATGTATGACTTATTGTAGTCTGTATTTGAGATAGAAGAGTGTCAGAAGAAAGACTTGTTAATTTATGCATAAAATAAATAGACACACTTTAAAAATAATTTGACAAGGTATTACCTTGCTAAAGATCTGATTGACCATCCACCAGAAATCTATGTTCATTCTATTGTTTAAGACGTTTGAGACTGATTTGTGATATATCGTACAACTTAAGAGTTTAAGAAATAATTAATTTTTAGCTTATCATAAATATAAGCACAAATTTGGATGCAAGGGATATGCATGTCTTGGAAAGTATATGGTTAGCACATGTGATAATTGTTGAATTTTAATGTTTAACATAATATTTTATAAATTAAGACCTATATGTGAGTATATTATTTTGAAAAATAACTTGCTCAGAAATCAACAGAGCCATCAGAGGATGATTAATCATCAGAGTCCACAATTTCTCGGCACGAATTGAGGATAGCAACTAGGCTGAAATCAAATGGTACATACATCAATGATGACGTTGCAAATATTGCTACAAAAAATGTAAGTGCTTGTATTTACAACAAAATTGTCATACATTTGTTATTTAAACAATATGTGTTAACTCTTATTATTTTCCTAGGAACAAGTTACTCAGTCAGCGATGTAGGGAGATATGCATCCAGCTGGGAGAGATGACATGTTAACATTGACATTCGAGTATCACCATCGTGTTAAAGGCATCGGAGAAGTGGCTACTCTTACCAACTTCTTCAATCAATCTCGTCGACATCGTTTACTATGACAAATGAGGAGATAACTGTATATACGAATGCACAGTTTCAAAACATGAGACAAAGCATTAGAGAAGAAATCAGGGAATAGGTTCAGTAAGAGTACATTCATTTATCGTCTCAGCCTCGTCTTCCCCCTTGTCCTCCACCGAATAGTGGATATGGCAGTTGCTCAGTTTCAAGACATGTAGCTGAGATTCCAGTGGTTATCTTATTTATTAATTGTAATTTGTCACGAAAATATTTTGATAATTTCATGTTTATTAATTTATTGTAGGGAGAGAGGAGATAAAGGAGATAGAGGAAGATAGCACAAAGATCAGAAGTCAAAGGGAATAAGAACGGCGCATTAGAGCAGCCTGGACAGAGCCCGGTAAACCGCCCGGTCGACCGGTGTGCATGACGTGTACAGGCATGGCCTGGTTGACCGTCCGGTCGACCGTGGCAAAGGAGCGGTCGATCGTTCGATTGAAAGGTGCTGCTCTCGGTTGCTCCCGGTTGACTGGCCCGGTCGACCGAGGACAAGGGTCGGTCAATTGGCCGGTCGACTGACAGACTCGTTTTGTTGACCTTTCTGGATTCGGATTCCTTTTCTGTTTTAGGATCGAATCCAATCAGGGTTTCCTAAATCCCTGGAACTCTGTGGCTATAAATAAGGGCTAGATCCCTCATGTATTATATCTCAGGAAAGTATCCCTCTGTATTTGCATGTATTGATTGTTGAATCAATAAAATCTCTCTCTTCCTTACCCCGAGAACGTAAGCAAATTGCCAAACCTCGTTAAATAATTTGTTGATTTGCTTTCTCTATTATTTCTCTGTTCTTGTCGTGTTGGTTACATCTCTGGCTGCATCTGTCTCTATTTGGTGTGGATTCCTCTTAGAGAGATTGTTTCCTAGGCATGCGCAGCAAGTGATATCAGAGCATCCTAGATTCATCATGGGATCGTGTGTTGATTCCGAACGCATCAGTTGCTGTTTGGCGGAGATCGTGTATCGGTCTCGAAGCAGCATTGGGACTGTTTGTGGCATCATGTGTCGATCTCAAAACAATGTGTGGATTGCTGGAGGAATCAATTCGGAGGAGTAGCTTGCTTCGAAAAGTCTTCGAGGGTTTCGCACTGAGGTAAAGATTCTATCTGTATCTAGTTTGTTTTATCTAACTTTATTTGCTTCCGCATTGCTCTGAGGAATTAGTTGTGAATTAGCTGTAGATAGTACATCGAAGATGAAATCCATGAATCCACATCTGTTGAGGATTGATGTGGTGAAGTTCGACGGCATGAACAATTTTGGTATGTGGAGATGTAACGTGATGAATGCACTAACGGCATCAAACCTCAAAGACACTCTATGTTAGAGAAGAAGTGCTATTCAACTATTGAAGAAGATTGGGATAAGATGAACCGGATAGCGTGTGGTTTGATCAGGTCTTGTTTGACACCAGACATCAAGTATTATGTGTTGCATGAGACATCTACAAGGCAACTATGAGAGATTCTGGAGAAAAAGTATCTAACAAGAAGCGTCGAATCGCGGTTGCAGTTGAAGAATAAGCTTTATCGTTTTCAGATGAAGAGAAGATGCTCCATTAACGAACACATGAATAGCTACACAAAGCTTCTTATAGACTAGTTAATGTGGATGTGGAGATCGATGAAGAGGATAAGGCGGTAATTCTATTGAATTCTCTTCCTGAAAAAGAGTATGAGACTTTTACTCTTACATTGATCAATGGAAGAAAATCTCTTAACTACAATAAGGTGTATGCTGCTCTTGTGAATTATGAAGTAAGGAGGCAGGACAGACTGTCTTCTTTAGGGAGCACAACAGCAGAAGCATTGGCGGTAAGAGGCAGGAGTTCCAATTGGAAGGGAAGAGGTGTCGGGAAAGATCAAAATCCAGACAGGCTTTGGAGATCTGAAGAGGAATCAGTGCGCCTTATGCAAAGAGCTAGGGCACTGGAAGGTTGATTGTCCGAAGGCCAAAGGTAAGAAGAAGGAATTGATGACTAAGAAAAATCTCGCACAGGTGGCCAGTACTCATGCCAGTACTTCACAAGCGGATGGATCAGACTCAAACTTATCGGTATTCTCTTTCTCTGTTACTACTCCTACTGTTGGCTTCTTAGATAATTCTGAGTGGATCTTAGATACAGGAGCTACCTATCATGTGTACCCGAATAGGGACTAGTTTTCTAGTTTTAAGAAGCTAGATGGATTTTATGCTATCATGGGTGATGATCATTCATGTAATGTAGAAGGGATGGGTACAGTGATGGGATAGTATGAGAATTGGAGGAGATGAGATATATTCCTCAACTCAAAAGGAATCTTATCTCTGTTGGTACTTTGGAAACGTTGGATCTTATGGTATCTATACGAGATGGTGTTCTCAAGATGACCAAAAGCTCAATGGTGGTTATGAAGGGCGTCCCCCGTAACAATCTCTACTACTTGAAGGGTAGTACAGTTATAGGTCAGGTGGAGACTTTTAGTTCTTCAGATGATAGTTGTACACAGGTCTGGCATATGAGGCTCGGATACGGAGGTGAAAAGTCTTTGCAAGCTCTAGCAAAGAAGGGATCACTGAAGGTGCTGCTACCTGTAACTTGGTGGGTGAACACAGCATTCTGAACAAGAAGAAAGTGAAATTCAGTATCACGACTCACCACTCAGAAGGTCTTCTTGATTGTGTTCACGTAACTATTTGGGACCTGCTAAGACTGCATCGCTTGGAGGTCAAAGGTATGTTGAATCTTTTATTGAAAATTTATCTAGACATTGTTGGATATATCCCATGAAACAATGGTGTGAAGCCCTAGATATGTTTGTGAAGTGGAAGAAAATAATGGAGAAGCTGACTGGTAGGAAGATTAAGGAGCTGCTGCAAATTGATAATGTTGAAAGATGCAAGAACCAATTCCTACAATTTGGTCAGAACACTGGTATTGATACTCACTTCACAAAAGGTATACATGGGTTGGCTAAGGAGATAAATCGTTCCTTGCTGGAGAAGGCTCGGTAGGTGTTGTCTAATGCACGATTAGACAAATCGTTTTGGGTTGAGGTAATTGTGTATGTGTCACGCCCCGCTTCCCAAAATATGCTAAAGCGGAGACGCGACATGAGTTGACGACGTGACGTATATACGCAAGGAAAATACCTCACATATACGCGCTATGCCTTAAGTAACCGAAACAAGCTATAAATCCCAACTGTAATAAATCATGATTACTGCAATATCACACATAAGTATCCACGCATGATATCATATGAATCAAGAACTAGAATAACGATTGAATCTGATATAACGAGAATTAGGAAATAATATAAAGGCAAGAAAGATAAGAATACCGGAATCGAATAGGGAGAAGCTCCAGCTATTCGCGAAGCGTACAATCTCTTCGTACACCTGCACAATAGAAACAAAGTGTCCAAAATCTGGACATGCAAATCCACGGTCGTTAGAAAGCGACCTAGTGAGTGTGTGTGTAAAGAGGAGAGCTCGTGCATACAAACAATGTGCACAGAATAATAACAAGATAAACTGCATACATAAGATAACTTAAATAACATGATAAATAGGTAGCTGAAGGATAACTGAATAACAACATGAATGAAGATAAAAGGCAACTATCACAACTGTAAACAAACAACTGATGTCAAGATGTGTAACCTAACATATGTCACTAGTCTGGTTGGTTATTATTAACCTAACTAATGTAGTACTTAGCTGTGTCCCATACCACAGCCGTTTTTCCACGTATCAAAAAAAGTTATCATTGTTGTAACTGCCTGCCAATGTAGTGCATGTGTTTTGGAAGAATATCGTGCATGGCCGGTACCACGGTCTAACAACCCTGGCGCTGAACCAGGACAAGCCGCAAGCTCTAATATCTGAAGACCACAGCTCCACACGAAAAGACAACTAGTGTGACGCCGTAATCCGGGCATAGCCCTGACAACTGACAACTGAATAGGTAGCTAGTACTATCTTGGTTCCCCATGGTTAGAATCCACAACTCGGTACCATAAGAAGTCCTTCCAAAATACACGACATGCATCATCAGGCAATTACCCCTGTTCCCCGGGTTATGGTGTCTTTTATTAATAAGCAATTAATGTCAGTTATTATTAAAGAGTAACTGATATCTCCAACAACTAGTGATGTAAATAATAGCTAATAATCTGACAACTGACAACTGATATCTGACAACTGAGTAGCTGACAACTAATATCTAACATCTGAAATAACATACTGGAGATATAGCCACTAACACAAAAATGTCACAAACAACTAGTAACCAGTATAGATACCTGACAACTACTATAAACTCTGAAATACATCATATGATCACCAACAAATAAATATCACCAATAACTGATAAACTATTAACTGCTATCTGATAACTCTGAAATACAAGATCACTGATATCGAATAGATCACTATTACAATAGCTCAATCTCTATTAATCAAAGTAATCAATAACTAAACATGAAGCACATGGTATATCATCGAGATCAACAAGTCAACAGATATCGAAATCATAACGAAGTAAGGGAATCATCCTCAAACAACATATGGTCTAGAATATCTACTTCTGATACTCAACGTCAACAAAATATCATCTAAATAAATCTCAAATACTCACAACTATAAATCCAGCTATGTCAATCTCATCTTAATAAGTTCAAGATCTGATATAAAGAATGTAAATTCTAAATTAACTCCAACTGAAGATCAATCCAAGTCACAATCCAACTTTCCTCATAACTAACACCGAATCCAGCATAATAAACAACTAGTAAGAGCTAACAAGAATATTAATATTCTGGTGATAAAACATCAAGTCCAGAAATGTCTAACATCAAATCACATCAGATCCATTATTTGTATTATATCTAAACCATCTCATATCGATATAGAAACATCATATCTACTATTCTACAATATCCAAAAGTGTTCCGGTCGGAAATAATCACCAAATAGATGAATGTCAAATCTAATAATTAATACACATAAAATCTACTATTATTCTCAAATACAAACTATATCAACCTCAAGATCGAGCCGAGTCAAGTCACAGTCTAAGGTGTATCACTACTAGGCCTAAACCAACAACGCCAAACTATCAACACATGAAATGACACTGATACAAGCTCCTATCAACTATGTAATTAAAGTGAACAGTCATAAATGTCTCATGAAGTGGTACAAGTAATCAAACAGGTAAAATATAACAGAAAGTCACATAAAATGATAAGTGCAACATGTAAACGCATACCGATAACGGTAAGTAAAGAAATACACAAGAACGAACACTTACATGAAATGACGCAGTTTCAGAACCGAATCGCCGTCTGATCTTCATTGCACGAACCGGTACTAATCTGTAAATCATCCCATGGGCCAGTCTTCGAATCGCCTATGCATCGGGTCCACAACGAGTACGAATCTGAATCGGGTCCGGATCTCCTATAGATGGGTTCGGATCTCACCAAACGGATCGAAGCGCTGTAGCACGTGACCAACACATACATATAAACATAAATACACAATTAACACCCACACATGCATACGGACACATACGCGTATACCACACACGTATATGTACAAGCATACACAATAATACATATATATAAACATGCCTATACATACATACATACACATCCATGTATACACTAACCTATTTCATTACAAATGCATTGGTACACATATAACTATACACTAATATATATATATATATATATATATATATATATATATATATATATATAGACACACACACACACACACACACACACACACACATATATATATATATATACACACACACACACACACACATGCTTACATATATATATATATATATATATATATATATATATATATATATATATATATATATATATATATATATATATAATATATATATATATATATATATATATATATATATATATATATATATGTTATTAACATTCAAATCCATTATTAATGCACAACACACACAAAAATCATACTCATAATAATCCCATACATATGAAAATAATTAACGACCCATCACACCAATATAGACAACATATGAAAATAGAGAAGGGGAGAGAGACTCACTCACGCATGGGTGGAGTTTGCACAACGCGGCATGACGGAGTTCGTGGGGATGTCGGGGCACGCCGGAGGAGTCAACGGTTCATCGGAGCTCACCGTCGAAGGGAGGGACGCTGTGGATCTGGACGAGCATGGCCGTGGAGCGCAGCAAGGGGAGGTGGAGCTCGGCCATGGCTGCTAGTGGTGCTATTGTGCGCCCGGCCGTCGGGGAAGAGAGCTAGCCAGGCTCGAGAGGAGGCTTGCGCTGATGCTCTGGCTGAAGAGCGGCAAGGAGCAGGGGGCAGGAAACTGCTACTGATCTGAAGGCTTGCTGTGCGCGCGCAAGGGAGGAAGAGGCGGCACAAGCCTGGCATGGTGGAGGTGCATGACATGATAATGCGGCCAAGGCTGCTCTGGCTCTGCCGCAAATCAGAGGGGAGGAGCAGCTGCCGTGCGCGGCCAGCAGAAGGAAGAGGCTGGACACAGCCTGGCTATGCTCGACAGGGCGCTGGTGGCGCGCCGGGGAGGGGTAGCCAAGGGTTGTTGTCGCCTAAGAGGGACTCACGGCTGATGGAGAGGGTGGGATCTACGGCCTGATGGTTATGCCGCCAGCGGGATCTCGACCAAGGAGAGGAGTCCGAGTAGGGGGTGCGCTGATTGTGGTGGCTGTTGGATCTGAGAAGAAAGAAGATAGGTTAGATTTAGGATTTGGTTTTTAATCTTAGGTTTAGGGATTAAGAGAGATTATTTATATATAGAATTATTGGAGTTGGGTTTGGGTAGATAATGAGTATTGGGTACGAGCTATCGGGTTAAGCTAATGGGCTGGGGATTAGGAAAATGGGCTAATGGGTAGGGACATGAGTAAAGAAGGAAAAAGAGAACCACCATAATACTGACAATTACAATAATAATTAATAAATATTAGATATTAATAACAATCATAATTAAAATGCTAATAGTAATTAGTAGCACTAATAATAAACAAAATAATTATAATAATAATAAAGATAACAAGAATTACTACTAAAAGAAATAATAATATTAATTAACAATAACAATAACCATAATAACTAACATTAATAATAGTAAATAATAACAACAACAAGGTTAACAATAACTTAATAAACACTAATAATTATTAGAGTAATTAACAATAACATTAATAATATTAATAATAATATCTCTAATAATATTAATAAGAAATAATAATAATTTCAATTAATAATAAGAATAATAATAAAAATAATAGTAATAAGTAACTAAAAATATTGATAAGAAATAACTGTAATAATATACAAAGCCAAGTTATTATTTACTATCTCAAAATGATTTATTTATTTAATAATGCAATAAGTCATAAATCAAGTTAATTAATAATAATAATAAAAATAATCAGTAAATTAAATTAAATACTTTAAAAAAATAAAATACAGTATTCTAACTAGGGATCTTACATTCTACCCACCTTATAAAAATTCATCCCGAAATTTCAATAGGGCAGGGGATAGTAAAAAGAATTCAAGAATCAAAAGAGAAAACAAACAAGCTTCACGTCACTTTTCTGCACATCATAAATCCACCACGCTTCCGCTGCGCTACTCTGATTTCTGCTACCGACTTCAGTAAGGAGTAACCAATATCAAGAGACAAAATCAAGGAATAGAATAGAGGAGGAGGAAGAGAAGCAAGAAGAAAATCCGGATCACTCCAAAAGAAGAGTAGAAATCAAGGATATCAAAAGATCAAAAATAAGAATTTTCAAAGGGAGGATGATCAATTCCAAATGGACTGAATATTATAATGGATAGTATATGTATATTGCAGTGTAACTATAGCTCATTTCAAGTTACCGGTAAGAACTAGGTCTATCTTGCGAAATAAAAGTCAAAAGTTAAGATCGCAAGTCGAAAACCTAGACTCTGATACCAAGAAAACCCTGTCACGCCCCGCTTCCCAAAATACGTTGAAGCGGAGACACGACATGAGTCGACGACGCATATACATAAGGAAAATACCTCACATATACGCGCTAAGCCTTAAGTAACCTGAAACAAGCTATAAATCCCAATTGTAATAAATCATGATTACTGCAATATCACACATAAGCATCCACGCATGATATCATATGAATCAAGAACCAGAATAAAGACTGAATCTTATATAACGAGAATCAGGAAATAATATAAAGGCAAGAAAGATAAGAATACCAGAATTGAATAGGGAGAAGCTCTAACTCTTCGCGAAGCGTACAGTCTCATCGTACACCTGCACAATAAAAGTAAAGCGTCCAATATCTGGACGTGCAAATCTAGGGTCGTCAGAAAGCGACCTGGTGAGTGTGTGTGTGTGTGTGTAAAGAGGAGAGCTCGTGCATATAAACAATGTGTACAGAATAATAACAAGATAAAATGCATACATAAGATAACTTAAATAACATGATAAACAGGTAGCTGAAGGATAACTGAATAACAACATGAATGAAGATAAAAGGCAACTATCACAACTGTAACAAACAACTGATGTTAAGATGTGTAACCTAACATATGTTACTAGTCTGGTTGGTTATTATTAACCTAACTAATGTAGTACTTAGCTGTGTCCCATACCACAGCCGTTTTTCCACATATCAAAAAAAGTTATCATTGTTGTAACTGCCTGCCAATGTAGTGCATGTGTTTTGGAAGAGTATCGTGCATGCCCGGTACCACGGTCTAACACCCCTGGCACTGAATCAGGACAAGCCGCAAGGCACTATTATCTGAAGACCACAGCCCCACACGAAAAGCCAACTAGTGTGGCGTCATAATCCGAGCATAGCCCTGACAACTGACAACTGAATAGGTAGCTAGTACTACCTTGGTTCCCCATGGTTGGAACCTACAACTCGGTACCATAAAAAGTCCTTCCAAAATACACGACATGCATCATCAGGCAATTACCCCTGTTCCCCGGGTTATGTGTCTTTTGTTAATAAGCAATTAATGTAAGTTATTATTAAAGAGTAACTGATATCTCCAACAACCAGTGATATCAATAATAGCTGATAATCTGACAACTGATATCTGACAACTGGGTAGCTGACAACTAATATCTGACATCTGAAATAACATACTGGAGATATAGCCACTAACACAATATTGTCACAAACAACTAGTAACTAGTACAGATACCTGACAACTACTATAAACTCTGAAATACATCACATGATCACTAACAAATAAATATCACCAATAACTGATAAATTGATAACTGCTACCTGATAACTCTGAAATACAAGATCACTGATATCGAATAGATCACTATCACAATAGCTCAATCTCTATTAATCAAAGTAATCAATAACTAAACATGAAGCACATGGTATACCATCGAGATCAACAAGTCAACAGATATCGAAATCATAACGAAGTAAGGGAATCATCCTCAAACAACATATATTTTAGAATATCTACTTCTGATACTCAACGTCAACAAAATATCATCTAAATAAATCTCAAATACTCACAACTATAAATCCAGTTATGTCAATCTCATTTTAATAAGTTCAAGATCCGATATAAAGACTGTAAATTCTAAATTAACTCCAACTGAAGATCAATCCAAGTCACAATCCAATTTTCCTCACAACTAACACCGAATCCAGCATAATAAATAACTAGTAAGAGCTAACAAGAATACTAATATCCTGGTGATAAAACATCATGTCCAGAAATGTCTAACATCAAATCACATCAGATCCATTATTTGTGGTATATCTAAACCATCTCATATCGATATAGAAACGTCATATCTATTTGTCTACAATATCCAAAAGTGTTCCGGTCGAAAATAATCACCAAATAGATGAATGTCAAATCTGATAATTAATACACATAAAATCTACTATTATTCTCAAATACAAACTATATCAATCTTAAAATCAAGCCGAGTCAAGTCACAGTCTAAGGTGTATTACTACTAGGCCTACACCAACAACGCCAAACTACCAACACATGAAATGACACTGATACAAGCTCCTATCAACTATGTAATTAAAGTGAACAGTCATAAATGTCTCATGAAGTGGTACAAGTAATCAAACAGGTAAAATATAATAGAAAGTCATATAAAATGATAAGTGCAACATGTAAACGCATACCGAGAACGGTAAGTAAAGAAATACACAAGAACGAACACTCGCATGAAATGACGCAGTTTTGGAACCGAATCACCGTCTGGTCTTCATTACACGAATCGGTACTAATCTGCAGATCATCCCATGGGCCAGTCTTCGAATCGCCTATACATCGGGTCCACAACGAGCACGAATTCGAATCGGGTCCGGGTCTCCTATAGCTGGGTTCAGATCTCACCAAACGGATCCGAAGCGCTGTAGCACATGACCAACATATACATATAAACATAAATACACAATTAATACCCACACATGCATACGGACACATACGCGTATACCCACACACGTATATATACAAGCATACACAACAATACTTATATATAAACATGCCTATACATACATACATACACATCCATGCATACACTAACCTATTTCATTACAAATGTATTGGTACACATATAATTATACACTAATATACATACATACATATATATATACATGCTTTTATATATATATATATATATATATATATATATATATATATATATATATATATATATATATATATATATATATATATATATATATATATGTTATTAACATTCAAATCCATTATTAATGCACAACATACACATAAATCATACTCATAATAATCCAATACATATGAAAATAATTAACAACCCATCACACCAACATACACAACACATGAAAACAGAGAAGGGGAGAGAGACTCACTCACGCATGGGTGGAGTTCACACAATGCGGCACGACGGAGTTCGTGGGGATGTCGGGGCTCGCCGGAGGAGTCAACGGCTCATCGGAGCTCACCGCCGGAGGGAGGGACGTTGTGGATCTGGACGCGCGTGGCCGTTGGACGCAGCAAGGGGAGGTGGAGCTCGACCATGACTGCTGGTGGTGCTGTTGTGCGCCTGGCCGTCAGGGAAAGACAGCTCGGCCAGGCCCGAGAGGAGTCTTGCGCTGCTGCTCTGGCTGAAGAGCGGCAAGAAGCAGGGGGCAGGGGACTGCTGCTGATCTAAAGGTTTGCTGTGCGCGCGCAGGGGAGGAAGAGGCGGCACAGGCCTGGCATGGTGGAGGTGCATGACATGATAATGCGGCCAAGGCTGCTCCTGGCTCTGCCGCAGATCAGAGGGGAGGAGCAGCTGCCTGAGCCCTGCCGTGCGCGGCCAGCAGAAGGGACGGGCTGGACACAGCCTGGCTGTGCTCGATAGGGCGCTGGTGGCGCGCCGGGGAGGGGCAGCCAAGGGTTGTTGTCGCCCAAGAGGGACTCACGGCTGATGGAGAGGGGTGGGATCTCCGGCCTGATGGATGTGCCGCCGGCGGTATCTCGGCCAAGGAGAGGAGTCCGAGTGGGGGGGTGTGCTGATGGTGGTGGCGGCTGGATCTGAGAAGGAAGAAGATAGGTTAGATTTAGGATTAGGTTTTTAATCTTAGGTTTAGGGATTAAGAGAGATTATATATATATAATTATTGGAGTTGGGTTTGGGTAGATAATGGGTATTAGGTACGAGTTATCGGGTTAAGCTAATAGGTTGGGGATTAGGAAAATGGGCTAACGGGTAGGGACGTGAGTAAAGAAGGAAAAAGAGAACCAACATAATACTGACAATAACAATAATAATTAATAAATATTAGATATTAATAACAATCATAATTAAAATGCTAATAGTAATTAGTAGAACAAATAATAAACAAAATAATTATAATAATAATAAAGGTAATAAGAATTACTACTAAAAGAAATAATAATATTAATTAACAATAACAATAACCATAATAACTAACATTAATAATAGTAAATAATAACAACAACAAGGTTAACAATAACTTAATAAACACTAATAATTATTAGAGTAATTAACAATAACATTAATAATATTAATAATAATATCTCTAATAATATTAATAAGAAATAATAATAATTGCAATTAATAATAAGCATAATAATAAAAATAATAGTAATAAGTAACTAAAAATATTAATAAGAAATAACTATAATAATATATAAAGCCAAGTTATTATTTACTATCTCAAATTGATTTATTTATTTAATAATACAATAAGTCATAAATCAAGTTAATTAATAATAATAATAAAAATAATCAGTAAATTAAATTAAATATTTTAGAAAAATAAAATACAGTATTCTAACTAGGGATCTTACAGTATGCTAGCCATCTCATAAATGGATTGTCATCGACTGCGATAGGAGGTAAAACTCCACTAGAAGTTTGGTCTGAGAAAGTTACTCAAGGTCATGATTTGCTGCGGGTATTTAGAAGTCTGGCCTACTTTAGTGCCAAATATGACATGGTGAATCCGCGAGCAAAGAAGTTTTTATTTTTGGGTATCAAAAGAAATATGAAAGGCTACATATGGGACCCCAAAAATAAGAAGATTGTGTTAAGTCAGCATGTCACATTTGATGAAACTTCAGTGATGAAGTCTACCGTCTCTCAGCAGGTGGAGAGGATAAAGACCAAGGAAGTATCGTAGCGGGTAGAGCTTGATGCTACTCCACTATCTCTAGATGATTCTGTATCAGTGAAGACTTCACAGGATGTGACACCGAGTGAAGATCATATAGCCAGTTTTGATGCTGAACAGGTTGAAGACATTGATGAGAATGTCAAATTATTTGCAGCAATTGGAATAAGATAAAACCACGAAAGTAGGTGAAGAAGCATGAATCTCAAGCTTGTGAACGCGACAACTTCAAGTTGAAGGCTGTTGTTCTCCATGACGGTAGTGAGGAGGTTCATATACTCAGCTAGGTCGGTTCGCTGCTGAAGATTCAATCACAGGTGCTTGAGCTTGATGGAGCTCATTTCAATGAACTACAGTTGGCTTGATCCCTTGGGAAAGGTACGTAGGCAGTCGTAAAGGCGCAGCCATTTGGTGATGCAACCTGTACGAAGCTATATGGTGTATTTGGGTTCTTGAGATGTTGATTGGGACTTCACGTTGAGGTAAATGTTGGTCCCGAGATGATGCCAAGTGTGGATCTAAAATACAATGTCAACACTCACACAAGGATATTAGTGTTAAAGAAATAAACGTACTTACAATAAGGAAAATAAATCACAGAAAAGTTAAGCAAACGCAAACACGAGTGATTTATCCTGATTCGGTCCTCGTGACCTACATCTAGTCCCTAAGCCACCCTCTTGAGATTTTCCTTTATCCTTTGACTTTGTACACCCAAAATCAACACCTTGTATCCCACTTGACAAATCTCCTTTGCCAAATGTATACAGCTCTTCTTACAACCAAGAAGACCACAACACCTTGTACAACTTCTCTTCTACACTAAGAAGACGCTCTTATACAATGATTCCTTTGAGTGATTACAAACTTCCTATAAGCCTTGATTCAGTATGTGATCATGGACAAGGGCTAGTATAGGTTGACTTTCAGAAATCTTCACTTTGGAGTAGGAATTTGGTGAAGAAACAGAAAGTGGGAGCAGTTTTCAGAGAACCAGAATTTTGGCAAGATTTTTGGTCAGAAAACTATAGATTTTAATTAGTATTTTAAACCTAAGATAACAACCCTATTTATAGCTGAACTCTATAGTTAGTTAGGGTAGTTATTAGGACAAATTTGAATGTTTAAACGTGGATAATATTGAAGGAAATACCAGAAAACAGAAACTGTCCAACAGTCAGAAACTGTCATTAGTCGACTTGAGATATGAGTTAGTCGACTAGAGTAGGCAAATTTCTCAAGGTTAGTCGACTAGTATTGGGACCAAGTCGATTAGGTCAATTTTGAATTAATAGACAAGTTTCTGAAAACTGAAACTAGTCGACTAAAGGGAATTATAAGTCGACTATGCAAGTCTATTAGTCGACTATGTATACTGTTAAGTCAACTAATAGTGACAAACAGAGAGTTGGGATCTTTCAGAACAAAAAACTAGTCGACTAGGAAAATATATAAGTCGACTATACCATGTATAAGTCGACTACAAAAGGCTATAAGTCGACTAATAGACTATGATGTGTGTGTATGTTTCAAGGCTTTTAACATGCTATCAATAGTTACAATCAACATCATTATCAACTCTCGTTGGGAAGTCTTGATCATGAAGAACTCTTGAATAGACTTGTGATATAGCTCCAAATGATGTGGCTTCACAAATGTATCATCAAAAGCAAGTTCTAACATTCTCCCCCTTTTTGATGATGACACTTTGTGTGCACAAATACTCCCCCTGCAGAAAATAAGTTATATGTTCTCCACCTGCAGAAAATGGGTTATAACAGATATAGAAACACTTGTGCTCTCCTTCTGTAACAAATATATCATAACATGTATATATATGATAAATATTTAAAGTATTGTTCATATCAAACTTCTTATATGGTACCTGAAAGATAAACATTAGATGGTACCAATCATAAGAGTAAAGCATTAACCTTTAGGAAATCAAACCCAATTTGAATTTGGTTTCCATCTGTTAGTATACACATAATTGCATGAATTACATATATCATGTATGTATGATGCAATATAAGTATTTTTATCAACAATGCTTAAGTTTTTAGGAATCCATATAAACTTATTCTTAGTTCTTTTAAAATAATATTAGACTTTTTTTTCACAAAAGAATTATATGGATTACAAACATATGAAGATTTTTCAAAAAATCCAAGACCATAATGATTATGTGATATCTTTTGATATGATAATAAATCATTCAACTTTTCTTTTTCTTGATTCAATTTAGTCACATTTTTCAAAATCTCTTCATATTTCATTTTGAAAACTTATATGTCTTTATCTAACACATAAATTCTTTCATTTAAAGACATAGTTTCCTTTTTAAGCAAAATATTTTCTTTTATAAAATTCTCATTATCCTTTTTCAATGATGATATCACTTTTTCAAAATCATCTTTTTGAGAATTTATAGAAAAAACTTGAGAGACATAACATGAATTTTCTTTGAAAAGTTTTTCATTTTCCTTTAATAAAACTTTATTCTTCATTTTTTTCATTCTTTAGATCATTGAATAATTCATGGAATGCATCTAAAAGTTTAGTATATTGTACCTCATCTTCTTCTAGCGCCATGTAATTGATGTTAGCATGTTCAGTGGTTTCTTCTTCGTCAGAGGAAGAGGAATCACTGTTTTCCCATGATGCTTGGTAGTCTTTCTTCTTTCTGAACTTTTTGCTTTTAAATTTACCTTTGTTTTTGAGCAATGGGCAATCCTTCTTCATATGATCTGTTTTATTACAATTAAAACATCGAAACTTATCTTACTTTAAGAATCTTCTGAATTTTCTTGAAAGCATTGCCATCTCCTCTTCATCGTCATCTGAATTGTCCGTGTCTGAGGATACATGGAAGGCAAGTTCTTTCTTCTTTGAGAGAGATTGTTGATCATCCTTCTTTCTGTCTTCGAGTTGCACTTCATATGCCATTAGATTACCAATAAGGTTTTCTAATGACATTGTTGAGAGATCATTCGCTTCTTCTATTGCAGTAGTCTTCTTCTCCCAATCTGGTGTGAGTGCACGAAGGATCTTGCGAACTTTTTCGACTTGGGTGTATTCCTTTCCAAGGGGTGCTAATGAATTTGTTATGTAGGTGAACCTTGTAACCATTTCTGAGATAGTTTCATTCTCCTTCATTTTGAAAAGTTCAAACTTGTGGACAAGAATTGAAATTTTAGATTTTTTAACCTTATTTGTGCCTTCATGTGTTACCTGTAGAGTGTGCCATATTTGATTTGCAGAAGTGGCTGTTGACACACAATTGAATTCTTCTTTTGTTAAGGCACAGAATAAAGCATTCATCGCTTTGGCATCAAGGTTCGCATTCTTCTTTTGATCATCACTCCAAGAGGTGTAGTTGGTTGTCAGCTTGGTGTACGGTGCTTCTACTATGTTTCAAAGTTTGTAGTTGAGAGATTGCAAGTAGATCTTCATTCTACACTTTCAATAGTTGTAAGTGGATCCGTCAAATAGCGGTGGACGTTGTGTAGAATGTCCTTCTTTGAATTGTGACGAAGGGAACTCCTTTGCCATCCTCATATGTTGTTGACTGGGTATGCAGGGCTCTGATACCAATTGTTGGTCCCGAGATGATACCAAGTGTGAATCTAAAATACATTGTCAACACTCACACAAGGATATTAGTGTTAAAGAAATAAACGTACTTGCAATAAGGAAAATAAATCACAGAAAAGTTAAGCAAACGCAAATACGAGTGATTTATCCTGGTCTGGTCCTTGTGACCTACATCTAGTCCCCAAGCCTCCCACTTGAGATTTTCCTTTATCTTTTGACTTTGTACACCTAAAATTAACACCTGTATCCCACTTGACAAATCCCCTTTACCAAATGTATACAACTTTTCTTACAACCAAGAAGACCACAACACCTTGTACAACTTCTCTTCTACACTAAGAAGACGCTCTTATACAATGATTCCTTTGAGTGATTACAAACTTTCCTATAAGCCTTGATTCAGTATGTGATCGTGGACAAGGGCTATTATAGGTTGACTTTCAGAAATCTTCACTTTGGAGTAGGAATTTGGTGAAGAAATAGAAAGTGGGAACAGTTTTCAGAGAACCAAAATTTTGGCAAGATTTTTGGTCAGAAAACTATAGATTTTAATTAGTATTTTAAACATAAGATAACAACCCTATTTATAGCTGAACTCTATGGTTAGTTAGGGTAGTTATTAGGACAAATTTGAATGTTTAAATATTGGATAACGTTGAAGGAAATACCAGAAAACAGAAACTGTCCAACAGTCAGAAACTGCCATTAGTCGACTTGAGATATGAGTTAGTCGACTAGGGTAGGCAAATTTCTCAAGGTTAGTCGACTAGGTCAATTTTGAATCAATAGACAAGTTTCTGGAAACTGAAACTACTCGACCAGAGGGAATTATAAGTCGACTATACAAGTCTATTAGTCGACTATGTATACTGTTAAGTCGACTAATAGTGACAAACAGAGAGTTGGGATCTTTCAGGACAAAAAACTAGTCGACTAGGGAAATATATAAGTCGACTATACCATGTATAAGTCGACTACAAAAGGCTATAAGTCGACTAATAGACTATGATGTGTGTGTGTTTCAAGGCTTTTAACATGCTATCAATAATTGCAATACACATCATTATCAACTCTCTTTGGGAAGTCTTGATCATGAAGAACTCTTGAATAGACTTGTGATAGAGCTCCAAATGATATGGCTTCACAAATGTATCATCAAAAGCAAGTTCCAAAAGTAAAAGCTAGAATTCACGTAGAGGTGAAGAGATGGACTTCACGTAGAGGTGAAGCATTGTGATCTCGATGAACAGTTGATCGTCTAGTGAGAAGATGGTTAAGTTTGCATAAGATTGGTGTGCATTCAGTTTGCTGAAGCCAATGATGGTATTTGGTGTGCTCTACTTAGATTTGGTTGGACCGTCTCAAAGACATATGGACTGGAGAGAGCCAGTCAGTTGGAGAGTTAGTGTTGACTCATGATGGGTTCTTCTTGAGATCATTTGGAATAGAGTTCCATGAAGTTGCTGAGTAAGAGACACGTTCGTTGGTCGGATAGTATGGTATTTCTTTTCATGTGAAGTGATGGGAACGCATGTATGATGATTCCGGTTGGATAGCTTAGCTGAAGTTGGAAGCTTATAATTGAAATTGGAGTTAGGCGAGAGTTGCAAGTGGCAACAGCAAACTCAATTTGGATCTGGTCAGATCAGTGAAAATCAATTGTACGTGTACTAGCGATTCGTTTGAAGAATATGTTTCAACTGTTGGCCAAGTCGAGATGTCGATTTGCCAGGTGTTCGTTGGAGTTGGCTCAGATTTGAAAAATCTTCACTGAGGTGGAGAATTATAGGGAGAGAGAAGATAAAGAAGACAGAGAAAGATAGCACAGAGATCGAAAGTCAAAGGGAGAAAGAACGACCATTGGAGCAGGCCTAGACGGAGCCTGGTCGATCGCCCGGTTGATCGATGGACAAGCCCGGTCGACCGCCCAGTTGAGCGGTGTGCACGACGTGCACAAGCATGACCCGATCGACCGCCAGGTCGACTGTGGCAAAGGAGCGATCAACCACCCGCCGACCGACTGAAAGGTGTTGCTCTCGGTTTCTCCCGATCGACTAGCCGGTCGACCGAGGACAAGGGTCGGTTGACCGACAAACGCGTTTTGCTGACCTTTCTGGATTCGGATTCATTTGTTGCTTTGGGATCGAATCCCATCAGGGTTTCCTAAATCCCTGGGACTCTGTGGCTATAAATAAGGGTTAGAGCTCTCATGTATTATATTCCGAGAAATCCCTAGAAGATCCCTCAAGTATCCCTCTGTATTTGCATGTATTGATTGTTGAATCAATAAAATCTCTCTCCCTTGCCCCGAGGAGGTAGGCAAATTGTTGAACCTCATTAAATATTGTGTTGATTTGCTTTCTCTATTGTTTCTCTGTTCTTGTCGTGTTGGTTACATCTCCGGCTGCATCTGTCTCTATTTGGTGTATATTCCTCAGCGAGGTGGTTGCCCAGGTGCGCGCAATATTTATGTCACAGGTTGATAATCTTATATGGGAATTAGCCATTTATCACCATAAAGTGGTTTATGACGCTTTGATATGCTGACGAATGCCAATTACTTCACAATCGGTCACTTGGAGAGGATTGTTATATAGTGTCCATCGTATTGCCACCGAATTATTCTACCTCGCTACCATTTCACTTGAAGATATCTGTACCGTCGATGAAGCTATTGGTACTTATGTTTCGTGGTCAAGACTTGTCATTTTGGATCTATAAATATGTTATCAAAATTAAAGTACATGTATTAATTTTTATAATTTGATTAATGATAATGATATCGTGACAGCCAATGGCCAAATGGGCTAAAGAGAAGGAGGTGGCATCACCTTTTGCTGTGGGGAGCATCCCCACATATCAATTGGCCATCCAGCCACAACCAACTAGGGCAAAGGATGATAACTCGCAATTCAAGGCATTGAAGATGTTTATGAATATGATGAGTGATGATTACACCATTTCAGTACCCATGCCGTAAATAATCATGGGACACGATCACATGATTTACATCGACAAGCATGAGATCACACAGTTTGGATCTAAAAATGAGATAGGTGGGTCTACCATTTTCATTTACATTAAGTAAGTCATTAATGTTTATTATTTTTTGGAATTTAATTTTATCAGGTTTTATAATTGATAATTTGTGATATGCTTTAGATTTTTTTAACTTGTGTGTGGAAGCGAGAACATCTAAAAATTAAGGTTTTATTTATCTAAATTTTATCGTTGTCGCTATAAGTACAACGGCTAGTGATAAAGTTGCAAAGACCAAGTATATCATAAACACAATGTAAGAATCCATACCCAGGCGTTTGTTTTTTTTTTTGCCACATAATACAGGGTAACTCATTTTTATAATAAAATTCAATTGTTATTTTTATTTAAATTTTTTATATGAATTTCTTTTATAGATCACATTGGATATTGTGCATGGTTGACTCCCACAAGTATGTATATTTGTTATATTCATTGTGGGAAAATGTGCGAGAATATATTTAGACCGTGATTAATATGTGAGTGTCTAATAGTTTTATTTTTTTCGTTACGTCTATTAAAAAATTTTAATCTCTATTAATATGTGAGTATTTTATATTCCAAATTTATGTAAAGGGCACTCGTCATGTTTATCTCAACAAGTAGAAATCAAAATATATGTCTTTCACATAAACCTAAATCGAATATTATTAAAGTATTTTTTATTTAGTATTTGATATTTTTTAAAAATTAATAAAGTTAAAACTATTTAT
Source organism: Agave tequilana (assembly GCA_038442645.1). Taxonomy (NCBI): domain Eukaryota; kingdom Viridiplantae; phylum Streptophyta; class Magnoliopsida; order Asparagales; family Asparagaceae; genus Agave; species Agave tequilana. The sequence continues at coordinate 90,057 of JAVJIF010002978.1, forward strand.
GTACTAATATATTAATCTACTTCTTAGAGTGTCCTCATCGACCCGATAACATCCAATGTGGATACTACGTTATGCGGATGATGCGAGAAATCATCCACTCTCGAATGAATGTTATTCCAACAGAGTTATAATTATCTACATCCGAGCATTTTCGTTAGTATTAAATTTAACAAAAATATTTCAATATGTTTGCAGTTCAATTTTGGCAAAACTTATATGGAATATGAAATCAATGAAATTCCAGAGGAGTGGACATATACTCATTTAAATTATTTTAATAGTAAGTATTTTTGTTAATACTTTAGTTCTACATTATTTAAGTCGGATACTTGTGATAAAGTTTTCTCATTTTAATTACAGATTAGATCTGAAGAGGAAGAGTACTTGTGCAGGCTATTGACTCTTCAACTTGAGTGTGGTAGTGTGATTCTCCTCCAGTTTGCTTATAAAAGATATCTATGTTGCGGTAAGCCCTTTTATCCATACTTGATCTTAATTTTTTTTTTCTCTTCTATTATTATCTTTTGGCTCAAATAGATTCTGAGTATATTGGGATTCAGCTTCAAACTAGTACAAATGGTATTATATATAATCTACAAGGAAGTCAAGGTGCAAGTAAAACTATTTTGGTTCAAGTAAAATTAGCTTCACTTTAATTTTGGTGCATGTTTCAATTTAATGCATGTTATTTTAGATCTCATTTTGGTAAATGTTATTTTTCTATTGGATTTGTATTTGGATATATATGAATGTGTATTATATACATTGCATGTATTGGATGTGAATGTGCATTTGGGTATATATTTTTCATGTATTAAATAAATTTACAAGCTGAATATGTGTATTCATGAATGTATAGGTCGGATGTGTAATCTTTTGAATGTACAGTGATTTTTGTATTAATTTAATTTTTTATTAAAAAAATCTCACCTTACGCGTCAGTTCTAAGTAGAACCGACGCGAAAGTCCCAGCCTTATGCGTCGGTTCTACATAGAACCGACATGAAATCAGTGTTTCGCATCAGATAAAATCTGGCGCGAAACATCTGACTTTTCACGTCTCTTGGTGTTTTCCATTGAAAGTGAGATAATCGTGGGAAAACTTACAAAGAAAGATCGAGGAGCGAAATTACAAGTATTTCTTTAAAAAAAAGAAAATTACAAGTAGATCTCCTCTGAGATTTCTAGGAAAGTGTGCTGGTGGGAGTCTGATCAGCGCGATCACTTTGCCCCATTGACGATGCGAGCGATCGATCTTCAAATGTTACTGCTTGGGGATTCCTTCTCGCCTGGCTCCAGAGAATCCTTGAGAGAGAGGAAGATCTTAGGATATTAGCACCCTGAATTGATCCTTGTAGGATTAGAGAAGTGATTCTCTGAATTCTTAGAATTGAGAGAGTAAATCTCTCGTTGTCTTATGCTTTGAAGCCACCAAAGAAGCTTATGCTCTTCAAAAAGCCTCTTGGACTTGAATTTCTTCAAGACCCGGAGTCTAGCCTATTAGTGGGTTATTTATAGACTCAATAAGGAGTTATGATTCCCTTAATTGGCTCCTCTTAATGAGGCATCATGGGTGTAACTACCCATTAATTTTTCTTAATTGGCTCCTCTTAATGAGGGATCCTGGGTGTGACTACTCATTAATTCTCCCACTAAGAAATAAGGAGTTATGATTCCCTTAATTGTCTCCTTTTAATGAGGAGACATAGGTGTAACTACCCATTAACTTCCCCCACTAACATAGTGGGGTGGTTACTTTCCTCTTGCGAAGCTAGCCTCTTCAGGAGGAGCTATCAAGAAAGCTTCCAGCGAAGCTATAATTAGCTTCAGGAGAAGCTGTAAGTTAGCTCTGTGGAGCTATGAAAAGCTTCATGCGAAGCTATCAAGAAAGCTTCTGGTGAAGATAGAATTAGCTTCTGGCGAAGCTAGAATTAGCTTCTGGTGAAGCTGTAAGTTAGCTCTCTGTGGAGCTATGAAGAGCTTCATGAGAAGCTATCAAGAAAGCTTCTGGCTAAGCTAGAATTAGCTTCCGGCAAAGCCAGAATTAGCTTCAGGCGAAACTGTAAGTTAGCTCTCTGTGGAGCTATGAAGAGCTTCATGAGAAGATATCAAGAAAGCTTCTGATGAAGCTATAATTGCTTCAGGCAAAGCTAGATTAGCTTCAGACAAAGTTATAAGTTAGCTCTTTGTGAAGAGCTTCAAGGCGAATCTAGACAAACTTAGCCTCTCAGGCGAGGCTATCCCTTTTGGCTCATGCGATGCTAACTGTTAAGCTAACTTAGCATCTTAGGCCTGATTAGGTCTCTTCAAAGATAATCTTGGCTTATTGTCTGCTTCACTGGATCAGTAGAGTCCAAGTCGCTAATTTGTCCCTCGGAGATGGGCAAGAACTGGTCGTCAGCTTGTCTGTGACTTGTCTTTTGTAAATTCGACAAGTTAGACGTCATTCAGACCGGTTGGAAAGCTGTTTGAGAGTTTGTCTTTTTTGAGTGTCAATAAGACTCCGTTCAAAGTTTTCGTAAATTCGCAATGGAATGGTTCAGATTTCAAAATACTTTGAATTGCCTCGGGTGTTCAAAAGGGAGAGCATTCACCAAGTAGAATTCCTTAAAGAAATTAGAACTTTGACTGAAAGTTACTCAGAGGTTAGGAACGTGATAAAATCAGTTTGAGTATGAGAACTCACTGAGGATAAAGGGGAGCAGATCCACGAATCCATCTGTTCAGAGGTAATGTGGACATAACAGATTCAGAATCGCTAGAAAAGAGGGTTCGCTGTTCAGAGGTGTTAAACTGGACATAACAGCGAGAAGAGACCCAACCGGACTGAAAAGTTAGATCCGGATATCCGTCAGTTCAGAGGTGACAAACTGGACATAACTGATTAGGAATCACCAGACATGAAGCTTTGTCGTTCAGAGGTGACGAACTGGACATAACGACAAAGAAAGGTAAGACTGGATATTCATTGGTTCAGAGGTGATGTACTGGACATAACTGATTAGAAATTATCAAACTCGTTGTGTTTACTGTTCAGAGGTGACGAACTGAACATAACAGTAAACAAAAAAGGGGAAACTCGACTATCTGTCAGTTCAAAGATAACATGGACATAACCGATTGAGAAGCCACCAAGCTCAAAATTTTATCATTCAGAGGTGATAATCTGGACATGATGACAAAATGGAGGTGAATCCAATTTTAGGGACCCGTCTATTCAGAGGTGATAAACTGGACATGATAGACTAAGACACACTAAACTCCGAATCCGCTGCCAGAGGTAGTCGCATTAACTTAGCAGCTAGTCCACTAGGGACTGCAAGGGTTAATTGGATCTGGGCACCCGTCGGTTCAGAGGTAATATAGACATGACCAACTAAGAGACATCAACCTCACAATTCACTGTTCAGAGGTAATCATATTAACATGACAGTAAGAACTCCCTGCCCTGACGGAGGAAGGAAAACAAAGTTATGGACTCGTCTGTTCAGAGGTGGTGAACTGGACTTGACAGTTTGAGTACCATAAAAAGGAGAGATCTAGACATTTTTCGGTTCATAGGTAATGTGGACATAATCAATTGAAAGTTGCTAGACTCAGAGCCTTGCCATTCAGAGGTGGCGAACTGGACATAACGGCAAAGGAGTAGTCCCTACTGGACTGGAAGATGAGACTTGGTTATCTGTGGGCTCAGAGATAACATGGACATAACCGATTGAGAAACCACCAAACTTAGGATTTTTACCGTTAAGAGGTGACAAGCTGGACATGACGATAAAAGAAATAATTCCACTGGAGGAAATAGGATTTGATCATAAATTCTGTGGGAATATTGGTACTATCTTCGAATGCAATTTGGAAGAAATTGTCAGAGGTGTATTGTTAACGTGACAATCAAGAGAGTCCATTGGGGACTTGAAATGGAAACAATAGACTTTGAGGGGAATCTACTAGAAACTCGCTGGGGAGTTAAAAAATAAATTTCATAAGAGATTAATATCAGAGATAATCATTAACGTGACAAAAAGAACTCTGTGGGAATTCGGTAAGGAAGGGATTATTCCCTAAAAAGTTATCAGAGGTAATCATTAACGTAACAATCAAATCCCTTGCTGGAGAATTTGAAAGGAGATTTTATCAGAAGTGATCGTGACAACTTCTCCACTTGGAGATTTATAAAGCAACTTATCAGAGGTGTGATGTTAACTTGAAAAGAATTCATTTACTATTAGAGATGTTTGAACATAACAGCAATTTGAGTGGACCTATCATTCTATGGAAGAGAATGACAAGTGAAGTTTGATCTGCTAGGGATATTAGTAAGATCCGTCAGGAAAAGTTTTACTGTAAGAGGCGTGAGCTTTAAGCATGACAGTTGTGATCTATTATTGGGAAAATGAATACAGCCTTTTGTGATCCTACCATTCCACGGACTAGAATTGGTAGGGGACTTTAATGGGAAAAGTGGGATCAGGTCCCTTAGTCCTCAGCTGTCAACGGATTTGATATGCCTTTACCAACTACCATTTGAGTTGGGATAGCCATGCTATTCCCCTCAGCATATTGAGTTGTTGATGATTTTATATTGGGCTTAGAAGCCAATGTTTTCCTCTAGCCTTATTCACCGAAGGCTTCAGATCGTGTCACATGAAGTGAACATTTCTGTATTCCACTGGTGACCTCTAAAATCTCGCTGGGGATTAAAGAGTTAAGTCTAAACTTCATGGGGAATTTGTCGGGTAGATCGACATTCCTCGTGGAGCGTCACCTTTTGTTCATCAAGACTCTGATTCTCAACTGATCTTCGTGTCTAGATAAGGAGTACAAACTTCACAGGAAATATATCGAGTAAGTCGAGATTCCTCGTGGAGTTTCACTCTTGTTCGTCATAATCAAGACTTTAATCACAGCTGATTATCGAATTTGAACAGGAATGTGGAAACATTAGAAAGGTCCCGCAAGGATGCATCACGAACCTTCTTCGATGAATTCGACTCATTCAAGATCATTGTGAAATCGAATTGATTTGCCGAAGGAAGAATGTAGAGATGGCTGAAATTGTCCATCTGTGGAAAGGGACTCCTTGAGAAGATGAAACAGTCAGACAAGTCCGACTTGATGATCAGAGGTGTAATGTTAACATGATCATGTATAGTACTTCTTTGATCAGAGGTATAGTGTTAACATGATTATGGATAGCACTTGTCGTTGATTGGCATAAGGAGTGTGTCACCATTTGCATTCGCTAGGCGATAAGCTCCACTCAAGTAGACTGCCTCTACTACGAAATGTTGTCCTCATTTGATTGGTGGAATGACATATTCCAACCCCCTGCGCGTTTTCCGACGTCGTTGGTTGTTATGTCTGGTCGGAGTCTGGTTGTACTGTCACAAGCTATTTGCCAGACCTAGTATCTGTCGGCTATCAAATAGCGGTTGAGACAGTTGTCTCCTCCTCAGAGTTGCTGAGAGGAGTTGCTGGTGCGATGTCATCTGCTGTGAGAGCCCAAGACTTGCCTTTAGCTTTGGACTGGCATGAGTCCCATTGCTTTAGCCATTGATGGGATAAGACCCATGGCTTTTGGAAGTAGAGTTCACTACCTCGTTACTTCCTTTCAAGATAGGAGCTAGGCAGTGGCCTTATTATGTTCTGACTTCAGAGTCAAAACACCTGTTTTAGTCAGTGCTTGGATTTTGTCTTTAAGGACATTGCACCTGCAAGTAGGATAATGAACCATCCTATGAAAAAGACAATAGTTGGGATCATACGTTTGTCCCACTTCGTCTGGGTGTCTAACCTCTGACAACTTGAGCCTGTTTCTTTTGTTGAGCAAGTGAAAAAATGTCACCACATGCTCATCTTTGAATGAGTATTGTCTTTGATACTCTGAAGTTCTGTTGGAATTACCCTTCTTTGATTGAGTTCCTCCATATACTTTCAATACTGATGTATCAGAAGATTCAGCCATGTCATAGCTTTACTATTGATTCCCTACTTGCTTTTGGGGGTCTAAACTTTTTAGCTGATTTTTCAGCTATCTCAGCTTGTTCAATAAGCTCCTTCCAAGTGTGGGCTTTGACGGGGCCCATGCGAACTTTCACTTTGTCGAGGAAGTTATGCCTACACGTTTGAAGCAACATAGGTAAAGGCATAGCTGCAAGGCACATGAGAGAAAGATTGTGAAATCTCTCCATGTAATCCCGTACAGATTCTCCTCCTTTCTGAACTGCCAAAAGAAGTGTGTCCATGGTCACCTCGGTATCATCCTCATAAAATCGGGAGAGGAATTGGGTTTCCAAGTCGAGTCAGAAATTGATGGAGTTCGCGGGGAGACTCCTGAACCAATCAAAGGCTACCCCCTTGAGGGTGTCAATGAACAGTCTGGCCATGATAGCATTATTACCTACTACATTACCGATTTGCGATCGGAAGTAGTAAATGTACTGATTTGGCGAGCTCTTGTCATCATACGAGTGCAACGTTAGTGTCTTGAACTTTGACAGATATGGAACTGAATCCCATTCCAAGGGTTAAGGACGGACTGCCCTACTTTCTTCAGTTCATCCCTTTGGGCCAAGGATGTGATCTGAGCTTGGATGCCTTTGATCACTTTGGCATCGATTGAAGAGCCCTCCTTTGAATGATCTGTCTTGGGAGGTTCATTGTTGTTGTTCTCCTCATTTACATGATTACTACCAGTTGTGTTATCATTATTCCAGTTTGTCAAGAGTTGGGCCAATATTTGCTGGATATTGTCCAAGGCTTCTTGCTGGGCCTTGGAAGTCTGCTCCTGTGCCCCATGCGATGACGGAGATCATCATCATTATTTTTATCAGCCATGTTGGCTGATACAAACCTTGCCTGCACAGAGCTGATGGTGGCGGAGGAAGCGTAACTGCTGGCTTCTTCTTCATCATCGGACCATTGGAATTGGCATCTCAATGGTTCTGGCAACATAGCTTCTGAGGAAGAAGGTTGTCCATAATTACAGGGTATTGTATCTTGGAAGGCACCCTCTTGTTCATCCAGAACCTGACCTAAGCCGGGGCTATAGTCGAGCCCTAGAGAACTGAATGAGGGTATGCGAACCCCCTGTTTCCTTCTTTGAGATCGTAGTAGATCCCTTCCTCTGCTTATCATGTTGACAGAGGCAGCTGCGAGGTGAGGTACCTTCATTGTCTTCTTCTTTCGAGACTTGAGCTTCTTGGAAGTTTGGACTGACAACTGGTTGAACACCGATTGCTAGCTCGGAGGAGAAGTTGTGGGGATTGGTCTCAAACAACAATGGATGGAATGCACCATCACAGGTTAACACCCCACTTGTCCGCACTGGGATGACGAGATGTGAACTGGTTCTTCGGAGCGGAGTTTCCACTTGTTGCTCAGATAATCCCGCAAGTTTGCGTTACCTTGGTCCAACTGATCCAACATGGAGACTTGGGGAAACTAGATGTTAGCCTGCTTGGGTTGAGAAACCCTGGGCTTAGCCTTGAGGACTTTTTTTTGGGCTTTAGCTGAAGCTAGGATTGTTTCCCCTGAAAGCGTAGCTTCGCAAGGTGAAGCTACTGTTTTAGCTCTGCCTTTGAAGGCGAGCTTAGCTTTGTTATTCATAGTTCTTCCTGTGAGCGAGGCTGAAATAGCCTCGCTGTTAGCACTCAGTGGTGCTTCATTTTTAACTTCGTGGTTAAGGTCTTTAGCACTTAGTGCTTTGGTTTTGTCGCTAGCGGCGAGCCTAGCGCTGCCCAATAGTGCTGATGATGTAAGCGGGGCTGCAGTAGCCTAACTGTTAGCACAAAGTGCTTTAGCCCTAGCCTCTCGGGACAGGCGGGGCTTAGCTCTGTGAAGAGCTCAAATAGTCTTACAGTCAGAAACTATTTTAGCTTTGCAGGAAGCTGAATCAGGAGATCTATCTCTAGCCTCGCATGGGACTACAGCTTTTGCAATCCACATAACCTAAGCAAAGGCTATTTTAAGTTCACAAGGAACTTTTATAGCTTCACGCATAGTATTAATATGCTGGTCCGTGGCTATGTTAGTCTCTGCTGAGACTGTGCTGGACTCGCATAGAGTCTATTTAGCCTCGCCTAAGGCTGTAATAGGCTTGCAGAGAGCCTTATTTGTCTCAATAGAGACTTGCTTCTAAGAGTTAGCCAAAGGGGCTCTGGCTACGCGAATCTCCCTGTGCTTGCGCACACGTAGGGGACTTTTGCTACAATCAGAAAGAAGTTGTTCGAACTTCTCTTGGTTAAAGTGAATGACCAACTTCTCAGCAATAGACCTGAAGGTCTGATCGTCGATTTGCGACACTTGATTCTCAACAGTGGAGAATACAGTCCCCAGCGGAGTCGCCATCTTGTTTTCCATTGAAAGTGAGATAATCGTGGGAAAACTTACAAAGAAAGATCTAGAAGCGAAATTATAAGTATTTCTTTAAAAAAAGAAAATTACAAGTAGATCTCCTCTAAGATTTCTGGGAAAGTGTGTCGGTGGGAGTCTGATCAGCGTGCGATTACTTTGCCCCGTTGACGATGAGAGCGATCGATCTTCGAATGCTATTGCTTGGGAATTCTTTCTCGCCTGGTTCTGGAGATTCCTTGAGAGGGAGGAAGATCTTAGGATATTAGCACCCTGAATTGATTCTTGTAGGATTAGAGAAGTGCTTCTTTGAATTCTTAGAAGTGAGAGAGTAAATCTCTTGTTGGCTTATGCTTTGAAGCCACCAAAGAATCTTATGCTCTTCAAAAAGCCACTTGGACTTGAATTTCTTCAAGACCCGGAGCCTAGCCTATAGGCTCAATAAGGAGTTATGATTCCCTTAATTGGCTCCTCTTAAGGAAGCATCATGGGTGTAACTACCCATTAATTCTTCTTAATTGGCTCCTCTTAATGAGGGATTATAGGTGTAACTATCCATTAATTCCCCCACTAGGAAATAGGGAGTTATGATTCCCTTAATTGTCTCCTTTTAATGAGGAGACATGGGTGAACTGCCCATTAACTTTCCCTACTAACTTAGTGGGACGGTTGCTTTCCTCATGCGGAGCTAGCCTCTTCAGGCGGAGCTATCAAGAAAGCTTCCGGCGAAGCTATAATTAGCTTCAGCAGAAGTTGTAAGTTAGCTCTCTATGGAGCTATGAAAAGCTTCATTCGAAACTATCAAGAAAGCTTATGGTGAAGTTAGAATTAGCTTCTGGTGAAGCTAGAATTAGCTTCTGGCGAAGCTATAAGTTAGCTCTCTGTGGAGCTATGAAGAGCTTCATGAGAAGCTATCAAGAAAGCTTCCGACGAAGCTAGAATTAGCTTCAGGCGAAGCTAGTTAGCTTCAGGCGTAGCTGTAAGTTAGCTTTTTGTGGAGAGCTTCAAGACGAATCTAGACAAACTTAGCCTCTCAGGCGAGGCAATCCCTTTTGGCTCATGCGATGCTAAGTGTTCAGCTAACTTAGCATCTTAAGCCTGCTTAAGTCTCTTCAAAGACATTTTTGGCTTACCGTCTGCTTCACTGGATCAGTAGAGTTTAAGTCGCTGATTTGTCCCTCGGAGATGGGCAAGAACTGGTCGTCAGCTTGTCTATGACTTACCTTTTGTAAATGCCGACAAGTTAGACGTTGTTCAGACCGGTTGGAAAGCTATTTGAGAGTTTGTCTTTTTTGAGTGTCAACACCCGGATACACGTTTTACGACGGACACTGCTTTCGTTTTGTATCGAATTTAATCGGACGCTAATTTTTCTTTATGTAGTAGTGCCTATGAGAGATTATATACAGGGCTATAAAAAACCCTAGCACTACATATAATTTAGTGGTAGCCCACATTACTAAATAATCCCGGGCCAAAAGGCTCATTGAGCACAGAGCCCAGCTGGATGATAAACCTGATACAGGGCGCAATCCTATCAAGTTTCATTTGTTGGGAAAAATGAAGAATTAAACAGTGAATCTTTGAGCTGAATTAAGACGAGATCTGTTGATTAGAATTAATCAGATAATGGTTGGAGTGTGTTCTCCTTACATTAGAGATGAACGTGGTATATTTACATGTTCAATTCCGTTTTAGAATGAATGAGATATTCAAGTCTAAAGTTTGCCTAATTCAAAAACTAAAGGGGATTAATGGTAACTCAAACAATTAGTCCCACATTGGATATGGGACGGACAGTAGAAGTGTTTAAATAGAAGAAAATGGGAATAAAGGACGTGCCCTTTGGGTACTTGAAGTTTTCAGGTGCGATTCGGGGGAAACCACGCCCACACACGTGCGCGAGCGTGCCACTATCGCCAGAGCCAAGCCACAAGGTTCAAAGAACCGGGCCACACGGGTGCAGTGCTACATCTGGTCTCGACCCACTTCGCTACTCGAATCTCCCTCTTAAGGATTTCAGATCTAAAGCAAGTCAGTCTGAAACTTCAGATTTTTGAAAGGAAAATCTAAAGAAAAGATTCATTCTGAAAGTGAGCTTAGAAAATTCAACAGATTCTTAAATAGATTGTTATTTAAATCTCTATCTTCCTAAGACATTAATTCCTCTCTCACTCCTTTCTCTACAGTGAATAATCTTCCAAATTTAAGGCAAATATTTGTCTAAGACTAATCAAGATAGTATCAGTATGGCACCAAACATACAAATTCTATAGATGCCGGTGCCTGCTCCACTTCCTAACCGGAACTGAAGAAGTCAGGAAAATTTGATGGCACTGAATTCAAGAGGTGGCAAAAAAGATGCCCTTCTACTTGACCACTCTGTATTTGGTCAAATTCCTGCAAGTGGATCCACCGAAACCTGAAATTGATCGAGACTCAGTCCTTACTTCTGATGCATGACGCAAAGTGACTTCCTTTGCTAAAACTATATCTTAAATGGACGGATGACTTTCTTACAATGTCTATAGTCCTATCACAATGACAAAGAAGTTATGGGCAAGTCTTAATAAAAAGTACAAGACTGAAGATGTCGGCACCAAGAAGTTCATCGTAAGACAATTTCTGGAGTACAAGATGGTGGACAACGAGACTGTTATCAGTTAGGTGCAAAAATTTCAACTTATCTTGCACGAGATAAAGATTGAATGTATGATTCTATCTGAAACTTTCAGGTTGCTACTATCGGAGAAACTCCCACCTACATGGAGAGATTTCAAGAACTACCTAAAGCACAAGCACAAAGAGCTGAAGTTGGAAGATCTTATTGTGAGGTTTCAGATTGAAGAGGACAACCGTAAGTCCGAGAAAAAAGCAACAAGAACTCCTATGAATCCAAGGCTAATGTGATCGAAGACTCAAAGGGGAAAGATTCTACTTTCAAAGGCTTGAAGCGAAAGAAAATTGCTCAGGGGTACAGAGGCAAGGACCAAGAAGGTAAGCACCAAGAAGGCTTCAAGGGAACTTGCTACAACTGTAACAAAGAGGGACACAAGGCGAATGAATGTTGCAGTTGTCCCAAAAAGAATAAGAAGGATCATCCATAGGCAAACAAGATCGATAAGCGTCGTCAAGCTTATCAGTTGTGGTGTTAGAAGTGAATCTGACAACCAACAATAAGGATTGGTAGGTAAACACTGGGGCTACTCGGCACATCTGATCTGAGAATTATTATTCTCTGATTATCAAAAAGTAGAGCATGATGAGCAACTCTTCATGGGCAACTCAGCCATCTCCAAGATTGAGAGAAAAGAAAAGGTCATCCTGAAGTAGACATCTGAAAAGGAGCTCACTCTGAACGATGTACTACATGTTTCAGATATCCGCAAGAACTTGATCTCTGGATCAATCCTTAGTAAGAAAGGTTTTAGAATGAGTTTCGAATCAGATAAGTTTGTACTTACTAAGGGTGGGATGTATGTGGGTAAGGGTTATCTTATTGATGGCCTATTTAAGGCCAATGTTGTTGTACTGGACAAAAAGTGTGTATCTGTACCCAAAACTAATAAATAAAGAAAAATCTTTTGTTTATTTGCTTGAGTCTTCTATTTATGGCATGCTAGATTAGACATGTAAATTACAAGTCCTTACAAAACTTGTCTAATTTAAGATATATTCCTAAACTCAACTTGAAAGAAATTCGCAAGTATGAGATTTGTAATGAAGCCAAGTTCGCGAAAAATTCATGTCACTCAATTGATCAAAATATAGAAACTTTAGGGTTAATTCATAGCGACTTGTGTGACTTGAAATTTGTACCAACGAGAGGCAGAAAAAAATATTTTATTATTTTTATTGATGACTGTACAAGATACTATTTTGTGTATCTTCTAAACAGTAAGGTTGAGGCATTGAATATGTTTCTAATATATGAAACCAAAGTTGAGAATCAACTCAATAAGAATATAAAGATTTAAAATCTGATCGAGGCAGAGAATATGAATCAAATGAATTTAGTAAGTTATGTGCTAACTTTGCTATAATTCATCAAACTACAACACCATATACTCCTCAGCAAAATGGGATTGCTGAATGGAAGAACAGAAGTTTGAAGGAGATGGTTAATTCCATGCTCATAAGTTCTGGAGTTCCACAGAACTTGTGAGGAAAGCTCTGTTAACTGCAAATTATATTCTAAATAGAGTACCCCACAAAAAATTTGATTTTATACCATTTGAGTTATGATATGGAAGGGCACATTTCTGCCATTACCTCAAAATGTAGGGGTGGCTTGCAAAGGTACTAGTATCACTGCCTAAAAAGACCTAGTTAGGAGCAAGAACAATGGACTGTATATTCATAGACTATGCCTTGAATAGCAGTGCTTATAGATTTCTGATACATGAATCAAAAATACCAGATATTCATGTAAACATGATTATCGAATCTAGAGATGTCGTGTTCTTTGAAGACATCTTTCCATACAAACGAGAAGAAGATAAGACTTTTGGGAAAAGAACACACGAGATGGCGTTCAGGGACGAAAGCCCCAAGTTACCAATTGATAATGTGGTAGTTGAACCAAGAAGAAGTCAGAGATCAAGAATCTCAAAATCTTTTGATCTGAATTTCGTAGCATATGTTAATGAAAGTGAGCCGCAAACATTTAAAGAGGCTATATCTACCCTAGAAGCACAAATGTAAAAAGAAGTTATATATAGAGAAATAGAATCCATTCTAAGTAATCATACTTGAAAATCGACAAACTTGCCTCTTAGTAGTAAACCAATTGGAGTAAGTGCATTTTCAAAAGAAAATTAAAGCCTCATGGATCTATCGATAAGTACAAGGTTAGACTAATAGCCAAGAGTTATCGACAAAAGAAGGACTTAACTACTTTGATACTTATTCACCAGTATAAGAATTACTTCTATTCGGATGTTAAGTGCTATTGCAGAATTACACAATTTAGATATCCATCAAATGGATGTCAAGACTGCATTCTTAAATGGTGAATTAAATGAAGAAATATATATAGAGCAATCTGAAGGATTTATAGTCAAGGCCAAGAACATAAAGTATGTAAATTGATTAAATCCTTATACGGTCTAAAGCAAGCTCCAAAATAATGGCATGAGAAATTCAATAGTGGCATGATCAAAGATGGATTCACTATCAATAAATGTGATAAGTGTGTTTACACTAAAATAGTTAGAGATGCATATATCATTGTTTGTCTATATATAGATGACATGTTGATGCTTGGAACTAATATTGAAATTATTAAGTCCACTAAAAGAATGTTATCCAACAATTTTGATATGAAAGATCTGGGGGTTTCTGATATAATTTTAGGAATTAAAATCACAAGAGCACCAGATGAAAATCTCACTAGTGGATAAGATGATAGAAAGATTTAAGGATCATGGGATAAAAGATAATACAAATCATTTTCTTTCAAACATCCACCTTCGCAAGAATACAGGAACTGGAGTACGACAGTTAGTGTATTCTCATATTATCAGAAGTCTAATGTATTTAATGGATTGCACTAGATCTGATATTGCTTATGATGTAAGCAAATTAAGCAGATATACTAGTAACCCTAGTGATGATCATTGGGCTACTTTACTACGATTATTAGGTTATGTATCACATACAAAGGAATATGCCTTGAGATATGGACAGTATCCACATGTACTTGAAGGATATAACGATGCTAATTGGATTGCAAATTCTGAAGAATTAAAATCAACTAGCGGATATATATTTACTCTTTGAGGCGCAGCAGTATCATGAAAACCTTTCAAACAAATATGTATTGCCCGTTTCATAATGGAATCAGAATTTATAGCCATAGACAAGGTTGGAGAAGAAGCAAAATGGCTTCGATAATTTTTAAAAGATATATCATTATGGCCAAAGGTAGTGCCTGCCATATGCATTCACTGCGATAATCAAGCAGCGATATCTAGGGCACAAAATTTTATATATAGCGGTGAGTCTAGATATATTCATCGTAGACATAATACCGTTAAGTAGTGCTCTCAAATAAGATTATCTCTATTGACTTCATATCGTCAAAAGATAATTTAGCGGATCTGTTTACTAAAGATTTAAGTGGAGAGTGTATAAACTGCGCATCGAGAGGAATGGGTTTAAAAGCCTAACCTTACCGAGTCAGCTTAATGGAAATCTCACTTAGCGACTGGAGATCCCATGACTAAGTTCAAGAGGAAAAACTAGTTATGATTGATTCTGCGAGTAAGAACTTAGGAGCTTGATTCCAACCATTCCTATAGTGCACCCAAGTGCTTTCTACAAGTGGATTAAGGATAAGCTTAATGCTTTTAATAATGTCTATATCTTGTTATTAAAACAAGTAGGGTAGAGTAGACTACTCTTAATAGGACAATCGCCTATGTGAGTATAAGCTGGGTCGGCTCTTTGGGAATCTCTATGGAGGCTGTTATTCCCTATAAATACTCTCTAAAATTGAGAATGTCCAGGGTCAAAATGGACACAATTGAGAACCAAAGTTGATTTTGAAAAGTTACTGTGTGAAGCTTGTTGACTAGGCTTACAATAACGGTTAACAGTTCAAGACTTAGTTCACTGATTAGCCAGTAAGTCTGACAAAACTTTCGCTATGGAAGGTTCAAGGCCTAGTTTATCTATCCGGATGCAATTATTTTTCTAAAGTACCTTTTACTATAGAGTCAATCTCTTTGTGTGTCAATTTCTTGAATCTCCATTTATTATGGGAGATTGTTGGAAAATAATGAATTAAATAGTGAATCTTTGAGCTGAATTAAGGCGAGATCCGTTGATAGAAGCAACCGAATAATGATTGGAGTCTTTCTCCTTACATTGGGGATGAATGTGGTATATTTACATGCTCAATTCTGTTTTAGAATGAATGAGATATTCAAGTCTAAAGTTTGCCTAATTCAAAAGCTAAAGGGGACTAAAGGTATCTCAAACATTTAGTCCCACATTGAATATGGGATAGACAATTGAAGTGTTCAAATAGAGAAAAATGGGAACAAAGGGCGTGCCCTCTGGGTACTTGGAGTTTTTGCAACCATGCCCACGCGCGCGCGCGCTGTTGTCGCCGGAGCCACCCGGTTCTTTTTGAATCGGGCCACACGGTACGGTGCTACAGCAGGTCCCGCTACCCGAATCTGCGCGCTACAACGGTTGGAAGAACCGCTGCAGCAGTTCCTGTCTGGAACAGTTGCAACAGTTCCCTAAACTGTTGCAACTGTTCATGGACAGATTTGCCCTCCAAACGATTCCCAAGAGCACTATAACTAGCGCTCCTCTCCGTGGATTAAAATCACACGGCGAAAAGCATTTCTCTCCTCTTCCTCTTCAGGATTTCAGATCTGAAGAAAAGATTCCTTCTAAAAGAAGGCTTAGAAAATTCAACAGATTCTTAAACAGAATTGTTATTTGAATCTCTGTCTTCTTAAGATATTAATTCCTTTCTCCCTCCTTTCTCTACAGTGAATAACCCTCCAAATTTAAGGCAATTATTCTCTCAGAAATTTGTCTTCGTCCTGTTGCATTGAATTTCTGTCAAGGTACTGATTAATTACGGTTCGACCGTATAGTGATTTAGTAGTGCTATCCCAAATACCATGAAGGAGTGTTGTATCTTAAGAGACCAGCGTCCAGTAAAAAGTTAGCACTGTAGCGGGGGATGTAATTGTCTTAAGAAGATTTGCTATATGTGTACCTCACTCTAATTATTGTATAAGTGAACTAACATTCTTTATATGGAGTTATACTGAAATATTTATGCTCACAAATATTACTGTAAATTGAGACTGACTAATACTAGTCTAATTGGTGTTTTACTAAAGAAGGTAATTGAAAGGTTATTTTGTTATTAAGGAACGTTCTACTGAACGAAAAACCTCCCACCTGATATTCACCGACCTGGCAAATTAGATCGGTGACATTGATTAGTTGTCAGATCTATTCTTACATCTAACATCATTTTACAAATTTTAATCAACATAAGGGTTTTAGTTAAGATTGAGTGGTGATAGAATTATTTTATTCAAATTTAAGTGGTTTTATTTATGAAGAGCATATATAAAAGACTTGAAATAACAAATTTCAGAATTTTCCTTTCTTAATTTGTTTCTTGTGAATTTAGTGGATTTTGTTGTTTGTACGTAATTGACTACTTCAGTATTGGTTGTTATAATCTCTTTTGTCTGTGTCAGGCTCTTATTAAATTTTGAGATTGATAAACAGTGTAGTATCACATAAAAAATGGATGAATTGGCTTAGGTATCAGAGCCATTAATGGCTGAGTAAGGTACTCTATTCTGCACTCTTCTCATGTAATTAATTACTTTGCTAACTTGTTTTTAGTTTAGATTATGATTAGATGCTTAGATATTGTTAGTTTTGGCTTCCACCTAGTGGAATGACATTTAAGTAGCGTAGGACATGTTGTCAGGATGGCGTTTAGTTTCCGTAAATCGCTGACAGTCGTGCTAGGTTTTACATACTAACAATAAGTTATGTAATCTAAACTTAGTTTAAAATAAAAATAAGTTATCTTAGCAACTAATTACAGAGAAAAGAGTACAGGATAGCCATATTTAAAGCCTTCCTATAGACCTAATAGGTTCTAGTTCTAGAATTTAACTAAAAAAAATTTTGTTAAGAATTCTAATCTAATAGACTATCCTACAGAAATTAAAGACCTTAATAAATGGTCTATCCCTAAAGAACCAGCTAAAAAAATTTATAATATAGGAATGTTTGATTTAAATCTTCCATAGCAATTAAAACTACGAAAAAAACGATTCAAGTAGATAATAATGAACAATCAATAAAATTATTAAATGAAGAAGACTTATCATCCTTCATTAATAAATATAATTTTATTCATATCGGACTGATTCAAATAGTCTTAAAACCTTTAACACTTCAAGGGTTAAATGCATCCTTATTAACATCACTAAGAGATACTAGTTGTTTAGATTATATTCAATCCTTAATGGGAGTTATGAAAACTATCCTTTGTCATGGTCCAGTTTATTTTAATGTCTATCCAAATTTTAAGTCTATTATTAACAGATCCAAATATATTAGAGGCAGTTACTTTAAATATAAAAACACGTGGATATAATTTTATGCCTGGATCTGAAAAAATTGCAGTAATATTCAGAATCCAGTATAAAGTTTTAAATACATTAGCACCTAAAGCTAAGCAAATAACTAAATTAGGAAAAACAACATTGGTTGAAACAAATTTATTATATCTAATATAGCTACCAATAGAATTTTAAAATGGAAAGAATTAAATTTTTCACAAAATTGGTTATTAACTTCTTCCATTCCTCCTAGGCCTATTATAGAAACAGACCTAGACCAAAAAATTTAGACAGATGATGGAGAAATAAAAGTTAAATTTAATCCAAAATTAATAAATAGAATCTCTAGTTCTAGAAATTTTAACTTTGAAAATCAATCAGTTAGAAGTTTTAATGGTAACAGGAGAGATTAAGATTTAATATTTGAAAATAGAAGAGATAAAGAATTAGAAGTACATGGAATAAAAGTTTCCAATTTTTCAATAGCTCATCCAATTTACGAGAAGTCTAATCCAGGTTCTCCTACATAGTCAGATATGAATTTTCATATTTAATGGATTTTACACCAAGAAGTATTATAAGAAAGTTTCTAAACGAAGAATATAACGAAAATATTCATTTCAAACAATGGTTTGAAAAAACTTTTCCAATTGAGACAAGAAATTATTATAAAGATAAATATTATGAACATCTTACTCAAATAAATAAGTTAAGATTCGTCTTAGAATGGTTCATAGAAACATATATAAGTGATGAAATTAATAAATTAAATGTTCTCGAAGAACATTATAAATCTTGGACTACCATAAATGGTAGAAAAATAAAAGCTATGTATCCCCCAGGAGAAACTATAAAACTCACTATGGATCAGATTCAATATCACTACTGGATCAGATTCAACAAAAACAGTGGCCCTAATTAAGGTCCTACTTGATCCTAAGGAAGAAATAATAAAAGAGTTACAAAAAATAATTAAGCAAAATAATTACACAAATATTTATATTCAAGTCTTAGGATAACAATTAACAAGAATAGAATCTGTCATAGAAATATTAATAAATAAGTTAAATCAAGTTACCAACTTGAGACACCTTTAATAAACACGAAGCTAAAACAGACTATGTTCCTATAAAACCACCTCCTGAGGTTAGTGGATTTAAACTTTGTCCACAAAAAGAAAAAATTACTTCTCTAATAGAACAATTAAAAAAAGCAAACTTAAATACTATTAGGGTAATTCATCTGACTCTGATAAAGAAATATATGAACTTGATGAACCCGATGAACCAATGTTAGACATTTTAAATGAAGATGATGAACTTGATTTAAATCAAATAGCAAATATCGAATATTCTTTTAAAGAAAGTATGAAATCTAGTGAAATAAATAAACTTGATTTCAAGCCACGAAGAAGGGCTGACAAATATTATTATAAAAGACCAACTCCAATAGATATATTATTTGAAGAAAATAATGATTTAGTTCAGAATTCCTATCATGGAAAAATCATCTATGAATGGAATATTGATGGAGCTTCTGAAAAAATAATTAATGGCCAATTACATAGAATAATGATGTATGCTACAGTCTGCAAGCAGAATAATAATTCTGATAAAGATATAGCAAATTTTATTACTTGTGATTTCATTGGCATTTTAAAGGGCTGGTGGGATCATTCTATCACGCCAGAACAAAAATTAAAAATATTTAATGCCATTAAAATACAAAATAGTATATACATTAATAATGACTATTTTAGAACACTTCACTGGAGGAGTTACAGATTATGGAGAGAAAATAGAACTCTTCGACAAAATTTAAAGTGTCCAACTTTAACCCATTTTAGATGGTATAAAGATACTTTTCTAAGTAGAGTAATGCTACTTAATGATGCTAATAATGTACATTAGAAATCTAAGCTAATTGATGGCTTACCCAATCTCTTTACTGAGAGAGTTAGGAAAACACTAAAAGATAAAAATAATGGTACAATACCATATCATAGCTATACTTATGGAAATCTGATAAATTCCTATATCCAAAAAGGACTAGCCTTATACAATGACTTAAAACTAAGACATCAATTAAAAGTCCAGAGACTTTCTGAAAGAAAGCAATTAGGAGAATTTTGTAAGCAATTTGTTATAGATGGGCCAAAACCCCCTAAGTATAAGAATTTTAAGAAAAGATATAATGACTCTACAAAAACTTTTCAAATTAATAAAAGATATAAAACTTATAATAAGAAGAAAAATAAAGAATGAAAAGAACCTTTTCATAAAAAAGAAATTGTAACGACAAAGAAGCAGAAGAAAAAGAACATAAAATGTTATAAATGTGGCAAGTTAGGCCACTATACTAATAGATGTTATACTAAAAAGAAAATTGAAGAAATTGAAGACGAAAATCTTCGTAGAACACTATTAAAGATAATGATTAATTCTGATCAAGACTTTACTTCTAAAGAGAATCAATCTTCTACCTCTTCTGAAGAAGATAATTGTCATGAATGTGATGGTCAATGTTGTATACTTAATCAATTAAATTATTATAAGTCTATAGTAGAAATGAATGAACTCTATGTCCTTACTACTGATGAAAGAAAGAATTTATTAGATTATAATATGAATAATAAAATAGATAAAATAATGAAAAGTAAAATAATAGAATTAATAATCACTACTAGAGAAGAAGAAAATTTTCCTAAACTAGATAATGTTTACAGACTTTCTGAAGTACTAGAAAGATATAAACATAAAGAGAAAAACCCAGTAATAATTCAAGATTTACATCAAGAAATTAATACATTAAAAATAGAAGTAAAAACTTTAAGAGTAAAGAATAAAATAATAGATTCAAGACTAGTTAAATTAGGACAAAATAAAGATAAAAAAATTAAAGAATTAAATGAAGGAGCTGTACACCCAGAATATGATTCTATTACTCAAGGTAATCAATTCCTACAAACCATGGATTTAATAAAACCCAAAAATGGTATATAAAAATAAACTTACTTATCAATAATGAATTATATACAAGACATAATAGCACTTGTAAATAATGGTGCTGAACTTAATTGCATAAAAGAAGGAATAATACAATTAAAATACTGTGAATACACTACACAAATATTAAGTGTTGCTAATAATAAAGCATTAACTACGCCATATAAGGTTACTGATGTCAATATTTATAAAGATAAAGTTTGTATTCCTCTACATTTTCTAATAGTAAAAAAAATATCACAACATGTTATACTAGGCACTCCTTTCTTAGAAAAGTTTATGCTAATTAAACAAATCAATGAAAAAGGCATAGTTACTTATTATAAAGGACAAATATTACCTTTAAATTTATAATAAATCCTATAGTTAAACTTCTAAATGAATTTAAAGAAATTTATTTAAAAGAAAATCAAATTAATTTTCTTAAAGAATAAGTTGTTAAAATGAATATAATAATACAACTACAATCTAGTCTAATCCAACAAAAAATTAAACAAATTGAAGACAATTTTAACTCACAATCATGTAATAATCTACCTAATGCCTTTTGGGAAAGAAAACAACATTTGTTTTTTTACTCTATGAAGAATTTTTTAATGAGAAAAATATTCTTACTAAGGCAAGACCTTACCAAATGAATAAAAAATACTTAGAACTTTGTTAAAAAGAAATTAATGATCTCTTAAATAAAAATTTAATCAGAAAATCATATTCTCCTCGGAGTTGCACAGCTTTCTATATTAATAATGCAGCTGAAAAGGAACGTGGTGTTCTGAGACTAGTAATAAATTATAAGCCACTAAATAAAGTACTAAAATAGATTAGATATCCAATTCCTAATAAAAGAGACTTATTAAATCGTATAACTAATACTAAGATATTTTCTAAATTTAATTTAAAATCTAGATATTGGCAAATTCAAATAAGCGAGCAGGAAAATATAAAACTGCCTTCACAGATCCATTTGGACATTACGAATGAAATATAATGCCATTCGGATTAAAAAATGTTCCATCCGAATTTCAAAATATAATGAATGATTTATTTATAAATATACTAATTTTATATTATCATATATTGATGATATATTAATATTTTTTTAATACTTTAGATGAACATTTTAAACATCTAAATATATTTAAATATTTTGTCATAAAAAATAGTCTGGTAATATCAGGCCCAAAATGAAACTATTCCAACAAGAAGTAAGATTTTTAGGACATAACCAATAAATAGAGTATTGAATTCGCAACTAAATTTTCAGATGAAATAACTGATACAAATCAACTGTAAAGATTTTTAGGCGCGTTAAACTATGTAGCAAACTACTATAAAGATTTAGCCAAAGACATAAAAATCTTGTATGATAAGTTAAGGAAAAATGCTAAACCAAGGTCTAAAGAACATACTGAATCAGTAAAAAGAATAAAATAAAAGGTTAAAAATCTACCTTGTCTACATCTAGCTAACCCTGATTGGTTTAAAATAGTAGAAACTGATGCTAATAATAATAAGTTTGAAGGAATCCACAAACAATTTAATCCACATTAGAATTCAGAAGAATTAGTTAGATTCCATTCTGGAAAATGGAATCCAACTCAGTATAATTATTCTAAAATTAAAAAAGAACTCCTTATCATAATAAAATGTATATATAAATTTCAAGATGATCTACTTAATAAAAATTCCTATTATGAATTGATTGTAGTTCTGCCAAATTAATAATAGAAAAAGATGTTAAAAACTAGCTTCAAAACAAATTTTTGCCAGATGGCCAGCTGAACTGTCCATTTTTTATTTTGATATTGAATACATTAAAGGTCACGACAATTCTTTACTTGATTATTTAACCCGTGAATTTTTACAATCAAATATAGGGTTCTAGTTCAGGTAGAGGTCGCGAATGGGAAAAGGGCAAAACTCCTTGGCTTATCCTATCTAAGCCTAATACAGGGAGGCCCTCAACACCTAATTCTCCTAATTTTTCATCATCATCATCAGGAAATATTCCTGATAGGGAAGAATCTTCCCACCAATTTCAAATATCTAAAATTTTAACTTTTAATGAAATTCTTGAAGTTGAAGCAATAGTCTATCAGAAAAATATATCTGAGTTAGTTATAACTCTTCAATGGAATGATATTCCTAAAATCAATGATTCATGATAATTACTCCATAAATATCTTGAAAATTCTTATTATCCCACAATAGAAAGAAAATCTAGAAATATTTTAGAGGCCATACTAATGGTCACCAAATCTATTAAAGTCGAGCACTTCTATAATCCTCTTGACAAATCTGAAATTAATTTTAGTAAAATTATTATTCGAGAAATTCTCTCACGTCAAACTTGGGATTTACATCTTAATAGAGCCAAGTTTGGAGACATCTTAATAGAGCCAAGTTTGGAGAAAGACAATTTCTTTTAGTTATTGGGACTATATTTTTGGCTTTCAAAAAATATTTACTATGAGAATCCAAAGCGAAAGTATTCTTGGTTCATCCGAGTTTGCCCACATATCTTATTCAAAGAAATACCTTCTTGGTTCGTTCAATGGTCATTTAAATTTTGCACCGAACTTCCAATTTTACCTTCTTCTACTCAACACTAATTTTCTCTTTGGATAGATTCTCATCCTCATTTTATTTCTACCGAATCTAATCTTTTTTCAGACAAAGTACTCAATACTTCTTTATCCAGAATGAAATTCCTTACATCTTTAAATGGACAATCAAGGGTGAATTTGATGAAATAATATTCCAATCATCTCTAAAAAATGTCTGATTAAGTGGTGGAACAAAATTGATGAGCAGGTCAAATGGCCGATATAAAAGAAAAGATAAAGCAAAATAATATTTTGCTTGAAAATAAAATCCAAAAGGAACTTAGAGAAGAAAATCCACTTCTCAAGTTAAAAAATTCTCTGCAACGGAAATATCCAATGATGACTGGAGAAGAATTAAAGAAAAGGTGTCTACAATACATGCTAGCCCAATTGGAGCAAACTTTTTGAGCAAGACAATGTATCTTTGTTCTCTTCAAAGACGTCCACACAAATAATGAAAGAATTAGAGAAGAGTCTTAATCAAGACTCAGATGAAGAAATTCCACCAGATGCTCAGGATCCAAATCTTTAAGAAAATATTGATGACTACATCCGTCAACTGATGGAGAACACCAAGAAACAATAATCAGTGATAATCCCTTCTAGAAGACATATACAATGACGCCTATCATGACGCCATCCTCAATAATGAAGACAATGACGAAGCACTTACATCATCTACCAATCAACCACCAGATAAGAAGGAATTCAGACACAATGAAAAAGAAAACTGATTGAGCTTCGGGGAGCCATCAGTTTTGTTCCATCTGTCCTACTTTAATAAAGCAAAGAGAATCTCATCATCAATGTTTTCTCACTTTCAAAAAGAAAAAGAGAATAGAATCATGACCCTCTTAGCTGGCATGAAAGTTCTAGACTCACTAAGACCTATATAAAGAGCAATGCTCTAAGGAAGAAGGCTTGGCGAACAAACTTGCTCTTCTCTTGTAATTCTCTGCTTATTTGTTGAGCCTACCTCTTTCTTCTTGTATAATTATCCATCTTTGTAAAAATACTCTTTATAAATAAAAGTTTGGTGTGCTTTGCGTGGCTAAAATCTCTCTCTCTCCAATCTCCTCCAATCCCCGAATCTGTAGTATCACATAAAAAATGGATGAGATTGACTTAGCAAAAATAAATATATAGATAGATACTCAAACAAAGAACAACTTTTCTTTTCTTTGCTCTACTTTTGTTTTCTTTACAGTTTATCTATGAGTATACATCCATTCAAGATAAATCAACATATGAATCACACCGAGATTGCAATTATCCATTATTGTCCTGTTGAACAAAGACAAATTGAACAACTCATCACATCAAATGGAGGTGCTCTCTCTCTCTCTTTCTCTCTCTCTCTCTCACACACACACACACACACACACATCAAATGTAGGTGAGAGCTCAGATTCTCTCCCGGCCCCCTCCAACCACTCCTCCCACTCTATCTTAATTTCCATTACTTTAGGTCCACAAGTTTTCTTCCTTTTGCTTTTAGTTTTCGTAACAAGCCAGTCTGAATCCCACTCCCTACTCCCACGAGCCCTCAATGTAAAGCAAGCATCATTCTCAGGGCGCATCTTTTTCAAATCTTGTTGCCGACTGATCTCAGCCTCTCACAAAGATGCCCATGCTAATTAACGAATAATCATTGATTAAATAAAAAATGATTATTTAGTAATCAATCATGGGCCAGCTGCATTGCGCGCTCTCTCCCCCAAAAAAAGTGAGAAACAAATGGGTTTGCATATTATCCTTCTTTTTTTTTGGTTCCTAAAGTGGTTAATATTATTTTACTATTAATGAAACAAGATTAACTTCACGCAGAAGGAAACATAAAAGCGAGCATTGTGCATGAGACAGCATCAAACAATTCATTCTATAGGGGAGTCAAGCAGACTGCATGCAATATACACATTGGTTCATTTCCCAGTGATGACGGCATTGAGAACGTGTTTCTTTTCAATGGTCCGTTCAAAAGTAAATACCTTTAGCTTTCTTTCTTTCTTATGGATTTAGTTAGTTAGGGGTGTCGATTGGGCCGTGCCGGGCCGGGCACGGCGGCCCAGCAGGCGGGCCGGACCCGCCACGCCCGGTCCATATGCAACCGCCCGGCCCGGGTTCCGGGCCGGGCCTGGGTTTCATTTCCGGAACCGGGACCCGAGCTGGCCCGGGAAGGCCCGATTTTTTTAAAAAATAAAAAATAATTTTTTGGTTTATTAAATACAATTATTTTCTAACTTTAATACAATTGTTTTGTGGGTTAATTGGTCATTGGGCTTATATAGTAGAGGTGAGGTTATGAGTTTGAATCCTAAAATTTACAATTAATTTTTTACATTTTATTTGATTGATGGAGGGGGTTGCTGGCGACGGCGGGGGGCGGTGGCCATCTGCGGAGGCCGTCAAAAATCTGAGCCTGGCACGGCCCGGGCGACCATGGCTGCCTTTGGCGGACCCGGGGCCGGCCTAGGCCTTACCCGGACCCAGGCCTATTTGAAGAAGCCAAATATGGTGCTTCTACTGCGTCGCCCCAGCTATTGGTCGTAGGGTCATCCGTTCACAATAATTTGTATCAGAGCATACATATTGTTATCTCTAATAATTGGTATCAGAGTAAGGTCAACATGAAGATGTCTACAATCAAGTTTGATATTCAAAAGTTGGTGTCATCAATTTCAGCAGGTGACAGATTGGGATGAATGCCATCTTGACTAGAGCGGGTTGAAGAAAGAGCTACTTGAGAGGGAGAAAAAAAAACCTCAAGACATAAAGGAAGAAACTTAGCATGAGTTGGATGATAAAGTCTTGACAGATATTCAGTTTTGCTTGGCGGATGAAGTGTTGGATGAGTTTTCTATGGAGAAGACAACATTCTCGTTGTGGGAGCGACTTCAGGACCACTATTTAAAGAATCGATTGATTCTAAAGTTGTGTTTCTTTCTTCTCAGCATGCATGAAGGTATACCTATCAAGTCTCACATTGCAGAATTTTTCTCTATTATTAATGATTTAGATAAGATAGATGTTAAGATAGAAGATGAAGATCAGTCACTTCTATTACTGTGTTCTTTACCTTCTTCATATAAGAACTTTAGGGAATTTATCATCTATAGAGACAAATCAACTATCAAGGTCAACGAGATTAATAAGCATCTGCTCAATGAGGATAAAATTGACAACAGTTGACAGGGAGTCTCGTCGTGATGATTCCGGATAAGTTCATTTTTCAAAGGAGAAGAGTAATAATGAAAGTTCCACGGGTAACCCAAAATACAAAAATTTAGTGTACAACTAGTGTCACAAAAAAGGGCACATTAGAGCTGATTATTAGACTCGAAAGAAACAAGCAGATGCTAATGTCACTGAACTGGCTGGAAGGGATAAAAAAAAGTGTAACATTCTATTTGTTATAGACAGATCAGTCAGTAACAAAGATATATAGATTATTGACACTGGATGTTCACAGCATATTAGTTCCAATAGAAAGATGTTCTCCTCATACACTTTGGTTCAAGAAGGAGAGGTCTTTATTGGGAATTCTGCTATGAGCAAGGTGATTGGCGAAGGAACAATTCATTTTCATTCTCATAATGAATGCATCACTATTCTTCAAGGCGTTCGTCTTGTTCCTGAATCAAGGTACAATCTTATCTCTCTTGGAACTCAATATGGAGAAGGGTTCAATTTCAGTTTTGAATGTGAGCTTACGAAAGTTTCCAAAGAAGCCCACGTGAAGTTTCAGGCCGAACGTGTAGGTGATGTTTACATATTGTAAATTTAAAGGTTACAGTTAGTGGAATACAGTTATCCTCGGCTTCAAAATCAGAGGTTGTGAAACAATCAAAGATTGTGATAGTTTCGAGCTCGAATGTTCAGTTTTACCCCGAAAGAAGATTAGGACTAGGCGGCGTTGGGGCACAATAAGAAAGTTCAGATTGTTACTCCTATGGTGGAACAAATTCTCTTAATCCTACGTGGATCAAGGAGGTCATTGGGTAATCAAGTTCAGATCGGACATAAACTTGTTCAACCTAATCAAGTTTTGAACCTCATGAGGGGGGTTATAGAGAAGAGGGAGTGAGATGGATATGAAGTTAAGAGTTATTCAATTGTATATTGATGTGAGCACATAAAGCATGGTAGTTATTCTTGAACTTGGACGTATTCAAGTCAAGGGGGAGATTGTTAGAATTATGACTGAAATATATCATGAAAGTAAATGAAATTTTAGAGATCAAAGAACGGACGTGCACAAAAAGTTGTGCAATATAAGTCGACTTATATTTGGTATAGTTGACTTATACTTTGTATAGTCGACCTTGCAAAGAGAAAGTAAGGGTCTCAAATTTTTGACAGATTAGTCGACTTATAGTCAACTAGTATCAGGTATGATTGTTTTCTTTTCTTGATCTGTTTCCAGTTTTGAGTTGAATTTGAGTTTTCTTTCTTCTGAGGCGGTGATCGTTCGTATTGATGGAGTTTGTATAGGACTAGGAGAGTCTTATGGTTTATAAATAACCCCTTAGGGTGGCCTTCAATTTAATTCAATTTACTTTAAAAGAGATTCGTGTGAGAAGTTTTAGTCATAAGGGTTCGTTGTTTTAAGCGGCCATCAAAGGGCTCGTAATCTTCTTAGTAAGAGGTGTAAGTGTTTCTTATTGTACTTTCTCAAAGTTTAATAAAGTTTCACCCCTTCTCCCGTAGACGTACACACAATCTGTTTGATCGGTGGAACTACATTAAATTTTCTGTTGACTTTCTATACTTCGAAATATCTTCTTCTCTTTTTCTTCTCGTTGTTCGTAGATCTTTGTGTTGCTTCCATTGCGCTGCCCCAGCGAATGGTCATGGAGGCCGTCCATTCACAATTATTGTTATCATACAGATTGTTATCTCTAACATAGAACATATACACACCCCACTACACTAGAAGTTTCTATGTCAATGAATCTACATAAGGCACAATTCATCCAAGAGATTAATAAGTTAGTAGTGTAGAGTTGTTAGTTAGTCATGCTTTTCCTTCTATTTGATAAAAAAATTTCCTAATTTTTAAGAAACTTTCTTTCTCAAACAAATTCCATTTTTCTTTTCTAGTTTTCCAAACAACATTTCATTCACTGTTTTCATTCTACCTTCCTTGTTTTCATGTTTTTTTCTTAACACAAAAGAATTCATCATCTTCTTTTTACTTTATTTCTTTTTGAATTCTTAAACAAAGAATAACTTCCGTTTCCTTTTCAAAAACAAGAACAATAAGAACTAAGAAAGCTTCCATCGCAAACCCTCCCTGCGGATATGACCCGTTATAGCTTTTACTACAAACGGTAGTTCGAAGGAGCACATTAACTCTACATACATACCCAGAGCTTGAAAATTGACATATGGACCTACACGGGTTACTCTAAACTTCTGCTCTTTCTTATTTTCGAATAAAATTTTTGGTGCCGTTGCTGGGGAGGGTGATGGTTTTTGTTAGTTTTTGGAACTAAACGAATTTTTCTTCTTTATTGTAGGTTACAGGTTTTGAAAATAGGAAACTAAGCATTGCAGTAACATATAGGTGGTCTTGGGCATCTGCTCTAGAAAATAGAGACCAAGTACCCTCTAACTTGCTGCGTTTTCTCGGTTCTAACCGCGTTTCCGCGACAAGAAGGAGTTGACTACTGACATTCTTTTTTGTAGGGTCGCTTGATTTGCAAAATTTAGCTTATTGCAATATTTTTTTCTTGTATGCCATCACCAGGATCCTGCTAATAACCAATAGTAAAAATCTTGTTAAAAATTTAAAAATTGATTAGACGTTTACATCATAGGCATGTGTCTTTTCAATTCTTTTACTTTACTGTTGGAGAGTGCTTGAGCAAGGTACCTAGGCATAGCATATAGAATATGACTCATCTCTTGGTTGATTTAATCGCTTTGAGTGAATTTTGCTTGCATAATCTATACACTTGCACAAATTGACTCTAAGGGCATCACTCAAATAAACAAATAAGTTTGAGATTTCATCACCCTTCCTTAACCCAAAAACAACATTCCAAGCACTCAAAATCCCAAGCTTAATCTAAAAATTGATAGACGTTGGCCACAAGGGACATCCAGACTCAATAGGAGATTAACTGTGGTAAGAACTTGTTTTGAATTATACTCCATTCAAATCAGTGTCTAATGTTGGGGATTAAGAGGTTAAGCCTTAGACAAACTTAGTTTTGATTTACTTATTCATGTGTTTTATGTTTTGGTATTTTTAACAAAACATATTTTGGAATTAAAGTCAAAAACATGGATATATATATATGTTTTATGTATATAGGATTATATCCATATACATCATGCCTAAATGTTGTTTAATATCATGTTTTGTATTTGGATAAGTTTTGGACAAAATGTATTTTCTATTCAAAAATCCAAGTTTTGAAAAATACAGTTTTCGACTTTTGGTAAAAATGATAAGACACAAAAATATTTCAAAATGTGTGTTATTTGTGATGAAATTTTTATCACAAGTTTATATTTCAAAATAAAATGATAAAACTATTTTTGTGTATTTTTTACAAGTTTTTATGTATTTATTAGAATATGTTTTTACTCTGTTTTTCTGACCCAGAACAGTGGCTGACAGGCCGGGTCGGTCGACCGCACGGTCGACCGAACCAAGGGCCGGTCGACCTGACGGTCGACCGACGTGCACAGCCCTGTGCATGTCTGGCAGACACTCGGGATGGTCGACCGGCCTGTCGACCGTACTAGAGAGCAGTGCTCTCTGTTTTTGGACGGTCGACCGCATGGTCGACCGGTAGCTGCTAGCGGTCAAATGTGACCGTTGGCCGGTCGACCTACCGGTCGACCGGTAGTTCATTTTTGGCAGGATCTGCTGCCAGCGGCTAGTTTTCCAAATGGCCTATAAATACCCCATTGGAAAGAGGTTTTCTCTAAGATTTTTTGTGCGAATTTTTCCTGACTCTCTAGTGTTTTCACAGCAATCAAAAGAAGTTTTTGGGCTTTAAATTGAACAATCTATTTGGTGTTTTTGCTAGGGTTTGGAAAATCAAAGAAAAGGGTTTTTGGGAAAAGTGTTTGATTCATCTTCTTTATCTTGGTTTCTTATTTTTTCCAAGGATTTTCTTTGTGATTTTGATTTCCATTCCTTTGGTTTTCTCCACACTTGAGTTACATCTACTATCTCATTCTATAGGATTTTTGTGTGGGAAAGAAATTGTTTGTGGTTGTTATTTAGACCACCAAGTTGTAAACCCTTCATTTGCTTGGCTTTGTGCCTTTCCCTCATTGTGTTGAGGAGGTTGTGCATTTGGGTTGTATCCCTCAAGTTGTGAGATGATCCTTGTGTTGCTTTGTGCTAATCCCTCAAGTTGTGAGGTGATCCTTGTATTGCTTTGTGCTAATCCCTCAAGTTGTGAGGTGATTGTTTGTTGGCTTGGAGTTGTGCCTCAAGGAGGAGGTTGTGTTTGTAAGGAGAGGAGTTGGGTACTCCTTGTAATTGTTATTGCCCCAAATCCTCGGTGGAGTTCCCTTTGTGGGAGTCCTTTGTGGACAAGCTAGTGGACTTGAAATCCTTCTGTGTGAAGGCGGGGATGTAGAGCTGGGTGCTCGAATCACGAAACATATCTTGTTGTTTGCGCTTGATCCATTGGCTCTTACTCTCTCTCTCTTTACTTTATACCTTGCATCAATTCATATTGTTCATTCATAATTATTTTCTTGGCTTGTTTGAGTGTGCATCTCTTGTTAATTGCAATTAGTTTTTAAATTTCGCATTAAGTTCATTAGATTAGCATTATCACCTATTCACCCCCTCTAGGTGATTTTCAATTGGTATCAGAGCCTCCGCTCCTGATATTTAGGTTTGACGACCTAGGAGTGAGATCTTGATTTGCTAATCTTCATTTGCATTTTTCATTTACACACATTTAGTTTGCACTCATGGATAGCCCTCCTATGTTTGATTTTTCTAGACATGATATTGGGAAGGCCAAGATGAGTAGTCATTTAAAAAGCCTAGGACATCTAGTTTATCTAGCCACTACTCAAGAATCCGACCCTAATACTAGCAAGCATAAAAAGTCCAATGCACTTGCACTTAAAACACTTAGAGTATCTCTTAATGAAGATCTTTTATATGTATTTGATCATTATGATTCGGCTTTTGCAGTTTGGAGCATGTTGACTTCTCCCGAGCTACCAAGGATTGTCAACAAGTTGAGGAGATCTAGGAGAGACAAGTCTGACGAGCATTGCCTCATGGTCCGAGGGAAAGACTCCCTTGAGGTACAATCGAATTCTCAACTAGATGATAGCTCTAGTTCCTATTGCCATGGTTGTTTTGAAGTTCAAACATTGAATATGGAACTTGCTCAAAACTTGAAATTTTTTTTAGAAAAACATGATTTGTTGAAAAAGAATAATCTTGAACTAAAAGAAGAAATGAAGGATTTATGTTTAAATTTTGAATCGGTTTGTAAGAGAAGGAAGAGATTACTAGTGAACGTGACTCACTAAGATCTCAACTAGACCTTGCCCTAAAAGAGATTGATATTTTGAAAAGCAAAAATGATTGTGATGATGTTGTGAAAAACAATGAGGTTTTATCTTCTAAATTAGATTTTATTTTAAAAGATAACCTTATTTTGAAAAATGAAATTAATTTCATTACAAAAGAATTGGATTTTGTTTTAAAGAAAAATGAATCTTTAAAAATTGATATAGATTCACATATTTGCCATGCTAGTGTAGCTTCACCTAGCACATCTTTTGCATGCTCTACTTTATCTTCTAGTATTGAAAATGACATAAATGTTTGAAGAAAAGTGTAGATTGTTTGGGCTCCACTTGAGCCAATGTACTTTAAATCATACACGCTTGGAAACCTTGGTTCGTAAGAAACAAGGTCCATCTTTGCATGTACACCCATCACGGCATACACATGCTTATCACGATCACAAACTTCACACTATGTATGCCCATGTGTACACGTGTACACATTGTGGTCGAAAAGGCCACCTTGCTAGATTTTGCTATGATCGTTTACATGTTGAAATTTTAGCAAATAATCTTGTTTGGGTTAGGAAAAATACTAACCCCCGTGGACCCAAAAGAAAATGGGTACCAAAGACCACTCCTAAAATTTTTGATGTAGGTGTGGGCTCTCACATCACGTGAGAGTAGCGGTGCCTTGAAGTGGATGCGTTCCGTACTTAAAGAAAACAATTTGGATGCATCACTTTCAAGGGGAGTTTGGTGGAGAGGACCACCATTGGTTTGGAGAACTAGAGAGGTGCCTTCATCGGTTTTGGTATCGATCTCTAACTCCGTTTTTATTTACATACTTTCACATCATTGATTTATAGCATGTCATGTTTTAAAGCTCATATGATTATGCCATGTGATTTAGATTAGTGATATTCATGTTTAGTTATTTGAGACACCCAAGGACCTATCTTTGTGTTCTCACTTTGTTTTTAAACTAATATGTATGTCCTAGATCTAATGCACATGCATACACATAATGATCATATGTGTATTTATGATTTTTGTTTTGTTTTGATGTTCATAGTTTATTATGTTAAATGCCTTGACTCTTAGATCATTGACATGCATGTATAACTTTTGAGATCACCCATGTTTATATGGACCCATATGTTGTGTTCTCACCATTAGTTTAGCTATTATGCACATCATAGCTCTAATAGCATGTGGATTTACATAATGATCATGTTTATGATTTTTATGTTGATTTATATCCCGTTTTATGCTTAATGATTTGATTACTTGTTTAGATGTTAGTTTTCATTAAGACTAGAATTTATACTTGTACATGTAGTGGGACACAAATAAATCTTTATATATGTTTGTACTTGGATGCTTATTTGTACCCATTAGATGTGCTAGTATAGTCTAGTTTTGATGATTCATGCATTCTAACTTGTATTCCCTATTTTGGATATGTTTTTATGATCATGTGTTATCATTTCATGTACATGTTTATTTTGCCAAACTTTAAGATATACATGTATACCCCTTAAGTCATTTGCTTTTCATGCAAATCTTTATTATGGACTCAAATTGTATTTAGGAATATGTATGTATATTTTTTGTGTTGTCAAAACATGCATATGCCTTGAAGTATAAATTAGTTTTATTGAAAATTTTAGATTTTCATATTTCATGTTTTAAGAAATTTTTTAATTGAGCTTAATTGAATATTTTCATGTTGATATGTGTCGCATAACACTTGTTCACTCACTTTATTAGTTTTCTCATGATTTTATTTTCATGAGTATGATACATGTTTTATGAAATTTGAGTGTTTAGTGCCATGTGATTTACATGTGTTTCATGAAAAATATTTAATTCCTTGCTTGAAGAATTTCGTACTAGTTAACAAGATTTCCCATTTAACTAGTTCGTATTCTTCTTATGCTAGAGATTTTCAAACGTACTCTATTTTCAAACCTATTTTTGAAAACCCTACTTTAAGGGTGGTTGGATGGGAGATCATGCTCATGTATGCCTTATAGTGAAAATCATTTTAAACTTGAAAATGATTGGGAGGCTAGGTAATATGAGATATACACTTGATATTATTGTTGTTTCAATTGGTATCATTGGATTCTTTCAATTGGTATCAATATTGATATTTTTGTATACTCATATATTTTTTGTATATGTATGCTTGCACTTCAAAGAGTATCAATTTCAATTGTTATCTAATTTTTCATACATATATATGTTTTTATTTGTGCTTATTATATTCATATATCTTAGAGCACAAATTTTGATCATGATAAAGCTTGTTATTATAATGACTATCTTGTTTCAATTGACTAGTTTTCAATTGGTATCCATATACAAGCTTTGCATGTTTTTTTATTTGATAATTCATAAAGGGGGAGAAAACTTGTATTTCATCTTTCAATTGGTATTTGATTTTCACTCCCATGCTTTATGATTGAAAATTTCAATTTGGTATCATATGTTCAAAATGAAAAGTATTTACAATTGGTATCAAAATCCTTGTTTAGAAATTCAAAATTTGTTATGTTTAATTTCAATTGGTATCAAGATTGTTTTCTTATAATTGGTATCAATGTTTTTATGTTTCCTTTAAATTGGTATCAAGATGCTCTACTTTGACAAATTTTTAATTGATATCTTAATTGATTGTCACCCCTTATTTACATAATTTGTGTTTTAGACAAAAAGGGGAGAACATTATTTTATTGCTTTTAAACCCCTTATTGTTTCTTTGTTTCGAACAAAAAGGGGGAGAAGAATGTTTTTGTTTTTACTTGGACCCCTTTGTTGATGATTGACAAAAAGGGGGAGAATTATTTGATTTTATATGCATGTTTTATTTTATTTTATTAGTTTGTCGTTTAATTGTTTAATTAGTATCAAGAGCATTATTTAAGAACATGTTTTTATTGGTATCAAGAGTTTATTGGTATCAAGAGCACGTTTTATGCATGATGCATTTCATATGTTTGGTATCAAGAGGATTTATGTTCAGCATCACAATAAACAAATAGATATATGTGTTTCATACTTGTTTATGAGCCTTCATTGCATATTTTATTTGCTTGTTTATTCCTATGTATGAGTTAAGGGGGAGCTTCTCTGAAGCTTAACTTTAATCCATGCATATATAACTCCATGAGTTTTGTCATCATCAAAAAGGGGGAGATTGTTGGCCCAGAAGTCTTCCACTCTAGTTTTGATGATGATTAACTCATGTAGTTATGTGTACTAATAATCTTGTGATTTTAGTTTCAGATCATTAATCAAGTTATTAGTAGGTGATTAGCTTCAACAAGATGATTTGGAAGCTTTCACATGTTGATTCAAGAGCCCGAGCGTCAAAGATCATATATAGTACTTGCTCGGTGGATCAAGGAGTTTTGGATCGAGTCGGCTTGGAGACGGCACTCTACAAGAAGACTTCGGTACCATAGTTTAGTTTTGTGTTTAGATCCAAATTGTAAAGATTAGAATAGTATGATATGCTCAAGTTCACAACACACACGTTTCATGTTTTGAATATTGGTTTTCGATTTTTTCATTTTTTTAACCGATCTTGGTTGCATGAATAGATAGATTCAAAACAAGTTTACATGGTTAATGTATATAAGATTTGTTCTATATACATGCATGCTTCAACTTCTTAGACAAACTTAGTTTTGACTTACCTTATTCATGTGTTTTATGTTTTGGTATTTTTTAACAAAACATATTTTGGAATTAAAGTCAAAAACATGGATATATATATGTTTCATATATATAGGATTATATCCATATACATCATGCCTAAATATTATTTAATATCATATTTTTGTATTTGGATAAGTTTTGGACAAAATGTATTTTCTATTCAAAAATTCAAGTTTGAAAAATACAGTTTTCGGACTTTTGGTAAAAATGATAAGAACAAAAATGTTTCAAAATGTGTTTATTTGTGATGAAATTTTATCACAAGTTTATATTTCAAAATAAAATGATAAAATTATTTTTGTATATTTTTTACAAGTTTTTATGTATTTATTAGAATATGTTTTTACCCTTTTTTTCTGACCCAGAACAGTGGCTGACAGGCCAGGTCGGTCGACCGCACGGTCGACCGAACCAAGGGCCGGTCGACCTGACGGTTGACCGACGTGCACAGCCCTGTGCGCGTCTGGTAGACACTCGGACGGTCGACCGGCCTGTCGACCGTACCAGAGAGCAGTGCTCTCTGTTTTTGGACGTCGACCGCACGGTCGACCGGTAGCTGCCAGCGTCAAATGTGACCGTTGGCCGGTCGACTGACCGGTCGACCGGTAGTTCATTTTTGGCAGGATCTGCTACCAACGGCTAGTTTTCCAAATGGCCTATAAATACCCCATTGGAAAGAGGTTTTCTCCAAGATTTTTTGTGCAAATTTTTCCTGACTCTCTAGTGTTTTCACAGCAATCAAAAGAAGTTTTTGGGCTTTAAATTGAACAATCTATTTGGTGTTTTTGCTAGGGTTGGGAAAATCAAAGAAAAGGGTTTTTGGGAAAAGTGTTTGATTCATCTTCTTTATCTTGGTTTCTTGTTTTTCCCAAGGATTTTCTTTGTGATTTTGATTTCCATTCCTTTGGTTTTCTCTACACTTGAGCTACATCTACTATCTCATTATATAGGATCTTTGTGTGGGAAAGAAATTGTTTGTGGTTGTTGTTTAGACCACCAAGTTGTAAACCCTTCATTTGCTTGGCTTTGTGCCTTTCCCTCATTGTGTTGAGGAGGTTGTGCATTTGGGTTGTATCCCTCAAATTGTGAGGTGATCCTTGTGTTGCTTTGTGCTAATCCCTCAAGTTGTGAGGTGATTGTTTGTTGGCTTGGAGTTGTGCCTCAAGGAGGAGGTTGTGTTTGTAAGGAGAGGAGTTGGGTACTCCTTGTAATTATTATTGCCCCAAATCCTCAGTGGAAGTTCCCTTTGTGGGAGTCCTTTGTGGACAAACTAGTGGACTAGAAATCCTTCTGTGTGAAGGCGGGGATGTAGAGCTGGGTGCTCGAACCTCGAAAACATATCTTGTTGTTTGCGCTTGATCCCTTGGCTCTTACTCTCTCTCTTTACTTTGTGCCTTGCATCAATTCATATTGTTCATTCATATTATTTGCTTGGCTTGTTTGAGTGTGCATCTCTTGTAATTGCAATTAGTTTTTAAATTCCGCATTAAGTTCATTAGATTAGCATTATCACCTATTCACACCCCCCCCCCCCTCTAGGTGATTTTCATATACATCATTTTAGAGGGTTGTATTATAGAGGTCATTAGTGGGTTCCTCCAGACTCTACGCAAATTGGATTGGGCCGCATTTCGTGGACCAATCAGACGCCACCTGAACCACCACCTTGAGGTGATTTCTCCTTCCCTCTCTATTTATTTCATGCATACATACATTCATGATGCATTGAGGACAATGCATGAGATAAGTGTGGGGGGAGAGTCTGCTAACGTAGAGTTTTTAGATTTTCTTTCTTTTCACTTCTTTTATGATATTCTTAAAAAATTTCTTTTTGTATAGGAATTTTTTATTTCTTTAAAAACTTTTTGAAATAAGAGATAAAGTTTTGATCTATTTTTAAGAAAATTAAGATGATCTTAAAACTAAGAAAGTCTTAATTATGACATCTTAAACCAGTCGAAATAATGAATATTATTTAAGATTATAGGTTAAGTAAGAGAGACTGGAGAGATAATTTTATCTTGAATTTTTTGCCTTAGATAGTATGCACTTCACACTTACACATTTTTGAGATGAAAATAAAGGCCTAAATTGTCATAAAGCAAAAATAAATATATGGTATATCAAAAAAATCACTTATTAAGCTGGATAACTATGCCTCAAGAAGCATGATTATTCACACCCTACCGGTGGTCAAAAGAAACAAATAATCTCCCTTAGTTTTGTGGCCTTATTTACTCGAGTCCTTAAACTCGAGGGATATTTTCTCATCTGGTACCCTAAAACCGTCTGGTCTAGGAGTCATCGATTAAAGGCTCACTACCCGAGTAAATTAGAAAGCCTAAGAAAATTAGAGAAGAAAAAAGAAAAATATATATGGCTTGATGGTTAGAGTTGAAATCCCAGAAATCTTCACTATCACAAAGTGTATATTATCTAGGTTTTAAAAATGATAAAAATATCAATTTAATTTTGAAATTTTTATCTTAATTGAAGACAAGATCTTGCATATAGATAAGTTTAAGGAAGAATAATTTTTGATGGATTTATGATCTTAAATCGCTTATATTTTTTGCAAAAAAATTTCGAAAATTTGTCACTCTTTCTAAATTCATTTTCAAAACACTAATATTTGTCTTTTTTTTTATGAATTTTGTGGGTACAATCTGCTGAAAACTCTCAGGAGATAAAACTCCCCTCTAGGGTAACATAGAGGTTTAATAGCTTGTTGCACACGCTCAGTACAATCGCGTCACTTGCGAAAGTGGTGTAATAACATTTGTAATTTAGTTTTTTTTTTTCTTATTTTGCTCAGGACTGGCAAAAGATAAGTGGGGGGTGTGATTAGTCTACAAAACTGCACTTTTATATCGCATTTCCCTACTGATTTATGATAAAAATGACACTTCTCACCCGTCTTTTGGTCTCTTTTGTAGATAATCAAGACTAGAAGGGCACAGATGTAATAAGAGCTTAATTAATTAATCTGGATTTCTTGGAGGCCAAGCTTGAGAGCTTCTAAAAGAATATCTTAGATTCCTGTCTTTGAAGCTGTATCTGGAGAAAATATGTCCAAATATTAAAAAAAAATAAGATATATACAGAAGGTGCTAGAAGCCAGACACCACGTGACTAAAAATTCAAGGCAATTCGCCCAAATATTGCTGCATTTCCTCCAAGCTACTGTGGCTTTTTGGTGGGCTCATGCATCGATTTTTGACGCGTGGTTTCGTCTCGCCTTCTAGATCCTTCATATACCTATAAATATTGCATTTGTGGACCTGAGACAGGAGGATGGAGAGCAGTAGTTGGGATTTCTCTCTATTAGTGTAGTGTAGTGTAGGCATCCTTCTTCTCTTTTCTTTTCTTTTGTATTTTCATTTTGTTTTAGATCTTGTAGTAGGCTTGAGATGATTCAGAGAGAGATATTGATGTAAAAGATGGTGACAATCTATGAAAATGTGTCTCCTTTTTTCTTCATTGTAATCTTCTCCATCTTCTACAGTATACTTAGCTAGTTTTTTTCTCATGGCAATCTAACTACTAACCACTAACTAGCTATTTACTTACTTGATAATCCACATGAATCTGATAGCCTCTACAAAACCTTGGTCTTGCTAGAGCCATTGATGGCTCATGATGATGTATTCTAACATTCTAACATCTAACCACTAACAAGCTAATTTGTAATGCTAACTTTATTCCATGCTTACCTCTAATTGGTTTTGATGATTTAATAGTAGCCTGCATTTTAATTATGTAGAATGGATGTATGATTTGAATGTGAAAGAATAATCCTATGAGCCATGCTTTGTAACGTCTCTTGAAGCCAAGGATTAGTGATGGTCAGGATCTATGTGAGGCAACTATCACTAAAAGGTTAGTATGTTAGTGGAGCAAAGTAGTTAGTAACTATGAGTTTTTCCTTCATTGTTTTCCTTCTTCTTTTATTTACTTTATTTCACAAACAATTTTCAAAATCTTTTTATCATTGTTTTCATCACTTCTTCTTAGTTCACTTTTGTTTCATTTTCTTCACCACTAGTTTATCTTCTTTTGTTTTCAAACCCACTCTTAAGTCACTTCGCTTTTCACTTCACCTTCTTATTTTTATTTTACCGACTCCACAACCACGTCCCTTTTGTTTTCACATCGTCATTTTATCGCCTTCTTCACCTATCACTTCTGGATTTCTTTTCTTTTTCTTTTTCATTCTTTAACAAAGAAGAATTATTAGCAACAGACATGAATAAAAACTGTTAATACTTCTATCGCCTCTAGTCCTTGTGGATTCGACCCGTTGAGTCAATGCTCTAATAAAAGTATCAAGGGAACATTAGCACACGCATTTTCACATTGATTTCAAAAACACACGTTCTCAAGTGCTGGTACCACCCCGATCAAAAAAGGTGTCATTGTCGGAGATCGAACCCGAGTCACCCGCGTGACAGGCGGGAATACTCACCACTATACTACAACTGAATTTCAACTTGAGAGAAAGCTGATTAATTAAGAAAATTACAGATTTTTGAGCTTGAAGAAATACGAAATGAAGCTGTTCGGTACGGAAAAGAGATTTGCCGTAAAATTTCCTTGAATCAGTTGAAAGATTACAACAAAACAATATTCCGACTACAAGGGAGGGAGGATGCTTGAATCTTCCCTTTGTTTAAATCTGGGTTCTTCGTGTGGCGATGGAGAGTGAATCTTGTTCTCCGTTGACCAGATGACCGTCCTGGACCGTCGGGGGTCTTCTCTTCGGCCGGTAGGGGAGTAACTCAGCTCCGGCTACCAAACTCTCAAAGAGGAGGTAGGCGAAGATAGGCTAGTACTCAGTAAGCCTGTTGAAGAATCTCCTCTCTCTCGGTCGTCGACGTCGGGCTTCTCTCTCTTGATGCCTTGATCTTCTGACCCTCTGGATTCAAAAATGCCGACCTTAATTGATCACTCGACCTTCTTCTCCCACTGAATCCAATTCTTCGACCTTTCCTTCATAGCCAACAGGGCTATTTATAGGGGTCTTAGGGGGTGATCGTGCCCCCCCTAAAAATGCGCCTGAATGAGGGCCGTTACCCGCGATACGCGCGGTAACTGACTCCCCACGATCTGGGCGGTTGCAACTGAGACGCGGATTTCAGACTAAACGCGCCTTGATGCTGAGACGCGGGCTTCAAGCCGGACGCGCCTTGGATGCTGAGACGCAAGCTTCAGTCCCTTGCGTCTTGGATGCTGAGACGCGGGCGTCGAGCCAACGCGCCTTGATATTGAGACGCGGGCTTCGGGCCGACGCGCTTTGATGTTAAGACGCGGGCTTCAGGCCGACGCGTCTTGAAGTTGAGACGCGGGCTTCAGGCTGACGCGTCTTGAAGTTGAGACGCGGGCTTCAGGCTGACGCGTCTTGAAGTTGAGACGCGGGCTTCAATCCTTTGCGTCTTTGAGACTGCTTCTTTGGTGGCTTGCCTGTTAGTCATTTTTAGACAGCCTACAGAACCCCCTCCAAAGTTTCCGATATTCCGCAGTTGAATGGGACGGATTTCGGAATACTTTGGATCTTAGCCGTGTTCGCGTTTATGACTGGACTGTTGATGCTTCGGGCTTGATCTTATCTGGAATTGGTCTTCGTGAGTGTACTGTTGAACTCTTTGAAGCCGTCAGAGTTGATCGTGTTGAGTGTCTAGATACACAGTCTAGACCTCCCCGATTGCTTTTAGTCTGTCACGGGTGCGCTTTTGGCTGGGAGTGGTTGGTTGTCTGTTGGCGCCAGTGTACTGTTGAACTGTCTTGCAGACGCATGAAACTGGACGCAGGCTCCTTTTTGAAAGCAGACGCAGGAGACTGGACGCAGGCTCCTTTTTAGAAAGCAGACGCAAGAGACTGGACGCAGGCTTCTTTTTGAAAAGTAGAAGCCACTTTGAAGACGCAGCGTCTATAGGGTAGACGCGATGTTGGTCAGACGCGAACTCCTTAGAGGGGACGCGACCTTCAGAAAGCATTCTTGGAGATGCTGACGGGGCATGTCCGGTGCGTTTTTTGGGCGCGAACTTTACGCTGTCATGATGACGCCGCCAGCTGGCCTGGGGAAACGGCGAAATTTCGCCTTTTGGCGCGCGGATCTCGCGGTTCATTAAATGAACTGCTCCACGTGTCGGCTTCTGATTCGCGGCGGGGTTGCGACGCATGATCTTCGTCACCGGCAGTGATTTTGTTACACGCGTCAAGCGACGGTTCGCTGCAGCGTCCCTTGGGTCACGCGCCGCGTATCTCTGTGCATCCTCGTGCCTATAAAAGACAACTGTTTGGAGAACTTCCTCTTCTTCTCGCGCTTGCTAAGAACATATTCTCCTCCCTGTTCCTCTGTTTAACCTCGGATCAAATTTGCCATGGCACCAAAGATTAAGCCGACCGCTTCTTCCTCAAAGGCGACCACCACCGAGGCCCGGAGGGGCAGCTCTTCCTCTGCGCAGGACTTCGTCCTCCAAGGTCTCCAAGGTAGTATGCCGTCTAGGCAGAACTTCACCAGAGTGTTTGATTCCCCAGACGCAGTCTTTGGGATGATAACCGGGGCGCGGATTAGACAATCTGACGCCCAAGGACTCTGTGCTTCGGGTCCTTCACTTAGAATTTCTCTAACTGTGAAGGTCTCTGGACGCAGCTTTGCAGAACGCAGATTTGATCTTCGCGTTCTGTGTCATCAGGCGCCAATTTGATGAATCTGGCGTCTGAATCCAAGTGCTTTGAATTTTTACAAGTCTTGGTTTGCAGAACGCGGATTTGATCCTTGCGTTCTGTATCATCAGGCGCCAATTTGATGAATCTGGCGTCTGAGTCCAAGTACTTCTGAAATTCCACAAGTCTTGGTTTGCAGAACGCGGATTTGATCCTTGCGTTTCTGTGCCATCAGGCGCCAATTTGATGAATCTGGCGTCTGAGTCCAAGTACTTTGAAATTACACAAGTCTTGGTTTGCAGAACGCGGATTTGATCCTTGCGTTTCTGTGCCATCAGGCGCCAATTTGATGAATCTGGCGTCTGAGTCCAAGTACTTGGAATTTCATAAGTGGCTTCAATCTTTGCGTTCTGTGCTTCTTGACGCAGATTTGCGGGTCTGGACGCGGATTTGATGATTCCTGCGTCCAGTATCTTTTCTGCGTTTGGACGCAGAACACTTAGTATTTTTCTTTACTTTTGGTAAAGCATCTGACTTAAGTGTCTTTATCTTTTTGCAGCGCCGCAACCTGCTACTTCACTCCCCAAGATACGCCATTTTGGGCATGTAGGTGGAGCTGACCGGAACCTGACCTTTGTGCTGCAAAGGACTGCCCCTGTGACTGCCGACCAGTCGCCGGCTCGTGAGAAGAAGCTCTCGAATGTCGAGATGAGGACTCTTCGAGTGCTGATGACCGATGCAGCATTCGTCACGGATGACGGCATCCAGCTGGAGAAGCCCGCCTTCTTCTTCGGGGATCATATCCACGATGGCGGCCATCGCGTGCACGAAGGGACTTACACATGGCTCCGTCAAATAGGGGGCAGAAGGTTCTTTCTCCCGGCCATGGATAGGATGTACCCTATGTTCTATTACCAGCATATGTCCGTCCCGCGGAAGATGGAGTTTGACCTCGCTCGATATGCTCCTGAGGTTACTCTTGGCGATCTGGGCTCCCACCACCAAGTGCACCGTCATGACGGCCATGACGGGTCGGTTATCGGCCTTTTCCCTGGATCGCGCAAGAGGGAGATCCCGTCTGGAGAGATACCGCACATTGGCGCCACCTTCCTCAACATGTTCATGGCAGCGGAGGGTGACTACCCAGTTGCGTTCCGTGCATATGGGTGGATCCATTCCCCAGCGAATTACTGGTGGGGCAGGATGGTTGGCTTTGTCCTTACCGAGCTCGGGGATTTGTTGAAGCGTGTAGGACTGTACTCGGCGGTCAGGGCCGTACAGTGGGGGATCCCTCAAAGTTCTCAAAACTTCTTTGGGATCCTAGAACGTTATAATCCCTTGACGGGGACGTTCTTTACTCCAGTCGGGGAGATGGGCCTTGCCTTACACGAGATGCACGAGGTCTCAGGACTGGTAACAGGGGACATGCCCTATGAAGAATATGTCCCGACCGCTGTGGAGCTTCGCTACGTGAAGGAGGAGTTTCCCCGCATATACGAGACCTACTGGGAAGTGCTCTGTCACTTCCATATCTGCGGTCAGATCACCAAATGGCGGTCGCAGGGGGTCACGTATCTGTCTTGGGCCAGTTATTTGTTCAACAATGTGAACACCAAAGACCACTTGATCACCCGATTGGCTCCCAGCTCTGATAGGGAGATCGAAGACCGGATTGACCAGGCTCCCGAGAAGTTCTACACCACAGAATCGAACGAAGATGGTTTCGACCCCGACTTGGTTTTTGAAAGCTTCCACCACCAAGCCCGGACTCCTATTTCCGATCGGGCACTGCTGGCGGGTTTTCTGATGCTGTGGCTAAAGCGTTGTGTGGTGCCCACGCTGCCACATGAAGTTATAGTTGCCGATGTGGTGTACCCGGCGGTGCTTCTGGCCCATGGCAACCCTATAGCTCTTCTCCCGACCGTGGTGGCTGGTATTCAGAGCGGGCTGCGGGCGCTGGCTAAAAGCTTTTGTGAGCCGCCAAAAACTGTGGATTCCGAGGGAAAGCCGCTCACGGACGCAGAGGGGAATCCAGTGGTGAAGCATCCCAATCCTCGGGTCGAGCTGCCTTACACATACCTTATGGCCTGGTATGTGATGCACTGCCCCTCTTTGATGACGGCGGTGCGTTGGAAGGAGGACTCCGTCCCCTTCATACAGCGATTGGAGGGTTCGAGGTGGCAGGATCCTTACATATATTATATCCGGA
This sequence comes from Agave tequilana, assembly GCA_038442645.1. Classification (NCBI taxonomy): domain Eukaryota; kingdom Viridiplantae; phylum Streptophyta; class Magnoliopsida; order Asparagales; family Asparagaceae; genus Agave; species Agave tequilana. Next base: position 134,248 of record JAVJIF010002978.1, read on the forward strand.
AGCGTCTTTCAGCCCCGGCAAACTATCAGCTCAATCGTTGCCTCCTCCAGATCCCTGGTGCATCCTACGGCGATCTACTTGTCGATTCCGCAGGCCCTGATGATTTCACGAGGTTATCCCAGGGAGCCTTCTGGTGGTTGCTCAATATTCGGCCCGGGTATATGCTTTTCCGACAAGGGACATCATGCACCATTGAGCCATACATGCCGAATCGCTTCGCTCGACAGTTCGGCTATGACCAGCTCTATATCGGGAATCCAAATGCTTATCTCGCCTTCGAAGGGAACTTGTTCGAGGGTGCTCGGGCCTGGTACTATAGTGTGGCTGGAGGGACAGGAACAACCTTCCGTCTACCTCTTGAAGCGCCCAAGTGCCAGATGAGTCTAAGCTATTGTACTTGGTACTCCCAAGCCGTCCAGACACCAGACTTTCTTCCGGCGTCTTCATGTATCGAGAGCATCAATGCAAGTCTCGAGGAAAGGACAGAGTCCGGAAAACCAACGAGAGTCGTAGAGCAGTACCGGAGAGCTCGTAAGGAGGTCGGGAGAAGGACGAGGAGGGATCCACAAGCTACAGAGCCACGACCACCAAGAGCAGAGCCACGAGCGACGAGGGCGGAACCACCAGCGACAAGGGCGGAGCCTCCAGCAACGAGGGCGGAGCCACCAGCAAAGAGGTCTAAGCAGTTGGCGAGTAAGCGTCATCAACGCTCTACTCCTATTGTTGAACCAGCCCCAAAGAAGGTTAGGAGGGACTTGGCGGCTGAAGTCTCTCAATTCGGAGCTATCTCTGCTGGAGTTGAGGCCCCTCCTGAAGACGTCGTCAGAGTTGAGGAACCTCCGGAAGAGGAAGATTTCCTCCCTTTAGTTCGTGCTTCTAAGTCGCACCGCGAGGCTGTGGAGGAAGGGGAGTTCATCGAACAACCCGTTATTGCTGCTGATGCCGAATCCCCGGAGATTGACATAATGGGCGATGAAGATGTTGAACTTCCGGAAACCTCAGCTCAGCTCAAACCTCCTTCTGCTCATGAAGGGAGAGATGAGGCACAGCAGTTGGGGTCTCCAGGCGTCTTCATCTCTAGTTCCAGGGCCGTCGACCCTAGTCCTACTACTGGGGTGATTGGAGGCAAGGCTCCGATTACGGAGCTTCCTGAGCTGTCGTCTTCTTCGCTCTCAGGGGAAAGCCTCTTTGAGGACAAAGTCGACTATAGCGAGGAACCCACTCCTCCTGATCAAAGCAAGTTCTTCCATGTCTCAGAGGAGGAAATGTATGGAGGCGAGCCATCGTCTGCACCGTCAGTGGCGGCTATCCCTGTTAAAGGTACCCTTTCCCCCTCCTGTCCAATCTTCTCTTTGCATGTTGAAGAAGATGTCTTGACATTCTTCATTTTATATTGCAGGGCCAACCGGAGATGCCGAGGCTACAACCTCCTCGCATATTGAGGAGATGGTGGGAGAGTTGACTCGGCCACAGGGAATTGAGACCTCAGCTGCTGAGATGCCCTCAGAGGGGGCAGCTGCTGGTACTGGGGAGCCTTCCACTCTACCAGAGGAGGAAGCCACTACTGAGGTCAAGAAGGCTCGGGTGGAGGGTCCAATGGCAGGTCCACTCCCAGGAGATTGCACAGCTCAAGTTTCAAATGAAGCTTCTGAGGAAATCGTGCTTGCCACTCCATCATTGGTTGCGGAAGTTCCCGCAGGGATAGCACCTCCGGAAGCACCAGTGGCTGGTTCCGCTCTTGCCGTATCGACAGTCAGCATGACTTCTGTGCAAAAAGAGCCGGCCTACACCCCTTCTTCCGAGATAGAAAGGGGGTCGGGGAGCGTTCCGGGTGATGACAGCATGGACTTCCTGACGCGCAGTACGGTGCGGCAGTTCTTTGAAGCGATGCGATCGTGCATCGACTTTATCCTTTCTGGGCGTCGTTCTTTTGACTTTGCCCGGAGATTTCTCGGGAATGTGGCCGAGAACATCGAGCTAGTCGGGGGCCTTCCTCTTGCTCAGGCATGTATGCGGGTGGTGGATCAGTTGGAGAGTGACCTGAAAGAGCTGAAGTCTTTAGACGAAGCTGACTCCCTCCACGAAACCCAAGTCATCCTGGATAGCCTCCTTTCTGCCCAAAGGCAAGAGCGACAGGAAGTGGAAGTACAAATTGCCGAAGAGGTCAGCAACCTTGAGCGTTCCCAGGCTGAATGCCAAAGGCTGATTGAAGACTCAGGGGATACTGAGCTTATCATGCAGAACACAGAGCTTGCTATTACCAACGCTCGGGCTGCCATTGCTAAGGCCAAAGCCATGCTAGCTGTCAATGAAGAGAAGCTCGTCGCCCTCCAGAAGAAGCTAGAGGAGCAGAAGGCTGCAAGGGTACGGGCTGAAGAGAGCCAGTCTGTTCATCTCTCCAGATTGGAGACTTTGCGAGCCCAGCTGGCTGAAAAACCCTGCCTATCTGAAGAGGAGCTGCGGGTCCAGGCGATGATGGAGGCTGAGAAGGCACGTCAGCATGAGATGCATCGTCTCAGGGAGCGCATCCGTTCCCTACCAGATCGAGATTTTTAGCCTTCTCCTCCTTTTTTTTGTAACGCTCAATCTTATTTGTATAAGAGAGCGTTTTTGTATCACTTTCATATTTTTGGATATAAATAAAAGTGACACCCTCCTTTTTACTTCTTTTGTCTCTAACTCTTTGCCTTTGGTTGGACATGTAGAAACAAGGAATCTTTTGATCTTTATCAAAATTATGATCATAATCTTAATAAGTCAAAAGTATGAGGAAAGATCTTGTTTCAAGAACTTTCATGACACTGTCAGAGGTGTGAGCTCAACTTGACAGAGGTGATTTTTGGTGGACCTGCCACTTTGTGGAAGAAAGTGACAGGTGGAGTTCGTACCCCCAGGAAAGATGAACTTTTATCAAGGATTTGTGCTCAACTTGATTTCAGATCAGCTGGGGATGTTGATGGAAACATTGTTTATTGGTGTAATGTTAACCAACAATGCCTCCAGAATGAATTCGATATTCTGTTGAGGAGAATATCAAATGAAACTAGACTCGCGGGGAATCTAGGAAGGTCCTTACCGTTAGAGGTGTGATATTAACTTAACGGGTTGGAAATAGTCTTGTCAGAAGTGTAATGTTAACTTGACAAGGACATGAGTTAGAGGTGTGATGTTAACTTAACTCATCAATCATCTCAGTTTTATAAGAGAAAACTGAGGGTGTCACTGTCATAGGTGTGATGTTTAACTTAACAGTGAGGGTAATGCTAGAGGTGTAATGTTGAACTTGGCATTAGTCGTCTCGGCTTGAAGAGGTCGAGGAAAGGTCATAGCCATAGGTGTATTGTTGAACTTAGCAATGACTCGGATGCTAGAAGTGTATTGTTAACTTGGCATCGTTCGTCTCGGCTTGAAGAAGTCGAGGAAAGGTCATAGCCATAGGTGTATTGTTGAACTTAGCAATGACTCGGATGCTAGAAGTGTATTGTTAACTTGGCATCGTTCGTCTCGGCTTGAAGAAGTCGAGGAAAGGTGGCTGTCAGAGGTGTAATATTAACTTGACGGGCACCGGATATACTGCTTAGAGGTGTAATGTTAACTTAAACAGTAGTTTGTCAGAGGTGTGATATTAACTTGACAAGAATTGGCTCTTGATAGGAGCAATTTGAGGACCTGTCATTCTATTGATGAGAATTGACAAGTGGAATTTGAAATGCCAGAGGTATAGTATTAACTTGGCAGTTTTGAAGTTTGCTGCTCTATGTAGAGGTAACAAGCGGGGCTTGTACTCGACAAGGAGTATTCATTACCAGAGGTATAGTGTTTAACGTAGTAATGATTGCATTTTGTGGTCCTACCATTCTATGGATGAGAATTGGTAAGAGATTTTGGAGGAGAGAGTGGAATCAGGTCCACTTAGGATTTTTAGCAAACCCTCAGCTGTCAACGGATTTGAGGTGCCTTTACCAACTACCGTTTGAGTTGGGCTAGCCATGCTATTCCCCTCAGCATGATAAGTTGTCGAAGACTTATGTTGGGCTTAAAAGCCAACATTTTCCTCTATCCTTAGCCGTCAGAGGCGTCGGATCAAATGGGAACGTGTCCCTTAGGATTTTTAGCAAATCCTCAGCTGTCAACGGTTTGACATGCCTTTACCAACTACCGTTTGGGTTGGGCTAGCCATGCTATTCCCCTCAGCATGATGAGTTGTCGAGGACTTATGTTGGGCTTAAAAGCCAACATTTTCCTCTATCCTTAGCCGTCGGAGGCGTTGGATGTTTCTGATCAGAGGTGTATTTTTAACTTGATCGGTGGAAGAATGCCATCTAGGGATAGTATTTCTTCAGGAATTTGCCATTGATTGGCATCATGAGTGTATCGCCATTTGAGGTTATGAGGCGATACGATCCATTTGAGTAGACTGACTCTACTACAAACGGTCCTTCCCATTTGGGTTGGAATTTTCCTTTCGTCTTGTGCGTCATGACCATGGGTCTCCGGACGGCTAAGACAAGGTCGCCTTTCTTGAAAGTTCGCGTCTTGACTTTCTTGTTGAAGGCTCTGGTGATGCGAGCTTGATAAAGCTCGATCTGCTGCTGGGCCTGCAGACGCTTGTCGTCTAAGGCCTCCAGTTCTTGGAGTCGCTGTCGATGCTTCTCCTCTGTTGTCATCTCGGCGGTCAGGGCGACGCGTAGAGATGGAATTTGGATTTCCAGTGGGAGGACAGCTTCACATCCGTACACCAAGGAAAATGGCGTGGCTTTAGTTGGGGTTCGCACGGTCGTGCGATATGCCCATAAGCATTCGCCCAACTTATCGTCCCAGTCTCGTTGACTTTTCGAGACGAATTTCTTGAGAAGCTTGCCAATAGTCTTATTGAAAGCTTCTGCGAGGCCGTTAGCGGGCGGATAGTATGCCGTTGATGACACACTCTGGATTCTGAACTTAGCACAGAATCTCTGGAAAGCCTGGCTGATGAACTGGGGTCCATTGTCATGGACGATCCGCCGAGGCACACCAAAGCGATAGATAACGTGATGTTTCACGAACTTGATCACGTTAGACGATTTTACCTCTTTTAGAGGAACAGCTTCGGCCCACTTGGAGAAGTAATCGGTTATTGCTAGAATGAACCGATGTCCTTTCGACGATGGTGGGCTGATGGGGCCAACCACGTCCATCCCCCACATTTCGAACGGCCAAGTAGAGGTCGTAGAGTGGAGGTACCCTGGTGCCTGATGGATGAAATCGCCATGTATTTGACAGGCATGACATCTTTTGGCGTAAGCGACGGCATCGGCGACCATTTTGGGCCAGTAGTACCCCAATCTTTGGAGTCTGTTTGCCAGCTTTGGACCAGGTTAGTGAGCTCCACATGTGCCATCATGGGCTTCTTTCAACATTTCGCGGGCCTCTTTTGATGAGAGGCACCGGAGCAGGATCCCGTCATGCGATCGACGGTACAGTGTTCGCGTGATCGCATTATAATAAAATTTGGGGGCTTTCCTCCGAATGGCGGCCGCCTCTTTGGTGTCTTCAGGCAAGATGCCGTATAAGACATAATCAATATAGGGAAATCGCCAGTCTTTAAGCTCTGGAGCGGTTGACACTTCAAGTGTTTCTTTACCGCGACGATCTCCTGTTGACCCTGGGTAGTCTCCGGGGGAAATTTTTGGACAGTATAGGTCGTGGCTATAGACGAATACTTTCTCCATTGCTCCTGCTGGGAGAGCTAGGGAAGCTGCGAGAGATGCGAGGGCATCTGCATGCGCATTTTGGCTTCGCGGCACATGGTCAATGTAGAAGTTTGAAAACTTTTCCGCCATGTGGATTGTCGCGTTGTAGTATGGTACTAGATCTTCATGTCTGACCTCATACTCTCCGCGAACTTGGCTGACGATGAGTTTGGAGTCACCGTACGCCTCGAGATTTTTAACGCCAATCTCATCGGCGAATTGCATCCCAATCAGGAGAGCGTTGTATTCCGCCACATTGTTGGAACAGGGTTCGGTTAACGAGATAGCCCGGGGGATCACGTAGTTTTGTGGGGAGATGAGTACTACTCCTACCCCCGCTACTGTGTGTCCCTTTGGGCTTGCCCTTGATGCACCATCGAAGAAAAGTTGCCATACTTGTCCTTCAAACGATGTCTGGGTTAGGCATACTTCGGCGACCTCATCTGGGAGATCCTCATAAAGTTTGGCTGCCCTCGGATCCGGGTGTTCAGCTAAGAAGTCCGCCACCGCTTGTCCTTTAATGGCCTTCTGTGGCAGGAAGTGCATCTCATATTGAGAGAGCAATATAGCCCATTTCGCCAGCCGGCCATTCAATGATGAAGGCTTTGTCATAAGCAACCTCAGGGGGTTGACTTTTGATATGACATTTATGGTTTGGCCTACCAGATAGTGTCGCATTTTCTGAATAGCGAACACCAAGGCCAAACACTCCTTCTCGATCGGGTTGTACCGATGTTCGGCCCCGATCATCGTTCTACTGAGGTAGTAGATTGCTTGTTCTCGTCCTTGGTCATCATTCTGAGCTAGTAGAGCTCCCAAAGAATGATCCATCGATCGGACGTACACCAGGAAGGGTTTTCCGGATACCGGAGCTGCAAGTACTGGTGGTTGGGTGAGGTATCGTTTGATCTCCTCGAATGCTTGCTGGCAAGCGTCGTCCCATATGAACGAGACTCCCTTCTTCATCAGCTTAGCGAAGGGTTGGCATCTCCCAGAGAGATTTGAAATGAATCTGCGGATGTACGCCAATCGTCCTTGCAATCCTCTGAGCTCCTTGAGGCTTCTGGGGGGTTGCATCTCTTGGATAGCACGGACTTTCTCCGGATCCAAATGGATTCCTGTGGAAGTTACAACAAACCCTAGGAACTTGCCGCTGGCTACCCCCAGGAAGGACTTGGTGGGGTTCATCTTCAATTGATGAGCCCGCATGATGTCAAAGACCGCTTTTAGATCCGCTATGTGATCGCCTTTAGTGCGGCTTTTCACCGCGATGTCATCGACATAGCACTCCACCGTTTTGCGTATCTGCTGGTGGAAAATGGCATTCATAGCCCTTTGGTATGTTGCCCCTGCATTCTTTAGTCCGAAGGGCATGACGGTGTAGCAGTATACTCCTAGAGGTGTCCTGAAGGAGGTATGCTTTTCGTCGTCAGGGTACATCTTGATTTGATTGTATCCTGAGAATCCGTCCATGAAGGACATTCGCTCGAATCCGCAGGTATTGTCAATCATGACATCTGTGATTGGCAATGGGAATTCGTCTTTGGGGCAGGCCTCGTTTAGATCGCGGAAGTCGATGCAGATCCGGATCTTCCCGTTCTTCTTAGCAACGGGGACGATGTTAGCTACCCAGTCGGGATGTTGTTCCTCCCTGATGAAGCCGGAGTCAATAAGCTTCTTGACTTCTGATTGAATGGCCTCCATTATTTCGGGACGAAACCGTCGCTGCTGTTGCTTGACGGGTTTTACGTCCGGACTGATGTTGAGGCGGTGCATAGCCACTTGAGGATCAAGTCCAGGCATGTCCTCGTAATTCCAGGCGAAGACGTCTATATACTCTTGTATAAGAGATATTAGATCATTCTTCTCTGATGGTGACAGGCCGTCACTTATGAAGATGGGCTTGGGGTTGGCTTCATCTCCTAGGTTGATCTGAACAACCTTGTCTTCTGTGGGTGGCTCACGCTGTTCAAAGCGGATATCCCAGAGAGCATTCAGATGTTTGATCCAGGGGTCTGTATCCGACTGGATCATTTCTTCGTCTTCGTCTTCCAGATGGCTTGTTGAAACCATGTTTACAGAAAGCCCTTTGAAGATGTTGCCAATACTGACATCTGATTCCCACGATGACGTGTCTGAAGAGTGATCATGGCCTGATGGTTCCTCAGAATCAGAGGCTGACGGCACTGGAGTTGATACATAGCCCAACCCCGGCGGGTCTGATGATAATAGTCAGGTGTTTTCCCTTTTGGTACAAAAGATCGAAGCAATGATCTCCTTCCTTTGCCGAAGTTTAACCCGGGCCTGTTGATTAGATCGTACCCCATACGCTTCATCATCTTGAGCGTTCTCGGTTCATAATGATTGAACTGGGGGGATTCATCCTCGCCTTCTGATTCTTCATGGGGCGTTGGTTCAGACATGATTCGTCCAAAGAGGATAGGTCTCTGGCCCTTTTGTCTGGCTGGAACCATAAATGAAGATCCTTGCGCGTCACCATCATCATGGTACGTCCCGAAGGATGATTTTATAGGTACATGCAATGATGTCAGAGCATTCATTGCCGACCATACATCCTCGCCCATGTCGGTACTAGTATCCGACGGTATTGATCAGATTCATACACAGGAAAATACGCGAAATCTAAGTCTTCATTAATATACCAACCGCCTGCATCGTCGGTGGTATCAACATCGAGCTTATTAGTGCTCTTTACAAGTGGTTCTAACTCCCACAGGCACTCTTCTTCTTCGGGCTCGGTGTCAGCTTCATTACCAGAGTCTGGCTCCTCTGGTTGCGGGGTTCCATTATTCTCCTCATATAAGAGGGAATCCGTGAAATAGTTCTCGACCCTTTGAACGGATGCCTTTCGGCGATCAACGTTCGAACCTGTCCGCTCTCGTCAATGTATTTCATGACTTGATGGAGAGTGGAGGGAACGATGGAGTTTTGGTGGATCCATGGTCGTCCCAGCAACAGGTTGTAGGAAGTGTCAGCGTCAATGACATAACACGTCACTTCCGATTTGAGGCTCCCGATCCGGCATTTGAGCTTGATCTTCCCCATCGGGCGGGAGCTGTTGGCATTAAACCCATAAATAGTCGTCTGGGTTGGGTTCAGACGATGGGCGGGAATGCCAAGAAATTGCATGACTCGGCGAGGTATGATGCTAAGTGCGGACCCTGGGTCTACCTGGATGCGGTTCACCTCGGATGACCCAATATACCCCGTGAAGTATAAGGGTCGGTCATGCTTTCCTTTAACCTGCATGTCGTCTGCTGTGAAGGAAATGCAGGGAACATTTGGAGAGGTGTGGAGGCAATCCTCTACATCTTTCTCTCTCGGTACGTGGGTCAGAAAGACCTCAGCGTTCGTCAGGGCTTCTTGTAGAGCCTCTCTGGTTGACTTAGATAGCCTCAGGAGCTCATACAAGGTAATGCGTGCCGGGATGTTGGCTAACTGAGCCAGAACATCGAAGCGGTAAGATGTCGAAGATCCTTCCGCTGCACTTCTTGAAAGAACCCGGGAAAACCGAGTTTCTTTCTGTTTCTCCACGGGTGGTTTTGTGGAGGGCTGAGCTGGCTCTACAGCTGGTTGAGGAGGGACCACCGCCTTTTCGCCGTACTGCTTCAAGTACGCCTGCCCTGAACGGGTGCCTGCTGTCGGTTGGTTGGGCTCTGCCGCCAGGACCATTGTATCCTCTTCTGAGTCGGTCAACGAAGGAACATCAGCGTCTGTTTCCCGGGAAGAAGCGCAGATCACGTGGCAAGATGATGCCTTTCCTTTGCCTTTGGACTTCCTGTTGGTCACAGTCGTCCATTGTTGCTCGTCGACGAGGTCAGGGTGGATCCACATGATTTCCCCTTGAGGTGTAGGGACGGGTACCAAGCCTTTCTCCTGCTGCTGATGAGGGTCTGTATTGACCACTCTCAATTCTCCTTTCGGGACAGATATCACTCCCACGGGCATCGGGGGTCGTGTCCCGAAGTGGAGTGCCGACGTCATGTTGGCCGCCCTCTGTTTCTGCTCCGGTCGGAGTTTTAATACCTCCGCGTCAATTAGGGCTTGAAGGACGTCCTTGAAGATGTAGCAGCTCTTGGTAGGGTGCCCGAGCATCCTATGGTACAGGCAGTAGTTGGGGTTGTCGGTCTTGCCGACTTCTTCTGGGCGCCTGATTTCAGGGAGCTTCAGTCGATTGCTCTTGTTGAGTAATTTGAAGAGCGAGTCGACATGTTCCTCCTTGAAGGAATATTGTTTGTTGGCGCGGGGTTGGCTGGAAGAGCCACCTGCTCTGCCTGTTTGAGGCTTGACGGGAGATTTGGTCTCCGTTGCCAAGTTATCCTTCCGTTTGGTTTGGAGGGATGTGTCTGGCGCACGCCTTGTCGACCTTTCTGGCCTGGGCCTGCCTTCTTCCGCTCTGACGCGGGCGACAATCTCTTCAGCCTGTTCACCTTGCTGGACTAACTGTTTCCAGGTGCGGCTTTCTGCTACTCCTATTTGAGCAAGGAGTGAAGTTTGGAGATTGTGGCGACATGTTTCCACCAGGGTGGCCTGGGTCATGCCGCTCGGACATCGGAGTGCCGTGTTCCGAAATCTTTCTACGAAAGACTTAACGGACTCTCCCTTTCGTTGCTTGGTAGCTAAAAGGGTAGGCATGGTAACCTCCGAATCATCCTCGAAGAAGCGTGTTAGGAACAGCTTCTCCAAGTCGCCCCAGTTCTTGATTGAACCTTCAGGGAGTTTCATAAACCATTCAAAGGCTAACCCTTTCAGGGTGCCAATGAATAGACGTGCCAGGATGGCATCGTTATCTACCACATTCCCAGTTTGGGATTTGAAGTAGTAGATATGCTGGTTGGGCGACCCCTTTCCGTCGAATGCTTGGAGAGTTGGAGCCTTGAATCTAGGAGGGTACGGGACTAAGTCCCACTCGGCCGGATACGGCCGGACCACTCCAGCTTCTTGGAGATCTTTACGACTAGCAAGGGCATTGAGTCGTTGCTCCAATAGGCTCATTCTTTGATTTTGAGCCTTCTCCGAATCTGGGTCGCTTCCTGCATGTGCTGAAGGTCTGGACACATTCGAAGGAGTGGATCGTCGTGTCCCATCGGAAGGATCAGAGGGTGGACTTCCTCCTCTTCCCCTTCTAGCTCTTGGACTTCTGGGAGGAGATCTTGCCCTCTCGTCAAGCAATTTCTCAAGCATATGCTTGAGGTCGTCAATGGTTCTCTGCTGAGAGGAGAGTACTTCCATTTGGTGCTTCTGCATCCGGGCCAAGTACTTAGTTGTCTCCTCGGGAGCATTTGCTGTGTCCTCAGGAGCGTCTGCCATGTAGGCGGAAACCTCCTTTCCACCGGAAGAATTCGAAGCCCATGATTCTATCACAACTGAGTGAGAATCATCTTCCCTAATGCCGCGGGATAGGGCATTGTAGTCAATTGGGGTGATGGCTCCAGTCCGGGTACGGGTGTGTCTATACACCCCTTCTGGCTCAGAGTCTGACCCCTCTGAATTGACCATAGGTTGTTTTCCCTGCTTCTGCTTGTCATATATGCAGTGAGCTCCGGGTACTCAACGTCAGGGAAGGTTCTCCTTCGGTGGGAGCGTCTTCTTTTAGCTGACGGGGGAATCAGGGTCAGCTGTCTAATCAAAGACGGCTGGTGAACGCCTGATTCGCAATGGCATTCAGAGAGCATCTGGATGAGTTGTTGACAGCAGCAAGAAGAAGTGGCCTGATTGGCACTTCTTTTCCTTGTCAAATAATCCCTCAAATCCGTGGGAGGGGATTAAATAGACTGGCCTCACAGCGTCGAAGACGGGGGGCAGTCGTGTGTTGCGCTGTCTGGACGCAAGTCTCAGAAACGCGGAGATCACACTGTTGCGTTACGCGCGTCTGGCGTCTCTGTTGAGACGAGACGCGGTCCTCGCGTTGCAGTCTGCTGCGTTGGAGCAGAGAGACTTGGGACGTTACGCGCGTCTGGCGTCTCTGTTGAGACGAGACGCGGTCGTCGCACTGTTGTCCACTGCGTTGGGGCAGAGACACTTGGGGCGTCACGCGCGTCTGGTGTCTCTGTTGAGACGAGACGCGGTCCTCGCACTGTTGGGAGATTTCGCGCGTCTGGCGTCTCTGTTGAGACGAGACGCGGTTCTCGCACTGTTGTCCGCTGCGTTGAAGCAGAGGGACTTGGAAGATAATGGGCTGCTGGGCCCCACGCCTGGGAACGCATGCGTCCTGCGTTTGATGAGACGCAGAAACTTCGCTTCGGCGTTTGGTAAGTTGGTCTCCAGCAGACTCAACTTGAGGAGTCTCGCGTTTGGGTCGCCAAACGCGGATTTCTCGCACTGGTCGAGGTGCGGACAAGGCATCATATTGAACGCCGCGTCCAACCCCAGTCAGAGAACCATCGGTTCCAACCGAGTGTTGACGCGCGCGTCGTCTTTGTCGACGCTCGGCATTTCGATTGCGTCGTGGAGGAGGAGAGAAGCCAACAACTTCCTGGTTTGAAGAACCAGGGCTGTTCACCACGCGGGTCTCTTGGGAGACGTTGACGCGGGGTTTCTTCGAGACGCGGGCGTTCTGCAAGACGCGGGCGTCACGCGAGACGCGGGCGTTGTGCGAGACGCGGTCGATCGCAGCAACAGTTGTGCCGTGGACCACGCGGGCCTTCAGAGAGGCGTTGGCGCGTGGGTTCTGCGCGTCGCGGTTGATCGCAGCAGAGGCGTTGGATGTTACGCGGGCCTTCGAGGAGGCGTTGACGCGTGAACTGGGCGCGGCACAGTGGGTGACAGCAGCGCCTGGTTGAGCCACAGATTGGGCTTCGGGAGGCTGCGTCGTTGAGACCCTGCGGCAGACGCGGGTCTTGGGGCTCTTGGAGCCAGAAGAGAGAAACTCTTCATACTTCGCCTGGTCGAACTCAACGACGAGTGATTCGACCATCTTCCCCTTACGGAGAACGTCATCCTGCACCACGATGTACTCATCGGTCACGAATGTAGTCCCCAGCGGAGTCGCCATCTCTTGTTCGGTACGGAAAGAGATTTTGCCGTAAAATTTCCTTGAATCAGTTGAAAGATTACAACAAAACAATATTCCGACTACAAGGGAGGGAGGATGCTTGGATCTTCCCTTTGTTTAAATCTGGGTTCTTCGTGTGGCGATGGAGAGTGAATCTTGTTCTCCGTTGACCAGATGACCGTCCTGGACCGTCGGGGGTCTTCTCTTCGGTCGGTAGGGGAGTAACTCAGCTCCGGCTACCAAACTCTCAAAGAGGAGGTAGGCGAAGATAGGCTAGTACTCAGTAAGCCTGTTGAAGAATCTCTTCTCTCTCGGTCGTCGACGTCGGGCTTCTCTCTCTTGATGCCTTGATCTTATGACCCTCTGGATTCAAAAATGCCGACCTTAATTGATCACTCGACCTTCTTCTCCCCCTGAATCCAATTCTTCGACCCTTCCTTCATAGCCAACAGGGCTATTTATAGGGGTCTTAGGGGGTGATCGTGCCCCCCTAAAAATGCGCCTGAATGAGGGCCGTTACCCGCGATACGCGCGGTAACTGACTCCCCACGATCTGGGCGGTTGCAACTGAGACGCGGATTTCAGACTAAACGCGCCTTGATGCTGAGACGCGGGCTTCAAGCCGGACGCGCCTTGGATGCTGAGACGCAAGCTTCAGTCCCTTGCGTCTTGGATGCTGAGACGCGGGCGTCGAGCCAACGCGCCTTGATATTGAGACGCGGGCTTCGGGCCGACGCGCTTTGATGTTAAGACGCGGGCTTCAGGCCGACGCGTCTTGAAGTTGAGACGCGGGCTTCAGGCTGACGCGTCTTGAAGTTGAGACGCGGGCTTCAATCCTTTGCGTCTTTGAGACTGCTTCTTTGGTGGCTTGCTGTTAGTCATTTTTAGACAGCCTACACTCAAAGGGAAGGAATTGACTACAATGAGGTATTTTCTCCTGTTGTAAAGCATTCATCAATTCGCATCTTATTGGCTTTGGTGGCACAGTACGAGTTGGATCTTGATCAACTCGATGTAAAGACCGCCTTTCTCCATGGCGATCTGGATGAAGAGATCTACATGTCTCAACCGACAGGGTTCAAGACTGTAGGGAAAGAAGATATGGTGTGTAAGCTGAAGAAGTTGCTGTATGGACTAAAACAATCTCCTAGATAGTGGTACAAGCGGTTCGACAGTTTCATCAGAGGAAAGAAGTACACACGTAGCCACTATGGCCCATGTGTATATTACAACAAGCTACCGACAGGGGAGTATATCTATTTACTATTGTATGTAGATGATATGCTTATTACTTCAAGGTCTAGATCTGCAATTGATGCACTGAAGAGGGACTTATCTTCTGAGTTTGAGATGAAGGATCTTGGTGAAGCAAAGAAGGTGCTAGGCATGGAAATTACTCGAGACCGAAGGGTTGGCAGGGTGAGCTTGACACAGAAGGGGTATTTGCAAAAGGTACTTCAGAGGTTCAACATCGGCAAGGATGCGAAGTCTGTAAGTACACCACTGGCTCCTCATTTCAAGTTATCTGCTACTATGTCTCCAAAGAATGTTGAAGAACGTGAGTATATGACTCACGTTCCATATGCTAGCACAGTGGGTAGTCTTATGTATGCTATGGTATGTACAAGACCAGATCTGTCACAAGCTGTCTCTATGGTCAGTAGGTATATGCATGATCCGGGACAGGGTCATTGGGAGGCAGTGAAGTGGATTTTGCGGTACATTAAGGCACCATTGATGTTGGTCTGGTATTTGAGAAGGACTCCACAGGGAAGCAGGATTGTATCGGATATGTTGATTCCGATTATGCTGGTGACCTTGAAAAGCGCCGGTGTACAACGGGGTATGTCTTTACATTCTCTCAAGCACGGTGAGTTGGCGCTCTATTCTACAGTCTACCGTCGCATTGTCTACTACAAAGGCCGAGTATACGGCCATGACGGAGGCTATGAAGGAGGCAATTTGGCTTCAAGGCTTCCTTGATGACTTGGGGGTGGATCAGGATCTTCTAAAGATCAACTGTGACAGTATGAGTGTTATTTATTTAGCCAAGAACCAGGTATATCATGCACGGACGAAGCACATCGACGTCAGGTTCCATTTTGTTCGGGAGATTCTAGATGAGGGTGATATTGAGCTGCTGAAAATTCACACATCGGAGAATCCCGCCGACATGCTTACTAAGGTGGTGTCAGGAGTCAAGTTTGCACATTGTAAAACTTTGCTCCATGTCCATCATGTAGCATGAGCTTGTTAAAGCTCCTTTAGATGAACTACGGATGGCTTGATTCCTTGGGTAGGGTACGTAGGCAACCACACTGGTGCAGCCACTTTTGAGTCAATGGTTCGTATGTTTCATTTCAGCTCAGATTTGAGAAATCTTCACCGAGGTGGAGAATTGTAGGAAGAGGAGAGGAAGTCAAGGAAGTCGACGATGATTTTAACGAGGTTCAGCAACAGCAGCAGCAGCAGTAGCACGGTCGACCGAGCCGGTCGACCGTTGGGAAGCAGCAGCAGTAGCAGAAGTAGCACGGTCGACCGGCCCGGTCGACCGTTGTGCACCAACGTGCACAAGGTTGTAGCTGTCGACCGCCCGGTCGACCGACTGAAAGTGCCTAACTCTCGGTTAGGCACGGTCGACCGGTGCCTATGGTCGGTCGACCGATCGGTCGACCGACAGTCGGGTCGGGCTGTTTCGGGAAAGTTATTGAATTGAAAATCTGCTCAACTTGGGAATTTTTTCTTAGGGTTTTCCTGGGTAAATGAGAGAGGTAGAGCTCTCTTCATTAGTAATGCTGTAATACTTGCATTGATTCAAAAATCAATAGAAAATCTCTCTTCCTTGCCCCGAGGATGTAGGCGAAATTGGCCAAATCTCGTTAAATCTGGTTTTGTGTTCTTCTCATTGATTGTTTGTTATTTGCTGTTGGTGGTACTGTTATTTTGCATCTAGGATCTAGGGTTTCCTCTGCGTGGTTGTTCTTCGGCGCACAACATGACACGTACAATGTACAATCTCTACATTCTCGCAGAGTAGAATCTGTATGATGTATTGTTCATCTTCCTTCACTGATGACTGAATTCACCAATGGTTGAGATGGTGAAGGTGAAGGGCTATATCTGACTAGCATGCTTGTGCTTGACGTTCCGCTTTCTTGGCTAAAGTTTGAGTTTGATGCTTTTGAGAAGTCACTACTCATGAAATTGCTGCTCAAATCCTTCAAGTGCCATTCCGTTAAGTAGCCAGGCCTTGTTGTGACTTCAGCCACCTCAATGTCTCCTGTCAGCATAGCAACCACCCTTGACATGTGTGGCCGCAGCATCGGCGATGCTTGAGTGCAAAGAAGAGCTACACCAATAAGCCGTCTCGCCTCTCTCTCATTAAATGAGGATAGTCCTGGGTCTATCAGCTCCAGGTCACGCATGTTCTCGTGTAGACGCCATGCCTGTGAGAATACAGAGATCTGTAAGTTATTGCCTAGTTCTTCTGTTTCCTTGCAAAGATGAAGATGGTAGTTCTAAATGTGTTTTTCTTGCTGATCCGATTGTGATGGTACTCTTGTCCAATGGGTTTATCATTTTCACTATGAACCTTACGAGTTGTAGGTGTTAAAAGATGGTGAATATCCACCTCACTCTGTTCTTGTTTTTTTGCTTAGCGTAAATTGTTACGAATAGGAAACGAAAAGAAAAATAGAAAAGCAAGTTGATGGCCATTATTCCTAGGTATAAAGTATTTCAGCGTATCATAGTTCACTTGAGGAAAAAAAAATATTAAGGAAAGCTACTGGATCATATTACTTCGGCACTAATCACCAGAAATGAAAATTAGTTGACAAGTGAAGATATTATAATTTGAACTAAGAGCTTGGTTATCTGTGTTTAAAATAGATTATTGGATAATTTAAGCTCGTGCTTAATATTTCCAAAGTATCGAGGAGGATTTAAGTTTTTTTGTTTTTGATTCAAAACCTGATCATTTCCGACCAGTGAGGATTTATCTGTCATTTATCACCTTAAGTATCTCGAGGACAAAATTAAAGCAAGTATAGACCTTTATTGTTACTTTTTTTTTAACTTCTTAGATCAATGTGGCTCGACAGTTAAATACTCCTCATCTGTGTATTCCATGTTAATGTGTGTCAGCTATTTGGAATAATATTCGACTTACCCATTCAAGAAGGTAAATCTTTTCCTCATCAAGTGACGTATCTGCATTCGGTCTTCCACTAAGAACCTCCATAATAACTACCCCAAATCCAAATACATCAGCTTTTTCTGTGAGATGCCCTCTCATGGCATACTCTGGTGCGAGATAACCACTGATACAACACGCGCACACTACATCAGTAATCTAATCTAGCAATTAACTTCCTATAGAAAATAAAGACAGTGCAGGAGCTAAAAGAAATATGGAAACTGCACTCGTTTAGAATAGAGATATAACTCCTGCTGGTACTTTAAGAGAAACAAATAATGAGAAGTAAATTTATTCATGGAACAAATTGGACTTACATTGTACCAGCAACCCTGGTTGTAATGTGAGTCTTCTTATCATCATAAAGCTTAGCAAGACCAAAGTCTGATATTTTCGGGTTTAGATCAGCATCAAGGAGTATATTACTAGCCTTGACATCTCTATGTACGATCCTTATCCTTGATTCCTCATGGAGATATGCTAGACCTCTCGCAGTACCCAAACATATGTTGAAACGAGTAGCCCAATCGAGCTGTAGGTCGCTCTTTCCTGCAATTCAAAGAACACAATTATGTTTAATTCATTTATATCTTTGAATCCTAATGATGCATTGTTTGTTAAGTGTCTCGTTCTGTTAATTTATACCAAAGATAGCCTGATCTAAACTTTTGTTCTCCAAGTACTCATAAACCACTAGTCTCTTGTCTCCCTCAATGCAGCAACCATACAACTTCACAAGGTTTCGATGTTGCACTGCGGATATAGTCCCGATCTCTGCCATGAATTGCTGCTTCCCTTGGTGAGATTGCACTGACAATTGTTTCACAGCCACTAACCTTCCATCAGTGAGTTTACCCTACATAAAACAATGTCATTGAGATATATCGCTGCAAAGCATTCTTATCTTGTGTTCGCTTCAGTCATTTTTTGAAAATGGATGTGAATTGGATTTTGTTTTAGAACAAAGGATAGGAATCAGGTTGACTTCCAACTAGATGTGAATTGGAAACTGATAGATGACAAATGACTATGAGGATACACTCTTTTGGCTTAGGAGGGGGTAGAAAAGGAGCTGGTTCTCTCTCTTCACCCAGGATCAAGACCGGCTTCCGCTTCAAAAAATACAAGTGATAGAAGTAAAAGACAGACCTTGAATACAGCTCCAAATCCTCCCTCTCCTAGGAGATTAGCAGGGTTGAAGTCGTTTGTAGCAGTCCTCATTTCAGCATAACTGAAAGTGTCTGGTCGAATGAGCATCCCTGACAACTCTGGAAAGAAAGAAATAAAGAATGAAATCAATAAATATAAACAGATGCATAATAAATTAATAAATAAATATAATCCAGATGCATAAAATTCATTTCATTCATCTTCTAGTTTATACCTCTTTCATCATCCTTGCTAAGCCTTCTTTTCCTCTGTCTCCATATAAGAACTCCAATTATAGCTAGAAATCCTAATACTCCAACACCAACTACAATCCCCACAGTCAGACCGGTATTGCTTTTTGAAGAGGTATTAGGCGGTTTGTTGGAAACAGTAGGAGTGAAGTCTGAAGAAAAATTTCAATCATAAGAAACAACAAGGTAGCGTAGCTGTTTATCTTATCTAAGGGAAGTTTATGTAAATATTCATACCGGAAGGAGAGACGCTGATGGCAGAAATGGAAGGGCCATAGTAGCCCTGAGTAGGAACGCAGCAAGTACCCTTTCCAGCCCAAAAGAAATGTATTTCAAGGAAGTTGTTTCTGACAGGAGCTATGTACGCCCTCTCGACGGCTTTTTTAGAGACTCCACCAGCCGCCTTTCTTATATCAAAGTCTGTCTCTTCTAGTTTTCCCTGAAATGATGTTGAATCAAGATGAGATTGGCCAGTGAAGAATATCTAGAAATGTGAGAGAATTTTGCATGTTAATGAAGGGATGCTCTCATTTCTCTCACTTTAGGTTACACTAGAACCAAGATAGCATGCATATAGTTGCTAGTAGCAATCAATATAAGCATTTTTGCATGAAAATAGGGGAGAGAGGTGGTGGACAACCATATGTTTCAAAAAGAAAATAAGAACCACATTGCAAAAGAATGGGAAAAAAAGAACCGAAGTGACCAATTTCCTGAAATATGACCAATTGATACCTTATAGAATTGGGATAAAGGGTTTGCTGTTTTAGTTACGAGTGTTTGCATTATCTAATGCCAGATTCAAACATGTAATCCTTTTAAAGAACCAATTTGTCGAAATATTTTGTTTAATTACCTGAACATAAATGTTGAATACCCTTCTCCCTACACTCTTCCATGTAGGAGGATCAGGGTAGTTTGTCTCAGCGAATTGCAATTTAACACTGTAGTTTCCATTCTCAAGACCAAGGCCATAGTATCTTAGAGATGAGGGAGAAATCCTTTGTTGTTGAAACAATTCCGAATCCAGAGTGGCTAGGAATTGAGATGAGCTTGAAATTATATAATTGCCACCAGCCGCATCAGCAAAGCTTCCAACACTACTAACTCCCCATCTGGTTGTGTCCGTCACATAATATGATGCAGTAGTGAGATTAGCATTGTCAATATCATACTCGGTTCCATCAGAAGATGTTATAGTTTTATTGCCACCACAATTTATCGCGAAAGATGAATCTGTAATCAGTAAAAAAAGAACTTGCTATTATTACCTAAGATTTTGAGGAGGTAATTGATCTCCTTTTGTCAATTAATAGAAAAAAAGCACGAAGAGAAAGGAAGGAGATAACTTACATATTGGAGAACCAAGATTGCATGGCACGTTTTTCTGAAGACAGTTTAATCCCGAAGGTACAACACTGCACATAAGAACAACAAAGGATTATGCTCTGATTTCTTTCTTACCATGATACAAGTCACTAGGTACAGAATAGAATTACAAGCCATTAGCCATAATATCTCAGTATCATCCCATTTTGTTATCCTATTTCAGCTGTTTGATTACGTTAACTATTAATTGGAAGAAATAAAAGATCTCAATGCCAAGCTATGAAGCATGGGCACAGACGCGAAGACATGACAAATCTTTAAAATATAGGATATAGAGATATAGTGAAATAACTATGTGTATGTGTGTATCTATATACATATCAAAATCCGTAGTGATTAAGATGTGTTCTATTAAAGGTAAATGAAAAACAAAAGTAAAATCTAAATGATTTACATTCATATCTTCTAGTAAAGTAACAAGCAAAAAAAAAGATGAAAAATCTAATTAACATCTCACCTAATTTGTGATGTATTTAGATTCTACTAACATACTTTCTTACAACAAAGAGATGGTTTTTTTCATGTTTATTTAAGTGACATGTGACTTTTAAATATCCAACACATGATCTTTAGATTTTATTTAAAGATGATAGGGCGTTGGACACGATGCCGGCATTCGATTTTATGATTTTTTTAAAATCCGACTAGGCTTCAGAGTGTTTGATTCATGTTGGCTAAGTGTCGATGTCTGACACGTCTCTGACATGGTCACGACACTCACTTTGAAGCGTCTATGCTTAATAGATGCCAAGTTTAGAGAATACAAATGAAAAGGAGTGAAAAAATAAGATGAATGACAAGACAATAATTATTGTAAGGCTATATTGCACTGAAACTTCAATGAAATAGACACACCTGTACCCAGGGTACTAGGATAGTTGGATAGGATTCACGGATACTTCCCCTATACTCTATAATGTATCTCATAAGTTATACTAAATCTGCGTAGATCAAAGATTTACAAGACATGTATTCAAAAGAAGTTAAAAATCTTTACGCCTAAACATATGCTTACAATTCTATTTATGTAATTTGTCCAGTGGAATCATGAATATTCTCAGAAAATATTATGTGAAACATAGGGCAAGCATAAGTACCTGTTATCAGAGCTATCGATGAGGAAATTGTTGGCGACCAAGTTCCTGTGAATAATACAATACAAGTTAGTGGGAACAAGAAATTTTGCAAGTTAATATTTTGTATGTTGTGTATGGTTAGTTCTTAATATGCATCCATCTATTTGTTTTAAGACTGTTGATGCTTGCCCTAGCCCTGATCAAATGGTTGGGGATTGATAACATGGCATAATTTGAAAAGTCAAATGAATTTTAAATCAATTAATGTTAGTACCTTTAAACTTGTTTTATCTTGGAATATCTTTTACCTGTCTTTTTGTTAGTGCATGCTAGGAATGTTGTCAAAGCTCATAGTAAGCAGTATGCAGTTTGAATAGTTGTATAATCTTTTCCCATATAGTAATAAGAGCTTTTCTACTCTATTAATGGGAATGTATCTGGATTCCTTTTCTTGTAGCTTAGAAATGTCAGATAAATAAGTTACTGCTAACTCAGTGATCTAATCCAAAATACAAGTGCGCTTAGGTTGCTAAAGCAGTAGTAAGAAAAAAATTTATGCCCTTCCAACATACAGCTGTAGGTTTTTTTCGCTGACCCATGTAGGAAAGCTTCCAGAGAGTTGATTGTATGATAGATCTCTGAAAGCAAAAAGATGAAATATGGAATCAGTAATTTTATGCAAGGGAATTCAGTAGTACAGAGCTGCAACCTAAAAAGAATGAACACAGATATGGGACACGAATACGACATGAACACACACGGGCATGGAACTTAAAATGTAGGATATGAAGACACAGTGATATGACACTAGAATATGTAAATAAATAACAATAAAAGTGCATATATACACATAGTCATATATTTACATTAAAAAGTTCATATACATAGTTCAATGTAGTTACTCTGAATCCTTATATTGAAAATTTAAACTTATCATAGTTTTATACAAATTAGTACTTTTATGACATTTTTTGTCTCACTAAACTACAATCTTTGATGTATAAGGGAAAATAAATAATATCTCAAATATGTAATGCGAACAAAGAAGTGCAAGAGAAAGTAGAACGTGTCCAATAAATGCCTAACAAAGTGGACCTAAATTAAGATCTGTATATGATTGAGGATAAGTTTGAGAAGTATCCAAGAAAACGTTGGTGTTTGACACGGGTGTCGACTTCATAATAGAAAATATTTGTGCTACATAGGCTGCAACCAATGCAACCAACATGGTCATGTGGCTGCTGCTAGAAGTGTGAGGTTACAAAAGCAGCCATATTGTAGTAGAAAGAGTTTAAGGGCTTACACATTGGAAAGTGATTTGTTCTTTGTGGTGGGCAAGCTCCCAGATAAGCTATTATTTCCAAGGAACCTGCTCAAACATGAACTCAAATTGGTTAGAAAATGGTCCACAGATTTGGAAAATGTGTAGAAGCATGAGAAAGAACATATATTAGAAGTTTGCTTGCGAATTTAGACAGACATTTCTTACAAGAAGTTGAGAGAACCCAAGTTGAAGAGAGATTGAGGAAGTACGCCAGTTATGCTGTTGAAGCTCAAATCCCTTCAAAAGTAAATATGAAATCCAATATAATACATTACATGTCTCGCAAATTTAAATATGTGGATATTAAATAATCGATTGAATTCGATGACTCACAATTTCTTTAAACTTTTGAATGACCCAAAGTTTGATGGCATAACATCAGATATCTTGCTATTCCTTAAGATTCTGCAGTGAAGAAAATACCATATTGTATACTTTTTTGGGGAAAAGTACAATGTGTAAATTAATTTGTGGCAAGAAACTAGAAGCTAAATTCTAAGGTGCAGTTTTAAAGTTTTTGTGGCCTTACAGAGTTGTTAAAGATGTCAAATTACTTATAAATTCCAATGAAGAGCTCCCATTTATGATGTCTCCAATACGTCTGCACCATAACAAAATGTAAACTACCTCAGTATGCAAGTTTATATTGTGCAAAATAAAGTGGAGAGTGAGCTAAACACTTACAAGTCAACCAGTTTGGTGAGATTAGAAAAGGTTGAAGGAATTGGACCCTGGAAAGAGTTCCCCTGGAACCTCCTAAAAAAATATTCACATAATTAGAGCATAACCGAGGTTTTTGCAATCATCCACATTTTGTGACAGAAATAGAACTAAATAGTTCAAGGGAAATTGTGCAAATAGACTGAAGAAAGAAACATGAACTACTAAAAAGCCTCTACAAGAAAAATCGTAAAGCTTAATCAGAAGTTTGATGACTGTGTTCATCTGTTGCTAATGATATTTTCTTAAATATTATTGCAATGGAATTAGCAGCAAAGAAATTTTCTGTTCCTTTAATCAGATAGCAACATGTTCAATAAGTTATCATTCTATTTGTAATTTTGTTTGCTGATAACAGCGTGTGACTGCTCTAACCGTCACTCATATAGGCATTAGTAATGAATCTTGCCTTGACGTTGCTCTTAGTTATGTTTTTTAGAAACTCGTATAATATGGGACAAATTAAGTTGTTAATGTGACCAAGTGGAGCATACTATATTGTTAAAGCAGAGGAATAAGGAGATATAGGGTTCAAATACTAGATACGGGTGAAAATTGTTGGAAAAGGGGTTGGTTATAATGACGCCAACATGGTATTTTGCTTAGTATAACTTGAAGTGATGAAAAAAATGTCGGGAGAGGGTAAAATCTTGTTGAAAGAGTTTGTTAAACTCTTTTGAAGGTTAGTCAAAGATCGATACAATCAGTGGTGTCGAATATAAGAGCATGTCAGTCGTATTGAAGTTGGATTACACAGGAGAAACCAAGGCTAGTCAATTAGGGCAATGGCCTAGTCGACCAATGATACAAACAGAGAGTTGAAAAATCTATTTCACTACAGACTAGTCGACTAATACATGTATTAGTCGACTAATGAAAGTTATTAGTCGATTTATAGTCTACTAATACTGATGCGCAGTCTGTTTCCAAATTTGATTCTTCGTTTCTGATCCAAATTAGGTGTTCTATGTTTTCTTTTCTTCGTGGATTCTTTGGCTATATAAGAAGGGGTAGTGTCTTCAATATTTGTATCACTGAAATCTCAAATCTCGAAAATCCTGTAGCCAGTAATTGATTGATTCAATAAGCACTCTCTCCTCTTGACCCGAGGGCGTAGGCAAATTGTCAAACCTCATTAAATCTTGTGTTCTCTCTTTCTTTTCTTTGTTTGATTGGTTCGTGCCGTTGATTGGATGTTCTCTGGGGTGGTCGTCTTCTCTGCCGTGTGGATTTTCCCAACAAGTGGATCAGAGCATCCCAGGTTCGATGTGATATCGTGTGTCAATTCCAAGAGCATTGGTAACTGTTCGGTGGAGATCGTGTATCAATCTCGGAGCGACATTGTGACTGTTCGTGGGATCGTGTGTCGATCTCAGAACAACATTTGGGTTGCTCGAGGAATTAGTTTTGATGGAGTAGATCGCTTCAGAAACTCTCTTAGGTTTTACTTTGAGGTAAAGATTCTATTTTTATCTAGTTTTTGATCTATTTTCGTTTGGTTTTTCGTATTGTTTTGAGAAATTTATTGAGAAGATGGCTATAGATAGTACATCTACGGTGAAATCCTTGAACCCACATCTGATGAAGATCGATGTGATAAAGTTTGATGGCACGAAAAATTTTAAGATATGGAGGTGTGAGGTGATGGATGTATTGACAGTATCAAATCTTGAAAACACTCTACAATTAAAAGAAAAGCCGAAGGAGACTTCTGAAAAGGATTGAGAAAAGATGAATAAGACAGCGTGTGATCTTATAAGGTCTTGTTTGACACAAGACATCAAGTATCAAGTGCTATATAAGATGTCTGTAATGAAGATGTAGGAGATTTTCGAGAAGAAATATCTGACAAAGAGTATCGAGTCTCGACTGCTTCTAAAGAGGAGGCTTTATCGCTTCATATTGAAGAAGAGACTCTATTGCTGAATGCATGAATGAGTACACAAAGCTTCTTACAGATTTGATTAATGTGGATGTGAATTTCAAAAAAGAGAATAAGGCATTAATTCTTTTGAATCCTCTTCCTGATGAAGAGTATAAGACTTCATCCTCACCTTGATTAATGAGAGACAATCACTTAACTGATGTGTCAGCTACTCTTATAAATTATAAAGTGGGGAGGAAAAACAAGCAGTTTTATTCCAATGGTACATCAGCAGAGGCATTGATGGTAAGAGACAGAGGCTCCAATCGGAAGTGTAAAGACGAGCGTGAGAGATCCAAGTTCACACCAGGTCTTAGAGATCTGAAGAAGAACCAGTGTGCCTTCTGTAAAGAGTTAGAGCACTAAAAAATTGATTGTTCAAGGATCAAAGATAAGAAGGAGGAGTCAAAAACTGAGGCAAATCTCGCATAGGTGATCAGTACACAAGCTATTACTTCATAGGCAGGTGGATCGGATTCAGACTCAACGGTATTCTCATTTTTTGTTACTATTATTATTAGTTACTCAGGCGATTCTCTGAGTAGGTATTAAATACAAGAGCTACCTATCATATGTGCCTGAATAAGAATTGATTTTCTAGCTTTAAGAAGCTAGATGGATGTTTCGCTATTATAGGTGATGGTCATCCGTGTAAAGTGGAAGGGATAGGTACAGTCTGTATAAAGATATTTGATGGGATGGTATGAGAACTGAAGAAAGTGAGGTATGTTTCTCAAGTTAAAAAAAATCTTATCTCTGTTGGTGCCTTGGAAGCATTGTGTCATGGAGTATCTATTAGAGATGGTGTTCTCAAGATAACTAGAGGCTCGATAGTGGTGTTGAAGGGCCTCTGACACAATAACCTATACTACTTGATGGGTAGTACGGTTATGTCGACTTCTATTTCTTTAAGTGATGTTTGTACACAGGTATGACATATAAGCCTCAGACGTATAAGAAAAAAGTCTTTATAAGCTCTAATAAAGAAGGGATCATTGGAAGGTGCATTTATTTGCAACATGAAATTGGGTGGACACAGCATTCTGGACAAGAAGACGGAGGTGAAATTTGGCACTTTTACTCACAGCTCGGAAGGTCTTCCTGATTGTGTTCACGTAAGTATTTTACGACCTGCCAAGACTGCATCGCTTGGAGGTCATCAGTACTCTGTCTCTTTTATTGATAATTTATCTAAGCATTATTGGATATATCTCATGAGACAAAGATTTAAAACCTTACGTATGCTGGTAATTGGAAGGATATAATGGAGAAACAGACTGGTAGGATGATTAAGGAGCTTCAAATTGATAATGTTGAAAAATACAAGAACTAATTCCTATAATTTCGCCAGAACACTGGTATTGGTACTCACTTCACAAATGAAATATATGAGTTGGCTAAGAAAATCAACTGCTCCTTGCTGGAGAAGGTTCGGTGCATGTTGTCTAATACACGATTAGACAAATTGTTTTGGGTTGAAACGATTGTATAAGCTAGCCATCTCATAAATGGATTGTCATCGACTACAATAGGAGGCAAAATTTCGTTGGATATTTGATCAGATGGAGCTGCTCATGATTATGATTTGCTGCGGGTATTTGAAAGTTCGGCCTACTTTAGTACTAAATATGGCAAGGTAAATCCGAGAGCACAAAAGTTTGTATTTTTAGGTATTAAAAAGAATATGAAAGGGTACGAGTTATGAAACCCCGAAAACAAGAAGATTTTGTTGAGTAAGCATGTCATATTTGATGAGACTTCATTATTGAAGTCTACCATCTCTCAGCAGGTGGAGAGATTGAAGACCAAGGATATATCGCAGCGGGTGGAGGTTGATGCTACTCCACCCAGTTGGTTCAGTATCAGTAAGGACTTCACCGGATATGACATCGGGTGGAGATCATATAACCAGTTTTGATTCTGAACATGTTAAAGACATTGGTGAGAATGTCAAATTATTTGCAACTATTAAAACCATGACAAATCCACGAAAGTGGGTAAAAAAAGTATGAATCTCAAGTTGGTGAGTGTGACAAACTCAAATTGAAGACCGTTATTCTCCATTACGGTATTGGTAAGGAGGTTCATATGACTCAGCTAGCTCGATTCGTTGTTGAAGATTTAGTCACAGTTGCTTAAGCTCGATGGAGCTCATTTGGATGAACTACGTGTGGCTTGATCTCGTTGGGCATGGGTACGTAGATAACCATAATGGTGCAACCAGTTGGAGTCGACATGGTGCTATGTTGTGTTCAGCTCAGATTTGAGAAATTTTCACCGAGGTAGAGATTTGTGGGGAGAGGGTAAAATTTTGTTGATAGAGTTTGTTAACCTCTTTTGAAGGTTAGACAAATATCGATACAATCAATGGTGTCGAATACGATAGTGTGTCGGTCATATCGAAGTTGGCTTGCACAGGAGGAATCAAGGCTAGTCGACTAGGACAATGACCTAATCGACTAATGATACAAACAGAGAGTTGAAAAATCTGTTTCACTACAGGCTAGTCGACTAATATATGTATTAGTCAACTAATGGAAGTTATTAGTCGACTTATAGTCAACTAATACTGCTATGTGGCCTGTTTTCAAATCTGATTTTGAATTCGTTTCTGATTCGAATTAAGAGATTTTGGTTTTCTTTTTTTGTGGATTCTTTGACTATATAAGAGGGGTAGTGTCCCCAATATTTGTATCCCTGGAATCTCGAATCCCAAAAATCCTGTAACTAATAATTGATTGAGTCAATAAGAACTCTCTCCCCTTTCCCCGAAGACGTAGGCAAATTGCCAAACCTCGTTAAATCTAATGTTCTCTCTTACTTTTCTTTGTTTGATTGGTTCGTGCCGTTGATTGGATGTTCTCTGGGGTGGCCGTCTTCTCTGCCGCATGGTTTTCCCCAACAAAAAATAAGAAGTGAAAAACTAACAAAACCTTTAGAAACTAGCCGTCATACTTACAGAGAATTCAGGTTTGTCCAACTTGCAACAAAATCTGGTATTTTCCCAGAGAAGTCATTGTCTGATGCCCAACTAAATGATAATGACATAAGGATAAGTCACTTACATATTCACCCACCTTAACATGTAAAAAATGCAATATAAGGGGCTTACAAGGTTTTCATTTTCTTGAGATTTGAAAGAGTTGATGGCAATTCACCACTCAATCCACTACTGACTATGTATCTGTCAACAAAAGAAGATTTTTTAGATTTTGTGCGAGTGAAAGGTGCACACAATGATTCTTAACATAGGTATATTAAAAGCAATAGAAACTTAACAATTCTGCTAGATTTTTCAAGTTCCCAAACTCAGGAGGGAGTGATCCACTAAAATTGTTTGTTCCCATGCCCCTGCAAAATCAGGAAGAAAGTCAAACTTGTTGTTTCTATAGCAATAAAGTAAAACACTAAGTAAAAACACTAAATAATGCAATTTTGAAAGAGTTATAACAAATTAACACAAATGTGAGAGAACAAATGTATCTCAAGAGGAAACTACTTGGGCCAATATGTAATAAATGAAGGTTACTTCACAGGGTGCTATTTTGGCACTTTCATCAAGCAGACAAGGACACCACCCCCCCCCCCCCCCCACACACACACCCACCACCACAACACCCCCCCCCCCCACACGAACCCACACACACAACACAATTGCTTCTCTAAGCAGCCCAAGGTTAGTTTAAGCTAGATACTGGAAGTTGCAGTTTCAGTTTCAGTTGTCATGAATGGATATACCATCTAAAAACACGAGTTAAATTGAGTCCTTATAATATCAAGCTGTGCATCATAGTAAAACAGTGACACGTATGTTAACGATAATATATTTGCAAATATCCTTGAATAAATCTCTAAAGAAAAGTCTAGCACATGCTTCTTCTAAAAAAGTTTATTACATGCTTTATCAACTATACTAGAATTATCATGTGCGGTATATCCTGTATACTTCTCTAGACATGAAGAAATACAATACAAGCATCATCCCACATATGAAATGACTAACAATGCATAATGGATATTGGTTTCTTACAGTGTAACAAGCTTTTGAAGATTCCCCAGCTCGGGAGGGATGGGCCCAGATAATGCATTTTTCCCCAAGGCCCTGAATGTTTAGAAGCATATATAATCAGCAGTCACAGTCCTTCTATAACATCTAGAATGTGTTTCAGAAATATATCTTACAAGTATTCCATCGAGGTTAAATTTGCGATGAACGCAGGAATTGGTCCAGTCAAGTAGTTTTGTTCTATATTCCTGAAAGAGATTAAGAAAAAGTTCCTGTCTGTTAGAATAACCACACATGGTAATCTTCTGAGCAAGTTTTGTTGAAGAGGACCCGTGGTAGAAAGTTTGGAGTCTTGCAGGAGAAAAATCACCGCACAACTACAATAGAAGCTACAAATTTGGTGTTTTGAGACTGCATTCATGTTGGCCAGTAACTGCACTTGCTTAGAAGTCAACATATCAATTCGCTAGTTCCAGCACGTGTCGCATCTGTCATGGAGTAGTACTCTTGTATATTGCGATCCCGCAAATTCATTGCCCCAATTAGTGGTGCTGATACCATTTGTACCTCCTTCCTTCGAGTATCATTATGTGCTCTCTTTTGAATTTGCATCTTATTTCTCTTATTTCTCATGTATTTTGTCCCTTGTACGAGTTGTTTGCACATTTTGTTACATGCTTTTAATGAAACAGGGTAGGTTTCCCCACTTTTGATTCAAAAACTGTAAGAACATTTTGGGAACTTACTTCTCGCATAATGATTTCCTAGAAAATCTGCAATAAGTCATACATCATGGCAATTTGGAATGTTTGTAGAGCACTTGATCGTGATGGAGAGCTACGGGAGAACCGGAGGTCCACTTTGTTCATATATACATGGTGACAACTAAATGAATGTTCAAATGAAGTAAACATATATTATGTGCCCTCATCGAAATTGGCCAATTTCACAGGTGAATCTCAACACAAAGTGTACGTTTCCGTAACCACAGAAAATAGTAAAGGGAGGTGGTGAATTGCGAGAAAACGTACAGATTTTTGAGATAAGGTAGATCCTTGAGCTCTTCAGGAATAGTGCCAACCACATCCAAAGCATATACTTTCCTGAAGACATGCATATCAGTTAGTACAATTCGTCAGATAACAAAAGCGAAGCAACCTAGAAGATAAGATGAAACTATTGAATTCTTCCCATCACGTGGAACGACAATTTCTAGGTGAGTATTAGGTCTTGTGTTGTTATTGTGAAGTTGTTGATAGGAAAATAAACTGTTAATTAGTTTACTTCTCTGTTATCATTATATCTCATTTATTCTTGTTTTGTTTCCTTCAGTTCTGGTTTTATTAAATTTTCTTTCAGAAAACAATTTGACTGATCAAGTTTGTGTCAGAAAAAGCCACAGATTAACACGAAGGCTTATGGAAGCATCCCTCATCTCGTACCAAAGTTCCCCCCTAAGATCAGAGTATCACCCTAAAGACTTTCAAATTGAAAATTCTGACAGAATTCAGCGTTATGCGGGTATGATTGTTATCTTAATTAGGAGAATCTCTACCAACTTCACAACAGTTTTGTGAAGTGTCAGACCCAAGTTGTCGAATATCTTAATTCGGACAGGCAATAGGCCGAGACTTTGCCAGCTCAATCGTTATTTCATGCACATATTTCTTTCAGATTTGTTATCATAAATTTGTGTTAGAGATTGATTGATTACAGTTCGGTGATATGGCAAACTGTCTGGTTGCAGTCACATTTGATGAATGGGTTGATTCCAGGGGTGCCGAAGTCAGTGGCGTCGATGGCTGCTCCGCTGCATGGTTCGCCGCTGATGTTCCAGGATGCTGCGGCCTGCCGCCTCCATCTTCCAAGGATCGCGTTCAACGCTTTCACTGTCAGAATGCACAGTTGCACAGGTTAGTACTGTTCTATAATGACATGCTAGCTTGTATTCGAATATATTGAATATAAAATAGTTACTGTTTTCCTCTTGGAAATCTCAGATTTTTCTTTGTAATTGTCTTAAGGGAATTGTTGCTTGTAAAAATATCAACTGTTGACTAGCAGTTTCCATAGATTTAGATTGGTTATGGGATATGATTTTGAGGTAGGACTAAAAGAGTTTACAAGTTGACAGGCTTCAGTTTATATTTAATGATGATGATAATTATATAATATCACACGAGGAATTGATGTCATCTGAGGCATAAGTAGAACTAAGAGAAGAAAATTTATATTTACAACTTGCATTATATTTTCCTCCAAGTTGACAAGTGACAGGCTTCAATATATATTTAATGTTTAGCAAAACCATTTTTTTTTTTAAAAATGAAATTAGTTGGCTACATTGATAGCCCCGCTTGCGCCTGATAAGTGATAAGAGTTTCTGAGCCTATGAGCCTAGATAGACACTGAAAATTAATAATCTTTAGCTTAGGCTAAGGGCTTATTTATTTCTTCGTAAAAGGCCGTACGATACAAGTGACTTACATCCTTTTACGATTTAAGGTGTTTTCTTTATCGTAAGTCATAAAATGCGCTTGCATCTCACTTACGAGCCATTTGCAACACAAACAGTTAATTTTGTGGTAATGTAAAACCCGCTTACACCCCACTTGCAGTACAAACAGTTAATTTTGTGGTTATGTAAATCTGTATTGCAGACAGTTAATTGTAATTAGATTAATATTTTTTTAATAGATTTTTATAAAATTAAGAGAATTTTTTTAAATTACTAGGTTAAGTATAATTTTCATATTAAAATTTTTATTAATAATTTTGAATTTAATATTTAATATATTTAATTTTTTAATATTTTTAATATTTACTAATATTTAATATTTTTAATTATTTAATATTTATATGTTATATTTTTAATATTTTTAATATATTTTTATTTATTTAATATTTAAATTTCTATAATATTTATTTTTGATATTTATTGGCATTTTTTATTTTTATTAAATATTTTAAATATTTATCTTTTCAATATGTAATTATTTAATACTTAATATATTTATTTTAAGTATTTTTAATATTTAATAATTTTTTAATTAATTAATTATTATATTATATAATGAATGTATTTAGTTTATTTTTTTACTTATTTAATTTATTAAATAATTATATATTATTAATATTTACTATTTTTATTATTTATTGGCATTTTATTTAATATTTTTAGATCCCTAAACAGTTAATTTTGTGGTCAACTTTTATACTTACAGCTTATACATTATGACAACCAAACACCATAAACGCAATCACTTTCTCACTTATAATTTTACATTACCAACCAAACACCGTAAAACTTATTTGCATGTAGCTCATTTACAACTGTAAAAGAGTTTACTACTTACGAATTATGATATACGACCAATTACTACAATCAAACATATCCCAAGTCTTTTATCAACAGTTT
This sequence comes from Agave tequilana, assembly GCA_038442645.1. Lineage (NCBI taxonomy): Eukaryota > Viridiplantae > Streptophyta > Magnoliopsida > Asparagales > Asparagaceae > Agave > Agave tequilana. The sequence continues at coordinate 166,450 of JAVJIF010002978.1, forward strand.
CATTAAGGAACGGATGTTTTCACCCAAAAAAAAATGAGCAAGGCACCCCATAAAATATTATAAGTGTGCCATTATGTTTTTTAATATTTTCATTCTTGACGGAAAATCCAACATACTTCTTTCTTCTTCCTCCTCCTTTCTCCCCTCCTCATCTGTCCTCCCCCGCCCCCTCTCCCCGGCTTCCCCCGCTTCCCCTTCCACCTCCTCCCCCGATCCCAACTCCCCCCATCTCCCCCTCCCCCAACCCTCCCTTGCCCACCCCCTCCACCCAACCCCTCCGCCCGGGGGGGGGGGGGGGGGGGGGCGGCGGCGGCGGCGGGGGCCGAGGGGCCTTTAACATAACAAGTCAACCCTTTGCCCTGGTTTCGATTTTATCAGCAGGTTCAGCACAAGGAAGTCACGTGACTTTCAAATATGAAGAGAAGGGTAAATTGGGGATTTTAAAAAATGATCTTAAGACCTAATTGCTTGTTATTTCCACTGATTTGAAGGCTTTATGATGCCCATTAATCACGCATGTCTGAGAAATGATAGAAATAATCTTCCTGCAACTTGACCAAATGAAAAAAAAATGTCAACAAAATTTTTATGTCTAGAAAATGACACAAGTGAATGGCACTAATGTGATTTTATATGACATTTAAATTGAACTTTGAACCAAAAAAAAAGGAGAAGGATCAAAATTATATGATTGTTGGAGAAAATTGACAGAAATCAAAAGCCAGGGGAATTAAACATACCTTCAGCAGGATCAGTTTTGGCTTGAGCTTGAGCAGAGGATCTCTCAACAGACGACAACAACAAGAAACAGAGGAGAAAGCAAGAGAGAAACAGAGACTGAGGAGAGGAGAATGATGAAGGAGATGTTAACACACACATCTTTGGTTCTTGCTCTCTTTTTGGGAGAAGGAATTTAGCCAATGATCTATATAAGAGAGGAGTTTATAGGAGTGGGTGGGTTTACTTTCTGTTCTGTTCTTTCAAGTGTTACTGTCATGTGTGGCAATAAGAAATATTTATAGTGGAGATGAGATCATTATGAGTTTCATAAGCAAAGTATTAGGTACATGGGTGGCTGATGCACATGTGGAGCTTTCAAATAGACATTTTTTTTTGGGTAGACTTTCGACTCCTCCGAGTTCAATGCCTTTGTCTTTATCATCTTTGTTTTTTTTTTAGCCGATGAATTGTTCAAAGGTCAAAGGCATGACCTTTAGAATGGAATGTAGGAGGATTTGGTGGCAACTTAGTGTTGAACCCATCAAAATAAAGAAAGCGAGGACTCTGTCTCAGTTCTTTTTTTTTTCCCTTAAAACTTTTCAATGCATCGAGCAATCACAGACTCTGACATGCTTAAGATTGAAAGGGTGAGAATTGGACCAAGCCTCAGCTTAGTCCAGATTGAATTGATCAAGTCCACACCAATGGGCCTAAGAATGGGCCAAGCCCTTGTAGAATGGGCTTACTCGTGTGTAATTTTATGATTGCTCTTAAGTTCGAACTTTAAAGCAGGCTCGATTCTCAAACTAGCAAAACAAAAGTAAAGAAAAAATGAAAAAAAGGAAAAAGGAAAGCTAAAATTTGTCAGTGGCTTCTTAGAACACACAAATTGATTAAAGTCCAAATAACAGAAGTTAAGGCCCATTTGATAATATGGCCCAGCCTAGGACACTGCAGCCTGTTGATCCATGGGCTCAGATTTGAAACTTGACCGAACAAGTCCAAGGTGGTTTAATTGTGAGTTCTTATTAAAGGATGGTTAACGGGGCGGGTCGGTTTCGGATTTTCTATATCCTACCCTATTCATGAATGTTCAGGATCGGTTTGGTCCTTTTGGATTGGATTGGTCCGGTTTGGGACCAGGTAATCAGGTAAAATTTACAATCTGTTGTGTAATATGCTTCTTATGATTGATAATGAGTTATGTCGGTTTTGAATTTTTTATATTCATATCCAACCCATGAATTTCGGGCCGGTTCTGAATCGGGTAATCGGGTTAAATCGTGATCTTAGTTGTGATTCCACAAGATTTTATCAAAAAAGAAAAAAAAACAAAGAAGGAGAAACAGTTGGACTACAAGGTGACCATCATTAAAATGAAATCAAGAGAACCACAAATCAAATGTAGGCATTGGGAGGGGGAGAGAGGGAGAGAGAGGGAGAGAGGGAGAGAGAGAGAGAGAGAGAGAGAGAGAGCCCTTTGTCTCTGTCATCTTTTTGTCATGTAAAAAAATTTAAAGAATCAATTTTTGTCATCTTTTTGTCATGTAAAAAAATTTACATGACAAAAACAATTCAAAATTTACATGACAAAATTTTTGTCATGTAAATTTTTGTCATAAAAACAATTCAAAACCTGACTAAAATTTGTTAGTGGTCTTTGGATGGCATGATACATTCTCAAAGAGAGGGGAAAAAAAAATAGGGTTTCTCGGATTCTTAGATCACACCAATTGATTCAAGTTCAAATCACAAAGGCCCATTTGATGTATGGCCCTGCCTTGGACACTGAAGCCTGTTGACGCATGGGCTCAGATTTGAAACTTGACCCAATACAACTCAATCTGACTGAGTCCAAGATGATTTAATTGTGAGTTGTGATTAAGGCTGGCTAAACGGGGCAGGTGGGTTTCGGATTTTCTATATCCTACCCTATCCATGAATGTTCAGGATCGGTCTTGATCCTTTTGGATTGGATTGGTTCAGTTTGAGACCGGGTAATCAGGTAAAATTTACAATTTATTGTCTAATGTGTCTCTTATGAGCTATGACTGATAGTGAGTTATGTAGTTTTTGAATTTTTTATATTCATATCTTACTCATAAATTTCGTACCGGTTCTGAACCGGGTAATTAGGTGAAATTCCTGATGTTAGCTGTGATTTCACAAGATTTTATCAAAAAAATAAATAAATAAATAAATAAATAAAAGAAAAGGGAGAAACAGTAGGACTACATCATTAAAATCAAATCAAGAGCACCGCAAATCAAACATCGGCATTTGGGACGCAGAGAGAGAGAGAGAGGGCTCTTTTTGTCTGTGTGTGGACAAAAGTCTTGATGCTATAAATTGGAGGGTAGGCGTGTGAATTGCCCTTGTCCTTTGGAGTACATACACGTACACATGCTTGTAGGGTCACAAGGACAACTTTGTAGTTAGAACTTGGCCCCGATCTACATCATTCTTGAATCTTCGAGTCTATGGCCTGTTTGGGGGTGAACACACATACTTTGAAATCTGGCCTGATGTCTCATCTCATTTTTTTCTCATGTAAAAAAAAATATTTAAGGAATTGTTATAAAATTCTGAGAAATATAACATCAAGGCAGAGATTTATAGAGTAGAAGTAGGAATTCTTATTGATTTCTGAAGTATACATTGAAATGAATCAGGAAGGGTCTATTTATAGGAAAACTTTAAGGGTCTATGCAGTCACTATGCATACTTGCGTCATCGCTTGCATCAGCGCATAGTAAAATTATTAATGGTGCATAGTAAAGGTTGGCAATCATCGTTTCACAACACTCCCTCTTGACTGTCAATTATACATGATGTCTCATTAAAAACCTTGCTAGGAAAACTCAGTGGGACAAAATCATAGCGAGGGAAAAAGGAGTACATCATCTCTGTATACGTGTTCTATGCTGCCTCGTTAAAAACCTTACCAGGAAAACCCTGTAGGACAAAATCATAATAAGAGAAAAAGAGTGCAGCCACGTAAGCTCCCCCTCAAATTGACATGAGTAGTTCTTCTTCATAAGTCTCGCATATGACGCATCCCAATATCACGAATGAGCTTTCTGAGAGTTATAGTGGGAAGTGCCTTTGTAAAGAGATCTGCCGCATTATCGCTTGATCGGATATACTGAATATTAATTTTCTTATCCTTTTCAAGCTCTTGGCTGAATGAGAAGAACTTCGGGGGTTTATGCTTGGTACGTCGCTTTTGATGAATCCTTCCTTCATTTGAGCGACGCATGCAGCATTGTCTTCAAGCATTACTGTTGGATCTCTGTTGACTGGTACTCCACAAGTTGCTTGGATGTATTGAGTTACAGACCTCTGTCATACACATTCTCGACTTGCTTCATGGAGTGCTATGACTTCAGCATGATTAGAAGAAGTGACAATAAGTGTCTGCTTTTGTGAACGCCAAGAGATCGCTGTACCTCCACATGTGAATACATATCATGTTTGAGACCTGGCTTTATATAGATCTGACAAGTAACTTGCATCTGCATAACCAGTTATTTCTTGTTTTGATCCTCTGGAATAAAACAAACCAAAATTAGTTGTTCCTCGAAGATAACGAAATATATGTTTAATACCATTCCAATGTCTCTGTGTAGGAGATGAGCTAAATTTTGCTAATAAATTAGTAGCAAATGCTATATCTGATTGGGTACAATTAGCTAGATACATAAGAGTTTCAATTGCACTTAGGTATGATACTTCAGGATCAAGAACCTCTTCATTATCTTCACGAGGGTGAAATGGATTTTTTTCCACATTCAATGATCTAACAACCATTGGAGTGCTTAAAGGATTTGTTTTATCCATGTTAAAGCATTTCAAGACCTTTCAATATAATTTGATTGATGCAAAAGTATTCCACTTTGAAAGTGCTCAATCTGTAAACCAATACAATATTTGGTTTTCCCAAGATCTTTCATTTCAAATTCATTCTTTAAATATATCATTGCTTCTAGGACTTCTTTATGAGTCCCAATGATGTTTAAATCATCAACATATACAGCAATGATAATGAATCCGGATGTTGTTTTCTTTATAAAAACACATGGGCATATAGGATTATTCACATATCTTTCTTTTAATAAACACTCGCTTAAGTGATTATACCACATGCGCCCTGATTGTTTTAACTCATATAACGATCTTTATAATTTGATCGAATATAATTCTTTGGGTTTTGAACTTAATGCTTCAGGCATCTTAAATCCTTCAGGGATTTTCATATAAATATCGTTATCAAGTGACCGATATAAATAAGCTGTAACAACATCCATAAGACGCATTTTTTAATTTTTAGAAACTGCTAGGCTGATTAAATATCTAAACGTAATTGCATCCATTACTGGAGAATACGTTTCTTCATGATCAATTCCAGGTCTTTGCGAAAAACCTTGAGCAACAAGTCGAACTTTATACCTCACAATCTCGTTTTTCTCGTTGCGTTTTCGCACAAAGACCCATTTGTATCCTACTGGTCTCACGGCTTCAGGCGTGAGAATAATAGGTCCAAATACTTTACGCTTATTAAGCGAATTCAATTCAGCCTGTATAGCGTCTTTCCATTTTGTCCAATCATGTCTATTTTGACATTCAGTGACGGATCTTGGTTCAGGATCATCACTTCCGTTAATAATATCACATGCTACGGAATAGGAAAATATTTCATTTATATTTTTTATCTCATTTCGATTCCATAATCCTCCTGTATTGACATAATCAATAGAGATCTCATGATTTTCTATACCTTCAGGGTTTTTCATCTCTTGATTTGTCTTATTTTGTATTTCTTCTGAAATACATTCTTCTACATTGGGGTCATCATGCTTATCTGCTCCTTTTCTTTTTTGAAGATTTTTATCTTTAGAATCGATTAGTCTACCACGATTCAGGCGTGTCTTAGACTCATTAGTGACTTCATTCTCAGATTGTACTTTTGGGATTTTAATCCGAGCAGGAGCATTTACAGCTGGTATGTATGATTTAGTCACTCTTTTCGTATCGGTGAACGCATCTGGTAATTAGTTTGCTATTTCTTATAAATGCATAATCTTTTGCACTTCTGACTCACATTGTTTTATTTGAGGATCAAGATGCAATAAGGATGGTTCACTCTATGTAATCTCCTTCTCGAGCTGTTTCTTTTCTCCCCCTAGAGTTGGGAAAATAGCCTCATTGAAATGGCAATCGGCAAACCGAGCCGTAAAAACATCACCGATCTTTGACTCAAGATATCTTATAATAGAAGGAGATTCATAGCCGACATATATTCCCAGTCTTCTTTGAGGACCCATCTTTGTACGTTGTGGTGGAGCAGTCGGTACATATACCGCACAACCAAAAATTCTAAGATGAAAAATATTTGGTTCTTGACCAAATGTTAATTGTAGAGGGGAGTACTCATGATATGCACTTGATCTGATGCGAATTAATGCTGCAGCATGTAAAATTGCATGACCCCATATAGAAATAGGAAGTTTTGTTCTCATTATTAATGGTCTAGCAATAAGCTGGAGGCGCTTAATCAGTGACTCAGTCAAACCATTTTGTGTATGTACATGGGCAACAGGATGTTCAATAACTATTCCAATTGACATACAATAATCATTAAAAGCCTGAGACGTAAACTCACCAGCATTATCAAGTCTAACTTTCTTGATTGTATAATTAGAAAATTGTGCTCGTAATCTAATTATCTGAGTAAGAAATCTCACAAATGTCACATTGCGAGTTGATAATAAACAAACGTGTGACCATCTACTAGAGGCATCTATCAATACATAAAATATCGAAATGGTCCACACAGAGGGTGTATAGGCCCACATATATCACCTTGGATACGTTCAAGAAATGTAGGTGATTCTGTTTTTATTTTAACTGGCGATGGTCTCATGATTAATTTTCCTAGAGAACAAGCCTCACATGGAATTTTACTACCTTGAAGGATTTTCTGGCCCTTTAATGTATGTCCATGTGAATTCTCAATAATTTTTCGCATCATCATTGAACCAGGATGACCTAATCGATCATGCCACAGAGTTAATGTCTCTGTATCTTCTTTAACCACCATATGCGACTCTATCACATTTATATACGTGTAATGCAATCCTGAGAAAAGTTTTGATAGTTTTTCTAATATGTACTTCTTTCCTGATACATAAGTAGTAAGATACATATACTTCATATTTCTTCAGTTGCAGACTGAGTATCATATCCATGAAGATATATCATTAAAACTCAACAAATTTTTTTAGATTTTGGTGAAAACAAAGTATCTTTTATGAAAAACTTTGTTCCATTTGGCAATATAAAGCTGGCTTTACCAGTTCCTTCAATCAAGTCTACAAGACCTGATATTGTATTGATGATTGCCTTTGTTGGTTTTAAATCAGAGAAGTACATTTTATGTTTGAGAATAGTGTGTGTTGTACCACTATCCGGTATGCAAATATCTCTAGTTTTGGTCTTGACTTCATCATTAGAATAATCCATATCAAGCTTCATGCAAAATAAATCATTTGGTGAGAATACATAATTAAAGATATTATTATAATTGAAATATTTTATTTAAAGATAAATTTGAAAATTACAAATAACAAAACATGATAATACAATTATATATCTAATTATCACCAGTATCCATTGAATCTCGATGGGTTGAAAGATTAGCAAAATCATCAGTAAAATCTGAAGCATAAAGATGAGTTGAATCATCCATAGGATCATCATGTTCAGTGAAATTCACTTCCTTCTCTTTTCCTTTCAAGGATGCCTTGTAAAGCTTACAAAGGTGCTCCGGTGTTCGGCACACTCGAGACCAGTGCCCTTTGGAGCCACATTTATAACAGGAATCTTCAGGATTCCGAAGAGAACTTTCACGAACATCTTTTCTTTTATCATGTCTTTCTACATGATGCTTCTTGTGGATCGCGTTGTTTTGTAAAGGGTTGTAAAAACCACTTCGACCACGTCCACGGCCACGACCACGTCCATGGCAACGACCATGATTATATTCTCGTCCATAATTTTTAGAAAATGCAGCATTTGCTTCTGAAAATGCTGGTGAACCAGTAGGACGAGACTGATGATTTTTGATCAAAAGCTCATTATTCTTCTCTGCCACAAGAAGAGATGAAATTAGTTCAGAATATTTTTAAAACCACGTAACCTATATTGTTGTTGCAGTGTAATATTAGATGCATAAAATGTGAAGTAAGTTTTCTCCAACATTTCTTCATCTGTGATATCCACCCCACAGAATTTCAATTGTGACACTATTCTGAACATTGCAGAGTTATAATCGCTGACTTTCTTGAACTCTTGGAAGTGCAAAGCATTCCATTCATCACGCGTGGCAGAGAGCACAACTTCTTTTTGATGATCAAATCTTTCTTTGAGATTTTTTCATAAGACACTTGGGTCTTACAGTGAGATATTCACATTTTAAGCATTCATTAAGATGTTTGTGGATAAAGATCGTCGCCTTTGCCTTATCTTGCGACGATGTAGAGTTTATCTCTTTAATGGTTTCAGTGAGACCCATGACTCGAAATGCATCTCAATATCAATTGTAACGGTCCCAGTTTAATCTCCACTTACAAAACCGATTAATCAAATCATTTCCTTATTTCTTAAAAATTTCAGCAGCACCTCCTTTGTAATTACTGGTCGGATATAATATCCAATACAGATATACTAATTTCGGCTAACATCAGCCTACTTATTCTCCTTCCAACCATATAACTTTATTCAAAATCATCCACACAATCATGAAAGTATTTCGGCTTGACATCGCCTACTTATGGAGAAACAAAATAACATAAACTCTAGAGTTTCTATCTCGGCATCCATAGGCTTTCAGAATTCATAACTTTCAACTTCTCATGGGCATTATATAGATAATACACTTCTTGTTGTTACAACTCAATAAAAATAACTCAAATGTCAACTTGAAATGAAACTACCATAAGGTTCTCCACATATGTATATACAAGATTAATCATGCCTCCCATGACCCACATATATATCATCCACAAACACAAATGTCCCAAAATACAAGAGTTGAATTGACATCAGAACGAACCCTATGCAGCATAACCCTGACCCCTGCCTCCAAGCCACCTGCAATAAATCAGTCTGTGGGAGGGTGAGCTCGACAGCTCAATGAGTGAGTCAGGAAATAAATCAAGAAATGATAATATCTCAAAGAGAGAATATGAATATTCATGCAACGAAAGAAACCTGAACAGTAAGAAGGCAAGAATCGAAGGCATCCGATAGTTTAATAATTAAGGCCTCAGCCTCTAAAACCTCTGAGGACGGTCAGACTCTTATAATTGTATTCCCCAATTTCTTTCTTGGATTCTCATATTTATGTGTGATAAGGTCTAAGAGTTACATAACAAACTCTCTCGTCTTATGTGTACATAGTGTGTATTACCCACGTACTTGTGTTTCACGCTATAATACATTAACCACAAGAGTTATGCCATAAACCTAGTTTATGCATTCAGATAACACTTACTTCACAAGTCATAATTATATAGCATACAATCATATCATATTTCTCATAATGCAATAACGCTTCACCCTTCAAGTAAAGCACGGATTCACATGTACATTTTCACCCAATATATGATATTCATTTCAATCAGCCAAACTTGTATTTTGATGGTTTCATTGACATATATGATAACACATCCAACATACCCCTAGCATGATATAATTCAAGTCATAGCAATTTCTAACTTATGATAACACAAACATCTTTTATAAACATCACATCAACAAGTAACATTTCATCACCCCAACATTTTAAAGAATACATGAACAATTCACCGTCTTCCCCCTCCTACCGGCTCCCGCCGGCCCCTTCCTACAGTTATACAATGAGCTACTTTCATAACACCGTCTTCCCCTCCTACCGGCTCCCGCCGGTCCCTTCCTACAATGAACAACATACATTTACACCGTCTTCTCCTCCTACCGGCTCCCGCCGACCCCTTCCTACAATTTTAGATGAACACCTCTTTTTTTTCCCACCGTCTTCCCCTTCCTACCGGCTCCCGCCGGCCCCTTCCTACTTATAGGGATAAAACAACTCATCCCACAAGAATAAAAACTATGCACATAAGCAAAGCCATTACACAAACATAACATAGAATTTCGTCCATATCGCGCCACTAACTACTTGCACATACAAGATACACATTCGTATACATCACTTGCACATATAAGATACACATTCATATACGTCACTTGCACATGTAAGATGCACATTCATATACATCACTTGCACATGTAAGATACACATTCATGTACATCACTTGCACATGTAAGATGCACGTTCATATACATCACTTGCACATGTAAGATGCACATTCATGTACATCACTTGCACATGTAAGATACACATTCATATACATCACTTGCACATGTGTATAATAATTTAGATACGTATATATATTTGTGTGTGTATGATCACCTCAACTTACTCACGAGTTCCTACGTGTGAGCTTATTTCCTCCGTTGATGTTTTTATCGTTCAACTCTTTGCATGAGTAGCATTCTCACTAGTGTACAATTTAGTATTTACAAGCTTCAATATGAATGTTGCAATTTAATGCTTACCATCATATAAATCATTAGTTTAATTTCTTATTCAAGTTCCCTATTTTCTAAACATCACACTTTGGCCAATCCTATCTCTTCTCTAGCACGTCATATAACATACACGTATTTAGAACATTTAATTCACTTCTCTAGCAATATAATATATGACCCACTTAAGTCGCACGAAAAGCTGAAATAAACAGAGAATCATTTAGACATCTAAAAATTCTGCAACTTTGCACTTTCGACGAGTTATCATGTTCCCGTGATAATTCCCAGCACAGATATTGGATTAGGACACCGTGGGCGCGGTTGGAAAGTAGACTCGATTAGCTTTCCAACGGTATATCACATGACCTATTTCTCATTAAATATCCTTACGAAAGAAACCCCATGTTTCAGGTCTCAAATCTGGACAGATTTTAACAGATTTGCGTTACTATTCTAAAGGTGCTCTATTAACAAATTCTTCACTTTTCCTATTATTTCTTCATCTAACTTGAATTATATGTAAGTCATGAACTAAAGTATTTAGATTTGTGGTCACAAGAATTATTTATAAGAGTATGCATAATTTGATCACTACATGATTTATCACAATTCCCTCTTTAAGTCACCTCCCACTTCATATTTTAACTTATATCATGAAGCTTTCCTTATTATCTCATTAACATGACCAAGATCAAATATTGATTCGATTGCTTTAGGGGTTACCACGTAAGAATGACAAGATGCTCAACCATCCCAAGTGCAAGGAACTTCAAGGAGCTCATTATACATCAATGGTTAGGAGAGATCTTTAACTTGATCTCCCCAAATTACAACAATCCCAGGATTTGTGATACCAATTTGACTTTTAAGATTTATCTTATCTTCTAATGATACTTTGATCGATACACGAACTCTTACTATAATGACATTCAATTTTTCGGCTTAACCTTGCTTATTTAAAGATCACCAATATCAACTTTATATTTCTCAAAACATGATCATATACATAACACAAGAGAGTATGTTTCTTGATAAACATGCTTTAATCCCAAGAAAAATTCTACTCTAAAAAAAATAAGAATTAGCAACTACACAATTTCTCAACTAGCAAGTTATCCCATAATCACAAGAAAAGTTATTCTTTAAAACAAGAATTAGCAATACCTAGTAAGTTCATCATGCATTAATCCGATAATTCTATGGAGCATATTATTTCAATTTAAGGAAGAACCTAATTGCTCAAACATTTGTCCCACAACTCTCAATGAGAGTTTCATCACCCTTAACTTAAAATATGAGGTTAAGAATTCTAGGTTTAGGACTTATACCAAATCTGAAAACATATAAGCCTCATCTCTACATGACATATTTTTATCATGCAACCTCCTCACCCTTAAATTTTATATAGTGGAATTTATTCAATATATATCAAGATCAAATTTTTACCAATTCCTACCTTAAAAAGCATTGAAATTTCAAGGGATCTTGCATGAATAACTCAAGGAAAAAGAAGAATTTCCATTCAATCAAGAGATCCAAATCTAGGGCTTTTCCAAAAGGTTAAATTGAGAAGTGAACAAGGAGAAACCCACTCACCACCACAATTACCGAAGTCTGGCCGCCCTAGCCGGCCGCCGCCGCCGCTGCCGCGGCCCTGGCCGCCGCTGGCCGCGCCTCCGATCGCGCGTGGCCGCGGCTGGCCGCGCCCTGGCCGCGGCTCCAGCCGCGCGCGTGGCCGCGCCTGGCCGCGCGCGGCCGCGGCCCGCCTTGCCCTGGCCGCCCGCGCGCGAGAGAGAGAGAGGGAGGTTTGGAGAACCTGCGTGAGGGAGAGAGAGGAAGAGAGAGATTTGGGGGAGAAAATAAATTTATTTCTCCCACTATCCTATTATAACAATTTTCTAAATATATTAATCTTGCTATATGTGCCACTTGTCTTCATCTCTTAACACTCCACCTACTCCCCTCCACTAATCTCAAGTCAATCCTAGCCCTCCATTTAATATGAGATCATTTCTCACTAATACAAGTAACAAAAATAAATTCTTCTATATTTAGATATTGCATGAAGTGTAGTCATATACAAATGTGTGACTTGTACCCATGTATATACATCACCATAATTATTATCATCACTATTATATATATATGTATATCACATGCATATCTATTTAAATACTTCCAATTAATTCATTTCAAATTTCCCTGATAAATTTTCAAATTTATTATCACATAAATATAACCAAATTAAAATTCCTGATATTCTTTATAATCTCAATAATCAAAGAATATAGTATTAAATCAGGGTTGAAAAATTCGGGGTGTTACATCAATAACCAAGACATATAATTTCTTCCCGTGATATCAAGTGGAATGAACTCAAGCTTTGTAAAATTTGACATGGTGATAACTATAACGAAATATAAAAATAATTAGGATCACAACATTTTATTTCATAATAAAATAGTAAAACTTACATGTCAATCATAATAGCTACAAGTAAAAGAGGAAAGGTGAACATTAAAATTAAAAAGTCCCGAAAAAATTCACTTGGATCCATATCTAGAAGAAAAATGATAGAAGTATAGATAATGATGACGGCAATAATAAACTTCAAAAATAGGCTAAGCATCTTGTGAAAAATCTCGAACACAAAGCTTTTGGAGATGATGAAAAATTTGAGAATGAAGAAAGATTGAGAAGTGAGTTATGTGGTTTAGAATTCACCAATTTATAGAGTGAAAACTAGCCGTTTTATAACCGTTGGAGGAGAGAGAAAAGCAATTTGGATTTTATGCAATTAAATATTGTAATTAAGAAAATGATAAAATACATGCATTGTACTACATATATTTATGAGCTATAATGTATGCACGCCACTCTACTTGGTGGGTGTTTTGCAGATATAATTAATAAAGCAATAAATATTGAAATAAACATTGGCACACAACGCTACTCGGTAAACCTTTCAGTGGGTGTTTATATAGAATAATAAAATATACAATATTGGTAGTTTGGGATTTATCCACGCAAGCATCAAATTAGAGGTTAGTAAAGATATCATAATCACATCACTTTACTATAAATAGGTGGCAGAGCCTCCTTTCATTATAGTAGTGGTGTTATATGAACATAATTAATATAATAATCCAGTTTTTCGTAATCACATCACATTTCTATAAATAGGCGGCAGAGCCTCATTTCATTATAGTAGTGGTGTTATACGAGTATTACAAATATAGTAACTTACTAATTTTTCTTTGAGATAGTAGAGGTAGAGGCTGAGACTTGTGATAGGACTTTTTCTTGAGCAATGGAAGTAGAGGTTCGTGACAAAACTTTTACCTTAAGTTAATGGAGGCAGAGACTTGTGTGGTAGAACTTTTTTCCTGTGCTGACGGAGGTAGAGGCTGGAGACAGAACTAGAGTGATCGTGCTGATAACGTGTAGTAAAACTCCGAGAAATATAGCACCAAGGCAGAGATTTCTAGAGTAGAAGTAGGAATTCTTATTGATTTCTGAAGTGTACATTGAAATGAATCAGGAAGGGCCTATTTATAGGAAAACTTTGGGGTACTATGCAGTCACTATGCATGCTTGCGTCATCGCTTGCATCAGCGCATAGTAAAATTATTAATGGTGCATAGGAAAGGTTGGCAGTCATTGTTTCACAACAGGAATCAATTTTTGTCAGGTTTTGAGTTGTTTTCATGATTCTAATCCTGTTTGGTTAAGGGTGGACGTGAGGAAGTGAAGAAGTGAGGAAATGGTATTAGTTCCTTTTGAAACTTGGGAATTTGTTAGTAAGTTTTTTGGTGTTTGATTGTTGTTGGAAGTGTGATTTGAAAAATTTTATGCCTTTTCCGGTGTTTGGATGATAATGTGGGAGTGGAAGTGAAAAAGTTGACCACTAAGTTGACCGTAAAATAATATTAAAATAAAATTTAATTAAAAAAATAAAAAATGTACTGTAATTAGAATGCAAATGAGATTTACATGATCAAAAAATTAACTGTTTCTGTTACAACTTATTACAAATGAGATTTACATAACCACAAAATTAACTGTAACACTCTGAAAGTGAGGAAATGTTTGTGTACAAGAGAAGAGAGAAAAGGAAAAGCGGTTTTCTTATTTTTCTTTTCTGGTGTTTAGATAGATAGTGAAGTGAGCAATTATATTTCTCATTTCTTTACTTCCGCCTACTTCCTTGCAATCAAACACGCCCAATAACGCGGGTTATCTCATGCTTTTTCAATTTCACAATCGGCGTGTAACCAACAGAAAAATAGAAATTGCTGAGTTAGCCCGGCGGTACGAAGGAGTATTAGTAAGTGTTTTTTTTTTTTTTGACAATGCATTTTGAACTCTTTAATGTATGACTTGGTTTTTTTTTTTTTTAAAGCTAACAAAGAATGATGTGAATTATATATTTAGTTATTAATCAATATTAATTAGTTCAAGCATTAGTGGTTTTAATTAGAGCTCACACATAAGCATCACATGCAACGCATATGCACAAAAACCAAATAAGTAAATATATTATTAAGGTAATATTTACATATATTAAGGTGAGAATATTTTCTCTCCATGTAGAATTTAAGCATTGGAATCTCTTGTACATAAAAAGATCATAAATTAAGTGATTAAAAAGTTGCAACGTTAGAAGCACTACTTAATATCTCATGATTAACTTTGATTACAAGAAATAAATTAATGTTGGAGTGTTGATTTTTTTTTTTTTTGACAACTCATTCTCATTTCTCATGAATTGATTTAGGCTTTTTATAAGCTTGAAAGCTCAGTAGCAGCTCATAGGATTCTCTTAATCGCGTGGATGCTAATTATCAGTTGTACCACATTCTCATTATTAAATTTGATTTGGTTTCCCATTTTTATTTGGAATGTAATTTTATTTTAATGCGTAGATCCAAGAATCAGCTTCTATAATGCATTCGATTGTAAGTAAAAAATGTGATAAAAAATGTGAAGAAAATATAAGAAAAATGAGATTTGTCCAAGTAAAATTTCCAGTATTCGATTGTAATGTGAAAGTGTAAGTAAAAAAATATATTTTATTTTTCAGTACTTAATTAGTAAAATGAAAATGTAAAAATTGATCATAAAATTAACTGTAAATAATATTAAAATAATTATTAATTATTAATTTTTTTTATTTTAATGAGACTGCAAGTGAGATTTTCATGACTACAAAAGTAACTGTTTTGAACTAAAACTTATTACAAATAAGATTGTAACACCCTACAAATGAAAAAAATGATGATATAAAAAAATATAAAGATATATTTATATGTATTTTTCATTTTTCTTTCTCAGCTTCAAACAAATATTGAAGATGAAAAATGAATTTTTTTACTTTTACCTTTTCCTGAATTTCTTACTTTCGCCTTCTCCTGCTTCCGCCTCAAACCAAACAAAAAAAACGTAGTCATCGGAAAGAAAGAAAAAAAATTCGAGATGTCACGCCGACAGTACAGTGCGAAAGAGGACACATAATGTTATATTCTCAAATAAAATTTATGCCATATTTCTTATAAGATATGCAAAAATTAGTTATATAAACTCCCAAAACAAACAAATTAAAATTGAGAAAATTGTGACAAGAATGGAAAAGCTACAATTTTCTCATTAAATTGTTATCAATTCCATAAATAATGGCAGCACTAAAAGGGCATGAACGAAGATAACGGCCGGTGACTAACGACTCCATGAGAGTTCTTCCTCGCACCTCGAGCACCAAAACTGTCCAAAATAACCCTCAAAAGAATAAAAAAAAGAAAAATAAATAAAAGCTTGTACCATGAAATTAATTCACTGCCACTGCCTTACTATATATAACAACCATTTATACAAAATAAAAAAAAAAAAAAAAAAGCGCCCATATTAGAGGGGCATTGTAGTATTTCTCTTCCTCAGCCTAACAAGTCAGCTAATCTTTTTTTTCCCCTTCAGAAAAGAAAAAAAACCCGCGAGGGCAAAACGGGAAGAAGCTCGGTCGTCGACCCGAACCCAACCCGTTAAGAGTCGGACCCAACCCGGATCTCGCCGTCGCAGTCGAGGAGGCGGCGGAAGAGCGGCACGGGGCAGGGGATCCGCAGCACGCCGGCCTGCTCGTACCCGTACTCCTGGGCCGAGCGGGTCAGTAGGTCCAGGAAGCCGGGCCGGCCCAGGAGCTCGGCCCGGACCGCGAACCGCTCCATCTCGTCGCCGACGTAGACCGGCACGTGCCCCTCCGGGACCCTCGCCGACCGCCGGCTTCTCTTCCCTCCGCCGTGGAGGTGCTGGCACTGGGAGGAGTCGGCGACCCGGGAGAGGCGGCGGAGCAAGCGCTTCATGAAGAAGGAGAGGAGAGCTGCAGAGAGAGACACTGAGGGATTTTGGGGGATTTTGTGAGAGAGAAAGAGAGAGCGTGTGTGGGGGGAATTGAGGGGGGCGTGGGTGCGGGTGCGGTTATATAATGGGGGTCTGGAAAGAGAAAAAGAAAATGGGGGAGGTACAGGGGAGTACTTGACAAGTACATGTATATAAAAATGAAAATGTATGAGGATCCGCTGTTTGGGGTACAACACCAAACAGCAACAGTAGCAAGAAGATTTACATCCCGCAAAACTCTTGTAATTACATATTTTCTTATACTACAGAGAAGAAACAGACGTTAGATATTTTTGAATATTGCTTATTGTTGATTCTGATACGAAAGAACCATTGTGATTACTAATTTTGGGATTTTGATTACAGATGCATTGATCGATGAGTTTTATGTACACTGTATGTTTATTATTTTAAGTGGAATAATAGTCGCTCTGTTATCAGCAAAGACCCGGTTGCTTGGGATTTTTATTGAGTTTACAAGTTTCTTTTTTGTAGTCATATAAAGATGAGACGATACAGAGAACCTCAGGTACATACAGACGATGTCATTAATTCAGTAGAATTTTACCCAAATACTAATAGAGCGAATTTTGCGGGTTAAGCTAGACATATTTGCGCAAATTTCAAATTACAAGTCGGGACAAAGAAACAGAAAATACATAAATCATGTAAATTTGTCACTGTTGAAGCACACGATAAATAAATAAAATAAATAAATTAAATTCATGTTTATAGTACGCAGCCACAGTATAAAAGACTGGCCATAATTTCAAATTTTAGTCACGAGTCCACATGCATCATCATTCAAACGGCGGTTTCGGCTGCTAAAACTGCCCAATTTTTGTTTATATACGCCTTTAATTAATTTTCTTATTAATTATTCAAATCTTTTAGGCCTGCGTTTGGTGTTATGGGCTTCTCCGGGGATCTGGGCAGCTCGTGTCCTGTGAGATTAGGCGATAAATTGGGGGTGTAGAAAGGAGTGTATAAAGTATCGCGAGATATTGAGGGTATTTTCTATATCTCGCTTCCTTGGTCCGTTAGAGGTAAGGTGTCCGTGAACCCGGGTCGTCCTACCCAACCGTGGGACCGACGTGAATGGGAAAGTTGGTGGGACCACGGGCCGAAGGTGGGGCCCACTATCATCGTCGCATTTATTTCCGTAATTCCGACAAGGGAAGCTGAAAAGGACCCTGAGAAAGGGAAAGATGTGGGGAAATGTTGGTGGACCAAAATGCCCTCCCTCCAAGCATAATTATTACCTTTATGGCCCGATTAGTTGTAAAGTTTATTTATTTTTTACTTATTGTCTTTTTCTTATTTATTTATTTTTTTCCTGGTTTTAGTGCTTAGGTTTTCCGTTCATCAAGATCATGACACGTCTCCGAACACTGAAGACTCAACTTCTCTATCAACAGGCTCAACTCACTTACAAGCCTGACGTGAGTCCAAGAAGAAAGACTCGGGCCTTATTCTGAACCAACATTTGATCAGAAATCACTCAACCGGAGCAGCATGACTCTCAGGGAGGACATCAATCAATATAAGATTCTTTCCTATTAGTACAAAGATTCTTCCCGAGCCACCTAAGACTCCGACATAAAGACCCTCTAGAGCCTGCTGCTCCTACGCCACTTACAATTAGACTGCACAATTCCCACGATTCACGAATCCGACTACGCTGCCAGATCATCTCCATGTTCTGAACGTTGTAACACCCTTATATCAATGTGGACAATTATAAATGATAGCAGATATCACTGCATGGTGATCCTACAATTAAGCGACGCAATCTGAGCGGTTACAAGGATATCATAAACGTGCGAATTATGCAGTTATGTAGGTCAGAAATATCCGCATTCACGAAGACAGCTGAGGCGGGTATAAATACATCTCATTCTCCATCGAGAAAGAGGGTTCAGACCTGATCACAGAAAAACTCTAGCGGTTCACATTTGATTTCAGAAAACCCTAGAACTTGTAATCGCAGTATCACTCTGCTGAATTCATTGTAATTCTCAGACATTGTAGTGAATTCTCTCTCTCTCTCTCTCTCTCTCTCTCTCTCTTTCTCTCGATTTTTCCTTTTCGGATTTTTCACGTAAATCTTTGACGTCTGTGATTGTGCTTACATCTGTCTATTCACTTACAAACTCGCTTACAAGTCATGTTATGGAGAAAATTTCTGGGAATTTCTCTTCACATTATTGTAGCTAGGCTTTGATCACTGCTTGTCACATATTACTTTTATTAATAAAAGCTGGCAAAAAAAAAAAAAAAAAGAGAGATACAAGTCAACTCAAAAAATAATGTTATGCATCCAATTCTCAAATGTTGTGCGGCAGGGCGGGTCGGTGTATCAATATAGCTTTACATGACAATTGTTTTTAAATCTAAATATAGCCTAAGAAATGATGTTGAGGACGTTTATTGCGACAGATCGGAACGAAAATATTAAAAAATAAGAAGTATTCTAAAACAAGGAGGCAGACATGACAGTAGCAGGAGAGGAACTCACAACTGGTAAAAAGAATGACAATTTCCTAAAACGAGAGAACTACTGTTATTTACATGAATCACAAATAAGAAACAGCTAGTGACCTTTGTTTTTACTATAAAATAATTCAGGTAAATTGATTTTTTGAGGCCCCCTCTATCAACTTCATGTACTAATTGGAAACTCAAGAAATGAATGAAGAGAGACATTTTCAGAAGGATCATGTGGCGGCTCTTGGTACCATTTTGATTTATTTTTCATGGAGCTTTCAATTCAATGTGTACTTTCTTCTTCTTCTCTCGTGATAATTGCTGCTTCCATGATCTTTCCTCCTCGTCCCTCATCAATGCATTAATTTCTCCGCGTCTTCTGAGATTACAGCGCATGCAAGCTCTTCTTATTATTAACGTTGATACATCTCTTTCACTTATTTCTTATTTTTTGTCCCTCTAATTTATTTATTTATTGGAACATGCGGACCAGCATCTACAAAAGATTGGAGATGACTACGTAAAGTCAAGAGAATCTAATCGTAACAAAGTAAGTCACAAGTTCAAATCATGTCAAATATGATATTGTTTCTCATAGAAACTTTTCTTACAGTGAGTTACATTACACGCTGGTTGACATTTGTGATATGTTGTAATATAACTAAACAATAACAATCTCCATCCCATCTTGTTTCATGTTTCTCCATTTAGAATGTGTTTGAGATGTCTTCTTCCTTCATGTTAAGCTACTTCTCTTCCATGCGCCAAAAGAATCAATGCTGCATAGGCACGAATAAAAAGAAAACAACAAATTGCGGAACAGCTTAGAGCAAGGCAGTTCCGCAGGTGCACCGGAAACAGGAACCATTCCACCACTCCGCATGTGACGGCACGTGACCAACAATCTCATGACGGTACGTTGCACCTGCGGGTTCAGCTTAAAAGGGCGGAAGCGCGGGGGTCCTGGGGCCGCGTAAAGCAATGCCTCTTCTATCTTTAGAGTGTGCCGCGGGAAAGGAGACCCGGGGGCCACCGAAACGGGGAGCGCATTAAAAGTCGTGCGCTGTGAATCGGAGAGATATCGTTGAGTGTGTTTGTACGGTCCACCGAAGCGCACACACGAAATTGTTCCGTGTATAAACTATTGGAGGGGCTTCACACCGGGGGGAGGCGAATCTGTCACAAAAATCTTTCTCGGACTGCACTGCTGCAGGTGGGCCCCACCTTGGGGCGGTGACAAACTGACGTGGCAGACTCGCAACACTCGTGGGAGGGAACCGCTTTGTGGGACCCAGATTATAAATACTCAAGAATGCAACTAACAAAAGACCAGTTGAGAAAAGTGACAGTGACGTGAATTTGATCAGTTTTTTTTTGATATAATTCGTTTGTGAGTTTTAGACCGTCAGGTTTTCATCAATGTTTTTAGTTATTTTCCAGTGAAAAAGTCACTAATTTTTTTTTTATCAGTGTCAGTGCTATTTTTTTCAATTTCAAACAAACATGATTTTTTAAATTTAAAAAAAACTGACAATGGGACTCATTATATTCATTTTTTCACTCTACGCTTCACCTCTACTCTTCACCGCACAAACAAGTCCTTAACAACTGAGTTTGTTCGAATCATGAGAAAAGAAGTAACTTGTCTCTTGAGCTATATTTAGCTAGCAGTAGTGTTTTTCTTTGCGCGGCTTTGCAGTGATAGATGAATCGATTGGGAACACTTGTGATTGTTTTGCTGATGAAACACGGGCTATTTGGTTAGAGGTGGAAGAGGAAATGAGAAAGTAGTAATAGTTCTCTTTAGAACTTGAAAATGATTAGTGAGTTTTTTGGTATTTGAATGTCATTAGGAAGTTTAATTTGAAAAGTGTTATATCTTTTCCGATGTTTCGATGGTAATGTGAAATTGAAAGTAGAAAAGTAGACCACAAAGTTGACCGTAAAATAATATTAAAATAAAAATTAATTAAGAAAAATAAAAATAGATTGTAATTAAAATGTAAAGTGAGATTTACATGATCACAAAATTAACTATTTGAGCTACAACTTATTACAAATGGGATTTACATGACCACAAGATTAACTGTAGTACCCTGAAAGTGAGGAAGTGATTGTGTAAAAGGAAAAAGATAAAAGAAAAAAGAGTTTTCCAATTTTTCTTTTCCAATGTTTGGATAGATATGGGGGTGAGCTCTTAAACTTCCATGTTTTCTTACTTCCGCCCACTTCCTTGCAACCAAACACGCCCAATTAAGACATCAATGCTGATAATAACAAGATATGGTTGAAGACCATAGAGTTATTATGGAATAAGAAAAATTGCTTACTTTTTTTTTTTTTTTTCATTATCAGTGCCTTAGAAAGTAAGAGCTCTGAGAAAAATGCTCGAGGCTATGTACAACAAACAAATAAATAAACAATGAATCAATTTTGCATAGAAATATATAATATATGTTTTCTTTTAGAGTTACTTAAAAAGAGTGTGCAGCAAAACTTTAGCTTATCACAATTGTATTGCATGACACAACTTTAGCATCATCATGACAATGCAATGGACTCTGGCAGGCGATGTCATTTGAGCTGTGCCTGTAGCGCAATCTGTCGCATTTTTGGGTCCCTAATCCAATTATTATTCATTTTATTTTCAAACTAGAAAAAATAAATATGAGATCCAATCAGTGTGGATTTCGATAAATTAATGTAATCTCTTTTGGCTTTAGAAATAATTAACTGTTAATTAAAGACCTAGGGACGCAAAAATTTTGTCAGCTTCATGCGGGGACCTTTCGTACATCAAAGGATCACGGGTGGGATTTTTTTTTTATTTTTTTTTTTAATTTTTTTTCCTTTTAGTTCAGAATTTTCTTTGAAATTATGTTAACTTAAATTAAAAAATAATTAGTATATCCAAGTGGCATGATCATAATTTTAACTTGATTTACAGATTACATTCTAATAGGAATCAGTGTATTATTGTTAATATATATATACATATAATTAATTAATTAGCTGATCTTGTTAAAAGATTTTCTTACAGAGAATATTATCACATGATGAACATCTCCCTTTGTTTTTTTAGTTTATTTTTCTTGTTTTAATCTAAATAGGATATCTCAATTAAGAATTTTCATCTCAACTTCAAATATTGGATGGAATTTTCAGAGTCACACAAATTAAAGATGCATAACTTTGTGAAAAGTCTCAATATTCAAAAAAGGAATAGGTCACATCAAAAAACAATTTGAAAGTTAAATAGAACAGATCATATAACAGAAGAAAAGATTCTCTAGCTAGAACATTCAAATCATTGATTCGAAATAAATAAAATAAATAGTTCAATACCTAATGGTTTTAAAATTGGAGGTGGTTAATCTATTATGATAATTGATTTGACGAAGTCACCAGGGCTGATTCTTACATTTTTGGATGCATGTGAAATTGGCCACAAGAGTCAAGCTTGAGAAGAAGACTTCAACCGACAATGAATATTTTGACACCTTAAGAAATAAATTTAGACGTTTTAAAATTAGTCTTTCAACTAATATTTTGATTAATTTATTTTTTTTTTCTCCCATCAATATTTCTCTTGCATTTTTTAAGGAGGCCGATATAGTTCAATTCCAAAAAAGGAACGTGAAGTACAACAATTTCTTGGTGAATTTAGCATATTTATAATACTAAAATAGGATGGAAGCAATCATAAATACCAATTCAATAATTCATTGATAATGTTGATAATAATACATGAAATTAATATCAAACAAGTATTGTTTGATAAGGCAATAAGAAAATCTTACTTTTTGCATAATAATTATCATTTATTGTTGTTATCAACCAGTTCTTTATTAGTTATTGTTGAATGTAAAAGAAAAATAAAGCAATTGTTCCTAATAATTCATGGACAATGTTAATACACATGAAATATCAAACAATTGCTTGATAAGGCAATAAGTAATTATTACTTTTTGAACAACAATTATTTGTATTGAGATGTAATACAAAGGACAGAAAAGAAAGCACAATTAAACAATTCTCAAATGATTTGATCAAATCCAAGATGTTAACTATACGTCCACAGTCTTCACTTGAATAAAGAAGATGCTATGTGGTCACATGCACATGGCATCATGTGTGTTGATTGAGAAAAAGGCTATAAGTGGTCAATGTAGATTGCAGACATTTTGTTTTGATGTTGTTCTTCTTTGTTCAGTGTTCAGAGAGGTGGCCTCATGTGAGCCCTAGGGTTTAGGATTAGGGTTTCCCAACTGCCACTTGGGGGGCCAGGGTGAAACCTAACCACCTTGTAGTGGTAGGACACCTGATAAGGACTAATGAGCATATTTTTTTCTATTGAGACAAGCCCTTAGGGTTTATGAGAGGACCCCCCCTTGCATGCATGGCAACCTTAATTGATAAAATAACCATCATCTCTCTCATCTCATACTACACAAGATGATCCAGAAGGATTGACAGCAACATGAAACCTATCAAGAAATTATCAAGCTATAACTGTATATGTTTGTAACCAAAGCTTGCAAGCAACTGTTTCTATGTAGTTTTAGAACATGATGTTATTGATCATGAAGATCTTTGAGAGAGAATATTGATCCTTTTGTAGGTATTGCATGTGAGAGAGAGAGAGAGATGAGATGTGAAGACTATGTAGTTTGTGCTTGTGTACAAAAGGTTAAATGTAAATTGTTGTTAGATATAGAAGTGGGATTTCATGAATTTGTGTTTCTTTCTGTTTGAGTGTTACATACCCACATGAATATTCTAACAAAAGAAAATATAGATTGTTAGTTAAATGACTGGACTGATCTTGAAGTTTTATGCTGCTTTTTTTCTTGCTAAAAGTGTTTTTGGCCAGGACACATTTGTGATCTTATATACATTTGTTCATGAATATTTAATGACTTTCTGTTTTATCACTTATTAATATATGTTTCTTTCTGTTTGAGGATTATACTTACACATAAATATTCTAATAAACGTATGAGCTGAACTGTTAACTAGCTGGTAATTAAGAACTAAGGGTTTATGCTGACTCTTTTCAAGATTTTTTCTGTCACCCAATCTGCATCTTTGTAATTGTATTGGTAGCTGGTTAAAGAAAAAGATAAGAACATGGTAAATTATTTCATCGAACTTTCAATGAGACCTGATTCCATGCACATCTTATTGATGATGATGATGATGAATTTATAACTGTGTAAAACACATTTAGATAGAGAGTTGTCAAACTTTATTAAATAAATAGGTATCAAGTTAAAATTTTAAATTAAAAAACAAAGTAAATGAATAGAAATCTAATTTAAAAAGTTTAAAAGTATTTGAATTTCTATTTCTAATTAATATTCTAATAAAACATATTATACATGTACAGATTTATATTTAAGTCTAAGTTTTATGATTGTGATGAGGTTCATATTGAGTTAAGAGTCTTAACAAAAGATTATTATTATTATTATTTTGGGGAATAAATCAAACTATCATTCCTACGTCCAAAAACTTTATACATCATGCAGATATATGTTAATAAATCAATACAAATAAGTACAACAAATTACAAAAGGATTAACTAGAGGCAAATAATTAGATGCACATAACCGCCCCAATTCACATGGCTGCCTCTTTAGAATTAATTTTTGAGCCCATTGGGCCAAACACAAAGCCCAACAATGTACTAAAATACCAAGGTGGTGGCCCTCTCCTTGATCTCATGGGAGTCTATGGGCTCTTGGTTGTTTTCTATGAATTGCTGGTGATAAATAAAAGGCTTTGGTTCCTCTAACATGGGTAGGGCCCAATTAAGGAACGAAGGAAAAATGTGCCATTTTGGGTGCCATTTATTTTTTGCTTTCAGCACCTGTAGGTTGGCCGAAAGCCTAAAAGCCGAAGGCAAAAAGAGAGTTTTGGATTGATTTTTCTTTTTATTTTATTTTATACAGAGACTTAGACTACACTTGAATCTAAGACTTCTCACAATACTTCTTTTTTTTTTTTCTTTCTGATATTGAATTCTCAATTTTTTACTACCAGAACTAGAACTAAGGGAGTTAAAATAATAAGCCTCTTGCATTGTGCAATAATAAATATTACTATAATTCCTTAATCTAAAAGAGTTTTAATTTTAGAAATAGATTATTAAAATTTTGGGTTCCAAAGAAACCAAATGGTAGGTTATTATCCACTAGCTAAGAGAGGGCATCATTAATTTCTATGCAAGATTCTAATTTTATTCTAAAGCATTGACTTGACCTTGTTGTTGGATTTGGGGTTCATTTTCAAAGTCTTCTTGCCCCCGTTGATGATGCATATGCTTTAGCTTTATGTCATTTATCGGTGAGCATGAGGAGAAACCCCCCACCCCCACCCACCATCCTCATGTGGCCCATCGATAAGCTGTTGGTTTTTTACTCTCCAATGAGCACCGGTTTGAATCTCACGAGGCGATATTTTCTCCACAGGGCTCAGAATTTTCCTATCACAGTCGAGGGAGTCAAGCTGTGTTGTGCAAGAGATTAGTATTGTAAGTCTTCTGAGATACTTCTGAGATACCTTGTATCAGAAAAAGCTACTTTTTAATTTTTATCTCGAAAACAATATAGGTAAATATATTATCATGAAAATAAAAAAAAAGTAAGCATAGAGGAGGTCCATTGCAGACATAAGATGGCCCAATAGGTCAAAAGGTTGGAAAGATGGGAGAAGATGGAGGCAGGGAGATGTCAACTCACACATGGAGATTGAAAGAGATATTAGGGCCTGTTTGTTTCGTTGCAAAACGTCGCGAGTCGTAAGTCGTAAAATGAGAATGGAAAAAATGAACTGTAGCAGAGAAAATATATGTGTTTTACGGTGTTTGTTGATAAAGTGGAGTGTAAATGGAAAAATATATTGTGTTTTACGGTGTTTGGTTGATAAAGTGAAAGTGTAAATGATAAAGTATATTGTGTTTTACGGTGTTTGGTTGGTAATGTAAAAGTGTAAGTGGAAAGTTGACCACAAAATTAACTGTAGCAGTAATTTAAATATTATAAATACTATTAAATTAAATCTACTATTACAAATTAAATTGTATTAATAAATTTGAGATAAAAAATTAATAATCTAATATTTTATTATAACAATAATATTAATAAAATGTTAGTAAAATTAGTAAAATATTACTACAATATTAACTAAATAAGTAATTATAAAATTTTAAGAAAATCTAAAGAAACTGAATAAAATTTTAAGGATACTAATAAAACATAAATATTAAAAAAATCTTAAGAAAACTAATAAAATATAGTTATAATATTATAATATTATAAAATACTTAAGATTATTATAATATTAATTTTATGATAATAATATCGTAATATTATAAAAATATAAAATTAACAAAGTAAAATATAATTATAAATTTAATAATGAAATATTATTATGATATTATTATAATGAATTATTACAATATTAACATAATAAAATATTAATATAATTTTAAAGTATATTATAATATTAATAAAGTAATTATTTATATTAAGAAATAAATAAATTAAATATATAATAATTTTATATTAAAACACATTATTGTTATATTAATAAAATATTAAATTTAAATAAAATATTAAGAAAATTGGTGTAAATATTAATAAATAATAAAGTATTAAATAGCAATATTAAATTATATATTAAATTAAAATAATAAAATAGTAAATATTAAAACAATCTTAAAAATAATAAAAAACTAAAAAATACCAGTATAAAATAATTCGGTAAGAAATTAAACACTATTAAAAATATTAAATATATTAAATATTTAATAATATTAAATTATATATTGATTATCAAGTAACTGTTTTGGCACTACGAATGTATTACAAGTAGAATTTACATGACCACAAAATTAACTGTAGCAGTTGCAAGTGGGAAAATTTGAGTGTAAAAGTGAGATTTATATGACCACAAATTTAACTGTAGCAACTGCAAGTAGGAAATGAGAGTTGTATTTTGCGAAATGTTTTGCAACGAAACAAACAGCTGAAAATGGAAAAAAGTTTTACGACTTGCGGTTTTGCGGCGTTTTGCGGGGAAACAAACAGGCCCTTAGTAGGTAATATTTCTGCATTGTGAGGAGGTTGAAATATATTGCCTACATATTTGGGCTGTTTGGATTCAAGGAATTGGGTGGAAGTGAGGAAGTGGGAAGTGTCTTTTTTTATTTCGCTGTTCATTCAAACACCAGAAAAGGAAAATGGAAAAGTTCTTTTCCTTCTCTCTTTTCTCCTTTACACAACGTTTTCCTCACTTTCAGAGTGCTACAGTTAATTTTGTGGTCATGTAAATCTCATTTGTAATAAGTTGTAGCACAACACGGTTAATTTTTTGCTCATGTAAATCTCACTTGCATTCTAATTACAGTCTAATTTTTATTTTTCTTAATTAATTTTTAATTTAATATTATTTTGCGGTCAACTTGTAGTCAACTTTTCCACTTTTACTTCCACATTACCATCCAAACACCGGAAAAGACATAACATTTTCCAAACCACACTTCCCAACAACATCCAAACACCAGAAAACTTACTAATCAATTCCCAAGTTCCAAAGGGAACTATTACCACTTCCTCACTTCTTCACTTCCTCACTTCCACCCTTAACCAAACAGCTATTCCATCACTAGTTTGTTCTACGTGCCTTCCGCACTTATTTCTATCTTTCTTTGATCGTATAATGTCACCACTTCTCACCTCTTTTTGACCTGCTACTTTGCCAAGGTGGTATGGGTCCTTCTCTTGGCTGGTTTGAACCTACCAACCTGGCCGATGTCCATTCGCTCTGTGAGAAGATTGAAGAAGTTTTCCTTTTCTGGAGCTGCTAGAAAGGCATGGGATATCTGTGCTCAAGCCGTTATCTAGTCTATCTTGATGGAGCGAAACTTGAGAATCTTTCGTCAAAAAAGTAACTTTGCAGTAGAAGCTACTCAAAGGGTGCTGTTCTACTCAGGCCTTTGGAAGAATTCTTTGTGTAACCTTGAGAGCTGTTCTGTATTATATGAGTTTTTTTTTTGTTTTTCTTTCCTGTTATGATTTCTATCATTTTTCTTTTCTTCTCCTCACTTGCTTGGTGAGGGATTATCTTTTTTTTCTCTTGTACTCTCCTTTTCCTTTCTTAATAATATTTAACTGGACTTCGATCCTGTTTTCTTTTAAAAAATTATATGTAATGTCACTGATACCGTCTCAGTGGCAAAATGTTGATTTAAGATACAATAGTTCTTAAATTCCAAATGGCTTACGATATAAGAAAAAAAAAGGGGGGAAATAAAAATTTGAGGAATATAGGAAGCTGTAGGTTAAAACAATGAGATCCATGGTTTGATGAAAAGAAAAATTAGGCAATTAGATATCAAAAGAGGACAGCAGATGCATGAATCAAAAGAAACTTTGCCTTGAGGCAAAGGGAATAAGATTTTATAGAAATATTTAGAAGCAGGGTAATTTTTTTTTCAAGGAAAGTGTCAACACCAACAATTATTCTAATTTCTTATTGTCTTCAATGATGGGACATGAATTTAGTAAAGTTTGAACCCTAGCAAACTAGACTCATTTAGCTTGTAATAAGCCCCAATATTTGTAGGTAGTGATGCTTATTATTAATTATTTTTTTTTGACAAAATTTATTAACTTTTTAGGTTATTTTTCTTGCTAAATTTAAGTTAAAATCTCCATATATGATTTTTTTTTAGACATTATCAGATGCTTTTCTCAGAAGAAAAAAAATGAAGATATAATCACTTTATTTCATTAAAGTGAATATTATAATCAAATAATTTAGTTGTACTTAATTATATTCATGTAAAAAAAAATTGTTTCTAATTCATAGGCTTATTAATTACAAAACGTTTTATGAAAAATTATCAGTTACAAAACTAGTGGAACAACCCTCCACTTGTTAATAAGAAAAAAAAGAAAGACAAAAGGGTTTGGTTCATGTATGTGAGCCACACACACATACAATAAGAGGGCCAATCACGCATTGACACGTGGATTGGAACTCTTATAATCTCTTATAATATGTTGTGAGGCCCACACAAATAACATATTATAAGAGGATCAATACACGTGTCAATGCGTGATTGGCCCTCTTATTGTATGTGTGTGTGACTCACACACATGAACTGAACCCAAAAGGTCTTTCTATTTTTTCTTGCAATATTTTAAGACTTTTTGTACATTAATTAAGTCTTGCATCCACTTTAATTTCCTTTTATAAAGGGAAAAAAAAAAATCATTTCACTTTTGGCATCAACTTTACCTAATGTCTAATGATAAGCTAGTAGAAATCATGATCTCTATCACGAAGAACAGACCCACAGTCTTTAATTTAATTTAATTAAATAGGCACAATAAAAAAGGAAAAAAAAAAGTATAAGAAACAAACTATGGGTCAAGACAAATACAGAAACAACAAAATAGAAGCCTTTTCAGGTCGATGGAACAATCTATAATTGTCCTTAGAGTCTTTCCACTTTTGGCCTAATTTGACAATCTTACAAAATTTGGAAATGATTTGCTTGTGATCGTTTGGAACAAAGGTGACGAAAATGGAATAAACTTTTGGTGAAGAGACTTGATCATCATCAAAATATCCAATTCCAAATTTTAAATCATGACATAAAAAAGATAAGGTTAAAAATGGAGATTTTTTTTTTAAATCCGTGAGAATTTTATTGAGCTCACCTAAGTAGTTTTTAATTAGCATACCTTCCTTCATGCGAAGGGTGAAGAGACGCTGCTTCAAGTAGAGCTTGTTGGTCAGGGACTTTGTCATATACAAACTCTCTAATTTGAGTCACAAACCGGCGGCGGTATCTTCATCGGCAACCTCCCGCAAAACTTCATCAGTTAGACAAAGTTGTATGACACTATGCGCCTTCATCTCGAGTTCTTTCTTTTCGTCCTCGGACATGGATTCCGGCAACTTGTCCTTACCAGACAAGACTTCCAACAAGCATTATTGCACCAAGAGAGCCAGCGTTTTGACTCTCCACAAACTGAAGTTATTTCTCCCGTCGAATTTCTCTACTTTGTATTTTGCCGAAGCCATCTCGAAACCCGCAAGAAAATAACACTAGCTCTGATACCAGTTTGTTGTAACAGTGGGCTTCTAATGTAAGAGATGGCACATATAAAGAGATATTAAACGGAAAGCAATATAAGCAAATAGAAACAAAAAAAAGGATAGAACACCAGTATTTAACATAGTTCGGTCAATATGACTTACATCTACGGGAGAAGATAATAAGAGGAATCCACTAATCAAAAAGGAGAGAATACAAGAGATTACCACTCTAATCTCACTCACCTAAGCCCAATGAAACCCACTCACTAGAGCTTAACAAAAAGAAGATAAATGACAAGAGAAAGGAGAGAATAATACAATATTTAGCAACTCTCTCGTTCTCACTTCCTTACTTTGAAATCTCATGCAATGTGACGCCTATTTATAGGCAAAAAAAACTTTGAACCCTTTATCACTTCACCCCACACATACATCAAAATTATAGGGTGGTTGAATTGATTTCATTTAGGGTGGCTAGAAATTTCATAGGGTGGCTATTGATGATTTTTAGGGTGGCTAATTGATTTTGAGAAAAAGCCTACAAAGATGACTTGATTGTTTTTATTCATTAAAGACATATCAACATTCTCAAATGTCAATAATCGAAAGGAAGTTGTCTTCCCTTTAGAAAGCTAAGGCTTACTTGTGTGTAGTTATAGCTACCATTTTTTCATCACGTAATCTTGAAAAAAGGAGCTATCCTAATCTTCTCACGTACAAGATTTGATGGCTCTGAAGTTCCAATAATTTTTAAGTTTCTAAATTTCTTTTCTTCCAAAAGTCATCATGACACAGAGAGAGACCAGCAAGTGCGTGCCAAGACAAATTCATAGAAGATATACTTTGGCTTAAAGCTTGACCCTAATGCAAGAATCTAAGACATCTAACTTATGAAAAGAGATTATGATAATCTCTATCAAAAAATTCTTTTTGACTAAGTATATATATATATAAATTAATAGATAAAGTTTAAGCACCATTGTAGTACATCATATATACTTCAAATTTTGTTTTGACAATGGATTTAGATTTTGGTTAACCTAATTAAAAACAAGTAGGAAAAAAAAAATGATTTGTTTTGGTAGGTGGTTCTAATAAATCTCATGCACTCTTATGGTTTAGGTTGTAATAGAAATTAATATATTAATTTAATGGCATTAACCTGGAATTGACTTTGTAAATCCCTTCTTAAACTGGATTAACATCATTTTAACTTGTGGAGGCAGGTTAACACGACCCATGCTAATAAAATTTTGTTTTTGTAACATAATTCCGAGTTAAATTCTCTTGACCTGTGCTTTAACCCCTCGCCAAATGACACCTTTAGAATTAACTGACTCAAATTCAATCAAATGAACACAATTTGAGCAAATGAGAAAAAGGTAAAACTTTAAATAAATTTGAATCTAAAACTCTAATAAAACTTTATTACTTTTGATTCAGCGGGTTTTAGACCTATTAATCACCCCCATTAATCACCGTAACAAATTGATATCAGAACCAGATTAATGGTTCTAGAGCAATCAAAATGACAAAATGAATACATACTTAAGCTAATTATTGGTGAAACTTTTTTGTAGCAAGAGATCTGGCGTTCAAATCGCAATCAAATCCTAAAATTTCCAAAATAAATAGTCACTCCTCTCCATGTACTAACTGGGTTCGCATTCGGCCCAAGATTAGTTAGGAATGAGCCCAATCTGGGCCCAATAATCTGGCCCAAATGGAGATCCATGGCCGACCAAGGTCAGCTCCCTAACAGGCAAAATGTAATATGATATTATTTTGTTAAGGATAATTAATTAACTAATTTATATACTTTGATTATGGACCGAGTCAATGGGATTAAGTCTACGCATAGATCTTCTGCAATTTTGTTCCACTTACGTCATACGTGGAACAATTTTTCAAACTTAATTCAGTTGATTTGACCTTAATTACTACGCACCTTTGAACTACATTTTTGCTCTTTTCCTCCTTTCAGTGCCTCTTATGCGGGATCTCGTTCTAACACCCACGAATCTGAAGATTTTCAGGTAGAAGTTGTGTTAGAATCTATGAACACGACACTCGAATCCACGAGTAAGAGATAACAACTCGAATCCACGAGCAATTTGAAGAGAATTCTCATTTTTATTAATCAAAATTCGATAAAAGATGATTACAAATAAGAATACAAAAGCCTATTTATATGCTTACAAAAAATACTATTTCTACTAAGAAACTATATCTATCTCTAAAAGAAAACAAAAAAAATTAAAAGAGTCCTAATCTCTCTAGATAATCTAAATTCAAAATAAAGAAACACAACTTAAATTAGAGTCCAAATTGAATCCAAAAATAAAATCCATATTAAACTCAGAATCCAGCAGATGTTGAAATTAAATTGATTTAATGCGGAATAATGGCCATGAATCAAGAATCAATTACATCTCAAGGGAATCAAATTCATGTAATTAACTTAATACATGATACATACCTGAAGCCATTGATTGAGATGAAGGTTGAAGATCCTTGTGATGTATGGAAGAAGTAGACCCTTGTCCTTCGCTTTGATTCCTGCAAGACCTAATGCAAAGGATCCTCTTTTCTCTATCTCCTTTTCTTTTCACAAAACCCCTTTTTTCTTTTCTGATGGAGAGAGTCTCAAAAAATGAGCGTGAGTTTTGTTTTCTTTACAGGAGGAGAAAAGTGGGTCGCACATTTGCACATAAGTCCCTTGAAATAAACCTTCCATCATGGTACCCTTTATATTTCAAGAGACCATATAAATATATAAATGTGACTATAATATGGGCATCCTTAATATCAGTCAACTTTAATAGGAATCCAATGCAAATAATCAAGGTTAAGTGGGCCACCTTTATATGAGATTAACATTCTCCCAATTGGACCACTAACCGATTAGGTTAAAACTTTAGAAAACAAATAAAAGAAAAGACTCATTTGAAAATCATTTTGACTCCATTGGATTCCATACTGAAAAAACTTGACACGTGATCACGAATTAAAAAACGACAACTGATAAGTCCAAATATGAAATACCGTAATACTGCAATTAGTTTGGACTACCAATGCGAGTCATAGCGGTTATACAACATCCACGTCATACTCCCTTCTATGTACCACAACATTGATAACCCTTACTAATTGAGTTCATAACCAAAATGACCCCTGTAATTGTCTTGTAAAGATATTTCCTGTTTAACAAACATCCATACATAATATGTGCACACATAATTGGATAACAGGAAACACAGAAACAGAACTTTTATTTGTACAATAATGTCAATTACATAAGTACCAAAATACACATTTACAGATTGCCCAAAAGACCCATTCTTATAACATGTTCCTTGAATGTCTTTGGAGGCAATCCCTTTGTCATTGGATCAGCAACCATTAAAGTGGTACTTAAACTTACAATTGACACTTTCTGTTTCTCAACTCTTTCTCTAACCACCGAGTACTTAAGTTCTATATGTCTAGAACCATTAGAGTACTTACCATTCTTAGAGAAGAATACGGCTGCTGTATTGTCACAATATATCGTCAGCGGCCTGGCAATAGAGTCAACTACACCAAGTGCTGAGATAAAATTCCTTAGCCATAATGCATGATTTGTGGCCTCAAAACAAGTTATGAACTCAGCCTCCATCGTGGATGAAGCAATAATGGACTGCTTCACACTCTTCCACGAGATTGCCCCACCTGCTAGCAAGAAAATAAATCCTGAGGTAGACTTCCTGCTATCTGGGCAACCACCAAAATCTGAGTTTGAATAGCCGATCACCTCCAACTGATCTGATCTCCTGTATGTGAGCATATAGTCCTTTGTCCCTTGAAGATACCGCATAACCTTCTTAGCCAACTTCCAGTGCTCCATTCCTGGATTGCTTTGGTATCTTCCCAACATCCCAACAGCAAAGCTGATATCAGGCCTGGTACAAGTGCTTGCATACATCAAGCTCCCAACAGCTGATGCATACGGAACTTTCTGCATTTGACCCTTTTCTAAGTCATTTCTGGGACACTGGCTACCACTTAATCTGTCACCCTTCTGAATGGGTGCAGGACTGACTGAACACATTTCCATATGAAATCTTTCCAAGACTCGATTGATATACCCTTTCTGAGACAATCCTAGCAATCCTTGAGATCTATCCCTGAAGATCTCTATGCCAATAACATAATTTGCCTCACCCATATCAACCATCTGAAAATTCTTGGTAAGATAGCTTTTAGTTTCATACAGCAAACCAAGATCACTACTGGCTAACAAGATGTCATCTACATACAGAATCAGAAAAATAAACTTGCTCCCACTGATCTTTAGATATATACACTGATCAACAGTGTTTTCTGTAAATCCAAAAGAAGTAATGGTATCGTTAAACTTTATATACCATTGCCTGGAAGCTTGTTTAAGTCCATATATATATTTCTTTAATTTGCAAGCCAAGTGTTCTTGTTCTTTAATTGCGAACCCTTCAGGTTGCTCCATGTAGATATCCTCATCCAAATTTCCATTTAGAAAAGCAGTTTTCACATCCATTTGATGTAACTCCAAATCATAATGAGCTACAAGTGCCATAATGATTCTAAGAGAATCCTTCTTTGATACTGGAGAGAAGGTCTCTGTATAGTCAATGCCTTCTTTCTGAGTGAAACCTTTGGCCACAAGTCTAGCCTTATATCGTTCGATATTGCCTTTAGAGTCGCGCTTGGTCTTAAAGACCCATTTACACCCGACTTTCTTACAGTTATAAGGCAATTCAACGAGATCCCAGACTTGGTTTTGGTCCATAGATTTCAACTCATCTTTCATAACATCAACCCATTTACTAGAATCATTGCATTCTATGGCTTGTGAAAATGAAACTGGATCTTTATTAATCCCAATATCATAGTCAGATTCCTGTAGATATACCACATAATCATCTGAAATGGCAGATCTTCTTTCCCTTTGAGATCTTCTCAAAGCTGCCGGTTGTGGTGGTTCTACAATATTTTCAATGGGAATATCCTCATGGAGTGGTGAACCAACATTAACTTGTTGTTCTGGTATCTCAACTTGATGATCAAGCTGAGGGACAACAATTTCTCTTGAAAGAAAGGGTATTGGGATATTTACCCTTACC
This sequence comes from Agave tequilana, assembly GCA_038442645.1. Lineage (NCBI taxonomy): Eukaryota > Viridiplantae > Streptophyta > Magnoliopsida > Asparagales > Asparagaceae > Agave > Agave tequilana. Next base: position 201,936 of record JAVJIF010002978.1, read on the forward strand.
ACTTCAAGATCTACCTTTCTTGGTTCAGTTCTCCCACTAATTTCACCATTTTTCAGGAATCTGGCATTACCAGTTTCAACTATTCTTGTACTATGGTTAGGACAATAAAATTTGTATCCCTTAGACTTATCTGGATAACCAATGAAATACCCAGATATTGTTTTTAAGTCTAATTTCTTTTCTTGTGGATTATATATTCTAGCCTCTGCTGGACAACCCCAAACATGTAAATGTCTTAAACTAGGCTTCCTACCAGTCCACAACTCAAAAGGAGTTGTTGGGACAACCTTACTAGGAACCCTGTTTAAGATATACATAGCAGTCTTTAAGGTTCATTCCACAATGAATTGGGTACATTAGAGAAGCTCATCATGCTCCTAACCATATCCATAAGTATTCGGTTCCGCCTTTCAGCAACACCGTTCTGCTGAGGCGTACCTGGCATTGTGTATTGAGCACAAATGCCATGCTTTTCTAGAAATTTGGCAAATGGACCAGGATGTTGTCCTGATTCGTCATATCTACCATAAAATTCACCACCTCGATCTGATCTTATGATTTTAACCTTTCTATCTAATTGTCTCTCGACTTCTGTAATGAACACCTCTAGGATGTCAACAACCTGAGACTTTTCATTAATTAGATACACATAACCATAACGTGACAGATCATCTATAAAGGTAATGAAATATCTCTCTCCAGTAAAACATGGAATGGAGAGTGGTCCGTAAATATCTGTATGAATTATTCCAGGAGTTCTTTACTTCTTGTGGCACATTTCTTAGTGTGTTTGGTTTGCTTTCCTTTTATGCAATCCACACACACATCAAAATCAGTGAAGTCTAGGCTATCCAAAATCCCAGTTTTCACTAATCTTTTATTCTATCCCTGGAGATATGCCCCAGTCGTCTATGTCACAAGATTGAGGATTTTTCATTTATTAAGCCACGTTTTATACCAACATTCGAATGCAGAGATAATAAAGATTGTGCAAACTCATCATTCAATGAAATTTTATATAAACCATCACATAAAATTCCATGTCCAACTGGAATTGAATTATACATTAAAGAGAGTTTTCTACAACTAAACAAAACAGAATATCCAAAAACATCTAATTTGGATAATGACATTAAGTTTCTTGAAATCGAAAGTACATAAAAAGTATCCTCAAGATCCATTTGATGACCCGTCTCTAAGAGTAGTCGATAAACACCAACATATTCGACCTCCACTTTGAGACGGTTCCCCATAAAGACGAATCTCTCACTTTCCTTCGGTTTCCTGGTTGTAAGGAATCCCTGCATTGAATTAGTTATATGAGTTGTGGCTCCAGAGTCTATCCACCAAGCATTAGAAGGAACTTCAGCAAGATTTGATTCATAACATACAAAAGAAAGATTTGTACCTTTCTTTTCGAACCAAGTTTTCCTCTTGTTGCAGTCCTTCTTCACATGTCCTTTTCTGCCACAGAAGTAGCATTTGACAGTGAAAGCTTTTCTATGACCTTGGCTACTTTCCCCATGGTCATTTCCTTTCTTTGATGGAAATCTCTTACCTCTTTCATATTTACTTTTCTTATGGATACCTCCTGAAGTTACTGCCAATACTGAGTGTTGTCCTTCTTGCCTCAGTCTCACTTCCTCTTGAACACACATACCAGTTAGCTCATTCAAGTTCCACTTATCCTTATGAGTATTGTAGTGGATCTTGAATGGCCCAAACTGAGAAGGAAGCGAGTTGAGGATGAACTGTACCAAGAAGGACTCATCCACTTTCATTCCCAGTGATCCTAGCTTAGCAGCCTTATCAGACATATTTAGAATGTGTTGTTGAACTCCTCTATTACCATCATATTTCATGGTGGTAAGTTCAGCCATAAGGGTGCCGGCTAATGACTTATCTGCAGACTTAAATCGGTCTTTAACCGCACTTAATAGTTCAGATGCTATAGTTGTAGGAGGGAGTGAAGTCTTGATGTTATTAGCTATGGTCATCTTTATGAACATGAGACTGAGTCTATTAGACCTTTCCCAGCTTTGGCATGGCTGACCTGTTCTGCTGTACTCTCAGCAGTTACTTCATCAGGTTTATCAACTATTAAAGCCATGTCTAGGTCCAAAACACCCAGTGTAAACTGTACATGTTCAAACCACTCTGAGAAGTTTGTACCATCCAAGGCCGGAATGCTGGTGGCATGAGTGTGAAGTGAAGTAGGGACGTTCACTGAAACATAATAGGACAAGCTCACATTAATGCCTCGAATCAATACAAGTTTTAAATTTAATTAAGATGAACTATTGATATCACTTTGATTTCTCCTTGGGCAAAACCTAAGCATATCTAGTGTTCACTCTTTAGGTGAGAACTTTTATCACCTATGTAGGTCTAATATAATTTATGTCACTTAGTTAGTAAGTCATGTTACCTTTGGGTATCCAATTCCACACCACTAAGTTACATAAATTATACTACCCTATCCGGTTCATAATTATTTGAAAGAGATTTTCCTTTGGGCCAGTCCCAATCTCCTAACTAGAACCGCCATCGAGAATATTATTGTCTTTTATGTCTTCCTCATTGACAAGTCTTTTATGTAGTTGTATATTCATAAGTTTTACTAACATAGGTCACTTTGGCAACTACTAAATCAATAAGCCTTATGAATACAAAACTAACCAATAATATTCTCTAATCTTTTATTTGAGTAAAGCCATAATACCTCAATACATTACTTGACCAAGCATCAATCAATATTAACACAACAACTTAAATGTGTAACATACTTTAATGATTGATTATATTAGACCATTAGTCGACTACAAGGAAATACTAGTCGACTAAGGTCAAGTTAAGTCGACTATAGGTTTAGGTCTAGTCGACTAGGGCAAGGAAAAGTTAGTCGACTATACCCTATAATTAGTCGACTATAAAATTTGTCAGTCAACTACAAATATTATTAGTCGACTCCTGAATCCAACAGAGAGTTCTCAACTTTCGGGTCACTGAATTAGTCGACTTGGAAAATATGATTAGTCGACTATAACCTAATTAGTCGACTAGTCATAAAATCAACTAAAAATCTAGTCGACTCCTGCAGCAAACAGAGACTTTCAAACTCTCTGGAAAAGAGAATTAGTCGACTATAACATATTACTAGTCGACTAATAGTCGACGAAACAGTTATCTAATTGCAGTTCCTGTTCCGACGAATTAATCAAAAAATTAGGGAAAATTAGGGTTTCTTAATCCTGAATTTTGATCCTTATTAATTGCATAATTAGAGGAATATGAACATGATTTTAGGGCTATTAAATCCTCTATTAAATTCTACAATAACAGATCAAAAATTCGATTTTTTATGAATCGATAATCAAAACCCTAACCTTCCTTAATCCCTAAATCCAAGATGTATTGATTCTTTAAACACGGCTCTGATACCAAATCTTGGAAATTAAATGATTTAATGCGGAATAATGGCCATGAATCAAGAATCAATTACATCTCAAGGGAATCAAATTCATGTAATTAACTTAATACATGATACATACCTGAAGCCATTGATTGAGATGAAGGTTGAAGATCCTTGTGATGTATGGAAGAAGTAGACCCTTGTCCTTCGCTTTGATTCCTGCAAGACCTAATGCAAAGGATCCTCTTTTCTCTATCTCCTTTTCTTTTCACAAAACCCCTCTTTTCTTTTCTGATGGAGAGAGTCTCAAAAAATGAGCGTGAGTTTTGTTTTCTTTACAGGAGGAGAAAAGTGGGTCGCACATTTGCACATAAGTCCCTTGAAATAAACCTTTCCATCATGGTACCCTTTATATTTCAAGAGACCATATAACTATATAAATGTGACTATAATATGGGCATCCTTAATATCAGTCAACTTTAATAGGAATCCAATGCAAATAATCAAGGTTAAGTGGGCCACCTTTATATGAGATTAACAGCAGAAACTCAATAAGACTGTCGACAGTGCTGTCGACTGCACTGTAAACTCCTGACTATTTGTAAAAACCTGTAAACTGCAGCCTGTTGACAGCTGAAAATGGCTGTCGACAGCTCGGATTGATTATCGATAATTGAAACTCAAAATTGGCCAACTGTCTTGATTTTCCTCCAACGTCACCCTCTCTTTAATCTTCCTTCTTTTTTTATTTGTTTGTTTATTTGTCAATTTGTTTTTTTCTACCCAGTTAAAGCATTCGAGCCACAACCTATAATTTATAATTAGTTACTAATTAATTTTAATTATAGCATTAGTTCGTTAGGCAACTCCCATTTTAAATACAACTTTCTTACAAATAATGTTATACTTTTAGTGGAATTCTAACCTTCTCGTCTGCGCTAGAAATATTAGTGAGCAGTTCCACAAATTTAACATCCTGTTATCTTTTAAACGGTTCTAGTTCAATCTGTCTGCAACCAACACTATATCTTTCTTGTATTTACTCAGAACTATTTCGTATTTTAAAAAAAATCATAATGGTAGACGATTGTACATATAGATTTAGGGTTTGGTTGTCGTAATTGACCGTAATTCGTAAGTCGTAATTGATAAATTATTTTACAGTTGTAAATGAGTTACATGCATGTAAGTTTTACGGTATTTGGTTGGTAATATAAAGTTAAAAGTGGAAAAGTGTATTGTGTTTTATGGTGTTTGGTTGTCGTAATGTGTAAGTCGTAAGTTGAAAAGTTGACCACAAAATTAATTATTTGGTGATTTAAAAAGTTTTAATATTGCAAATAAATACTAAAAATGTTAAATATTAAAAAAATTTAATATTAACATAAAAAATAATACAAATTTGCATGACCACAAAATTAACTGTAAGTGAGCTGTAAATGAGTGATAATTGAGTTGCAAGTGAGTGGTAGTTGAGTTGCGTAAGTATTTTACGAATTACGGTTCAAACAAACACTATAGTTGTAATTAGATTGTAAGTTATTTATGAATTACGGTCTTCTACGGCCTTTTACGTCCAAACAAACAGCCCCTTAGATTGCCCACAAATCCTAACATAGATGAAAAGATTTTGTTGGAGGAAAAATATGAATGGATTGTGGTGATATTAATATGATCAACATTTTATTTGAGAATAACCTTGTATCAGTACAGTTCTCCGTGTTTCATTAAAAAGCTTTTAACGAAAACATCCCAACCAACAATCATACAACAGATGGACCTCATAAAAAATCTGCACATACAGGTGATGGAGGTAAACAAAACAAAGACACAAAAAGCAATATGCATGGCAAACAATCATTAACATCAGATTTTCCCTGAGAAAAAAATACAAGTAACACGAGATAACACCATATAAAGATGACACCTGAAAGGGAAAAGGAAAAAAAAAATATTTGTCTCTTCATGTTTCAAAAATTCAATAATCACACTTCTCACGTAGCTAGCAACGTTTCTCAATGGTGTCTTTGACCCCTTCTGGCTCTTAACTCAAAGATGTGACGACCATGGTCAAAACAATAATAATCTTAATTTCTAGGTCAATTAAAGGACTCCCTCTACCTCTATAATAGTCTAATCTAATCTTAATTAATTATAATTAACTAATCCGAACATATTCTTCTTCCCTCAAATCCCAAACCTGTATAAACCTCTCACCTTCTTCTCTCTTCTCACTCAAAACAAAACACCAAACCCTAACCCTACTTTCTCACTGCATGATCTCCTCTCAAACCCTAACCTCATCACCACCAACAAGGAGAAGAGTGCTGCCATGGCTCGAGGAAGGCGAAACCGGGCACGAAAAGGCAGCGTGCCCGTGCTTGTGGGACGCAGTGACGAATCCTTGGAGAGATTTCTTTTGAATGTTAACATGTTGAAGGATCTGTACATTGTTGAATTACTTGAAATTGCTGCAGATGAGTTTGGGTACAGGCAAGAAGGACTGTTGAGGATCCCCTGCGACGTCGATCGATTCCGGCGGGTGGTTGAAACCCTAAAAGATGATTGTTGATGAAGAAGAAAGAAAGAATGTAATATATATATATGATTTATTGAATTATATTTGATTAATTTGTTGATGATGTGGATGCACAAGTTTACAAGTTCTTGTTATGGGCCCTAGTTTTTTTGGTAACGTTGGGTACAAGAGATTTTTTTATTGTGACCTTTTACCTACAGAGATGTTATATTATTAATGCTATAACTCAAAAATCAAAATGCTAAAAGAGAATTAATATCCGATAAACAGATAATAATACAAGTTTTTTCTTTTCATTTTGCTAATTTTGAGGTGTGAATTTGGGTTATCCTGAGAAATCCTTTGGGGAATTTCTGATTTCTTTAATTAGTTAATTCTAAGGAATTGGGAATTTTTAATTATTTTGATTAAAAATCCTTCAAAATAACGCTAATTTCCAGGAGTTATGATTTTTTTTTATCATTTGTACACTTACTCGTTATGAAAAGCAATTAATTAAGTGATCAATCATATAATATATTCAAATCAGGAATTCTAAATTAATTAATCATTTCCAATCAAATAATATTTTTTAGTAAAGCAAATCGAATTAAGACTCGTATTATATATACACACAAATTGATCCTTAAAAGAAAATATATTAGTTATCAACATATCAAATTACCTATTTTAGTAAACTAGACGATTCTCTAAATTTCCAAAACTTTTGCATTTCCAAATTTTAGAAAGAGACTTTGTTATAAATTCAAGAAAGTAAGATCAAAAGCATTAAAAAAAATGGTGACAACGGCAATGATAACAGCAAGAGAATCCAAGAAAAAAGTAATTTTTTTTTCAAAGAAAAGGTCTGATGAAGCTAGTAAACCATGGAGGCCGTCTCTTGTGGAGATTTTGTGGTTTAATTTGATAAAATTTGAAGTTTGAAACTTAATTAGTGATTACTGATGATACAGTGTTGATGATTAAGATCTTGAAACTATCTAATTTGCTTAAAATTGAGCAGAAGTTTATCGTATTAAGAAGAAGGTAGGATTAAATTACTTGATGTTGAGTTTTGGTCCTTGATTTGGTTTCTAATTGTAGTAAGTGATGCATGGATAAAAGCCTAGATGCTTGTAGATGAAGGATGTAAAGAGGACGTGATTTTTTGAACTTATTATCTCAATTTATTTTTTTTTATTTTTTTACTATAGTTTTTCTAATGATGTGGATTGTTAAGCAAGCACATGAGTTAACAAGTGCTTATTAAAGGCCATAGTTTTTGACAAAGGAATTAGGGAACGGATATTGTCACCTATCACTTTGACAAAGGCACCTATCAGATTAACTCATCCACCAAAGTGATTAAGGCACCCATCAAATTTTAAAATAACCAAATTATCTTCTCCCTGCTTCTTCCTCCTTCTTTCCAGATCGGCCAACTCCAGCTGAACAGATCGATCTCTGTTCGGTTAGAGTTGGCCGAACAAAGATTTTGAGGGTGCAAGCGAGAGAAGAAGGATGAAGAAGAAGAAAGGGAACATTTTGAACTCCCATAAGTTAAATCTGTCAAACAAATTAATAACATTTTCGTAATTTTTGTTGGTGTTTTTATCAATTTTGTGAGTGACAATATCCGTTCCCAAGGATTAGAGACCTAACTAGCTACAGTGAACAAGCGCGACGGTGACTAATTAAGGCGGCTCACCTTACAATTAACATCTTTCTAAAAATAAATAATAAAAAATAAAAAATAAATAAAACACTCACAAATTAAGATATCTTTATTTGTTGTTACGGAAGTCTAAAATAGATCAAATGTAAGTTAATCTCTAATTAAAATATTATTTCGTCTGAATCCATAGGCTAAGCATGGGACGAGGATTGGGCTGAGCCGAGTCTGAATCAGATTGAATCGAACCGATTTAGTCGGGCTTGGAGTCTTTTCTTGCAGTAGAAGCCGTAGCAAATTGGTTGCAGCTCAAACTGGAGGATTTTGTAATCTCGTTTCAGAATACGTCCAATCAGTTTTTTACTTTAATAATCAAAGAGTTTATAAAATGTGCATTTTATGCATTGCATTTTATGTTTTCGTTAAAGCTCTTTTTAATGAATCGCCGCGAGATTTTTCCTCCTCGATTCTTACTCAAAAAATAAAATAAAATACAGAAGACCTAAAATACAGATGTAACTTTAGGATCCCGTCGAACTCGAATCTAGAATATTCCTTTTGAATTAGGTTGTGTGAAGGAATCCGATATGTTTTTTTTTTTTTTTCAGGTTTGGATCCAATTATTCTCATTTAATTCAAATTTAGTTTCCTGTAAAATACTCATACTCCCGTATTCGAATTTGAATCTATATTAATCCTACATAGATCCGATCCCAATCTGACCTGGTTACAACCCTAATTGAGATAACACTAAATCAAATCTATCAATATACTAATCCTTTTTTTTTTTTTGAGAAAAAACGGTGAACCTGTTAGATTTCCGGTGCTTCCTTAAATAAACGGAGAACTCGATATAAATGATTCTATATCACTTAAAAGCTAACATGATTGCACCCTTGATTGTAATATCCAAGCCTTTCCCTCCACTCTCTAATTAATCTATATAAGTCTAATAAACAGGCCCCCAATTGAACAAAAAATAATTAGGGGATGATCTCACTTAATTTGTTAACTAAGCTGATTAAGCATGATGATGAGGACATTGAGGAGGACAACAACTGTCACAAAACCATTGGCCTTTCTCCCTGTCTTAAATCTGACTCAGCTTCCCCCTATAAATAAAATAACTATATAATTATATGCAAACAAAGTAGAAATCAGTCAAATTTCAAAATCTAATCTCAAACCCCTAATCTAATCCTGCAGCTGAATCCGGTCAAAATGTAGTAACACATTCACACTCTTTCAACGCCCAACTCTTGTTTGTCAAACTTAACGACTACTCTTCTTACTTCTTGCTCTCTCTTCCTCTCTCTGTATAAACTCCCCTAGGGTCTCCGTTTTGCCTTCCAAGTGTTCTTAAAGATCTCCGCGTCGTCATCTACGGGCAATTCGTTGATTGTCCGAGCCCGTGCGAGGAGGAGGAAGAGCCCATTGCAGTGCATAAAGAATAAGTTTTGGTGACCATTGGAAGAAGTGATGATTGGAGAGCAGGGATTCAGTTCATACGTGTGAGCCACTCACAAATGCAATAAGAAGAACAATCCCATGATGACACATGAATTGACCTTAGATCTTATAATCTCTGATAGTATGTGTGTGAGATCCATACGCATATTATATTTATAAGAGAGTTAATACCCGTGCTAACATGAAATTGATCCTTTTATTATATGTGCGTGTGTCTCAAGCATATGAGCCGCACCGAGTAGAGAAAAGGTTTTGCTAACTTACAAGTCTAATAACCCAATCAGATGAAAAGAGTGCGAGCTACCTGCTAAGCAAGCAAGCAAGCATTGACCCAAGAATCCGAGTCGGACATGAAGTCAACTGAACTGTTACCATACGAGTGGCGCCGCGCCCCCTCGTCAACCTCTGACTCAAATTCCACCACCAACCATACGCAAACAAATTAACACAAGGAAATCAAACTCAGAATCTTCTCAAAACTCCAATCCTACTACTCCGGTCAAAAATGTAGAATAATGTCAACGCCGAATTCTTGTACTCCTGCTGCCTCTCTGGCCCCCCCCCCTCTCTCTCTCTATAAAAACTCCACGCGATCTCCATTTTGCCTACCAAGTGTTCTCAAAGGTTCTCGCATCCTGGGTCTGCGGGCGATTTGTCGATCATCGGAGCCCGTGCAAGGAGCGAGAGCTAGCCCATGGCAACCCCAAAGGCTATGTCCGGTGATCGTCGTCGGAGCAGGTGATGATGGGAGAGTAGAGAGGTTCATGGTGCACGTGAGGTCTTCAAGGAGCCATGGATGGTTGAGATGCTCGAGAAGGCGGAGGCCGAGTTCGGGTGCCGGCAAGAGGGGGTGCTGAGGATCCCTTGTGACGTTGACAAGTTCAGGGAGGTGATCAATGGCCGGGCAAAGTCGAAGGGTAGTAGATGATCATGCATGCAGGCATCCATAAATGAAGAAACATATGATTGGCTAGGGTTTTATGTTGAATATTGTGTTTTTCGGGTGTAATTCTTTTCTTTTATTTTGTAAATATGAACATTACGGTAAAAACAGTTTGACTTGGATCATGGCTCTCAAATCTTGTGTTGTCTTCATTTGGAGAGTTTTTGGGATTTTTTTTTTAATTTGTTTTAAGGTTTTCTTACCCACTAATTCCTTTGTGTTATTAATGAAGGGGTCTTTTAGGGGACAATTAGGAGCGGAGATAATATGTATTTATAATTCAACCTAAAACTCATGATGCTGACATGCACCGGCACGAAAAGAAGTGTCCTCTTACAATATCTGTGACTCATCACGCATGAGCCGAATCTCTCGGTGTCGCCCGGAAAAGCTCTGAAGGCGGGCTGGCGACACCCCGTGGGCGGCGGGTGAACTCGCTCCACATGCAGCTGTGGAAGGAGCTCGATCTGTATGTTATTTTTTTAAATGAATTCAAAGCTATACAAAAGGCAAAAAGAAATTTTTGATTCAGATTAATGTGATGAGGAAGACAGCAGAAAGGAGCAATTTTTAACGGCAAGATTCAATCTTGGGAACTCAGCGAGTGGCGGCGGGGATGAGGGTGACGAGGGCGACGGTAGCCCCGCCGCAACCTATCCGGCCGAGTTTGGTCTGGACGACGTCGACGAGGGTGAGCATGAGGATACCGCACCGAAGACGGAGCCTGCGGCTGAGACGAGGATTCCGACGTCGAGGGCGGCGCAGTTGACGCGTGCGGATGGACTGCTTGAGGCAGAGGGCGACGAGGGAGGAGAAGGATAAGACGTGGAAGGAGACCATGGACTCGGCGAGAGGCGGAGCAGTCGCGGAGGTGACGGCGGTGGGGTCGGAGGGGTTCCACGCGAGGCCTACGAAGACGGCTAAGGTGAAGAGAGAGTTGACGGTCACGATGCTGTCAGGGGGCGTGATGTGGATGCTGGTGCCGCCGTTGCCGTTGCCGTTGCCCGTCGTCGGAGACGGCGTAGCTATCGGGGTCGTTGGGTTGGTAGTGATGGTGAATTTCTCCTTCCATTTTGTTTCAAAATCTCTCCTTTTCTTTGTCTTTTTTGAGTTGGGGATTTGGGAATTGGGTAGCTTAGAACTCAGCAGTGAAATGAGAGAAGACAAGACAGTAGGCTGATGTAAGATTCCAACAGCTCAGCTTACACGATCCGGTCATTTTTAGCTAATTCTTCACATGTTATTAATAAGAATTTTTTTTTTTCTTTCATAAACTCCAAATTTAAACCATCCATTAAGTTAGGGGACAAATCTGTTTGGTCTACTGAAAACAAGAAAAATATATGGGATTTTATGGGGGAAAAAACAGTTTAATTCCTTTCTTAAGCAACCAAGAATACAATAAATTATGTTATTTCTTTAATTGAAATTTAGATGATAAAACAAAACATATGAGAAAAATTTGCATGTTTCATAAATTCGGAATCGAAATCCACCCCATTCTAATTATTTCTTTAAGAGACGTTGACAACCGATTGCACACTAGAAGCGCTATTTTGTGCTTTCCGATCTTTGAAAGCCTGACACCATCACTAGATGCTGAGACTTATTTTATAGGTAGATGCATAAAAGAAATTCAGCTAAAAAACTTAAATTAATAGGTAGAGGATCCAAATAAATTATTTGAAACTAGATGATCACAACTATTATCTGATACCAATTTATCTTCATGTTTGGAGCAGGAGTGACGAATAGGATTGATCGAGAGATATGTTGCACCGAGGTTGTCACAGAGAACTATTGGGAGAGATTGCGGAACTCCAAGCTCACGAAGTAATGACTGCAACCAAACGACCTCTGCTGCAGCATTGGCCACGCCCCTATACTCTGCCTCAGTGCTAGATCGTGTTACAGTACACTGCTTCTTCGAGCTCCAAGAAATGAGATTTGTAACAAGAAAAACACAATAACCACTGGTAGATTTTCGATCATTGATCGACCCTGCCCAATCTGCATCGGTGTAAGCAGTAAGCTGTACAGAAGAATGACGAGAGAAAAAAAGGCCATGTTGAATGGTAGATTTGAGGTAACGGAGGATCCATTTTACAGCGCTCCAGTGCTCATCGGTTGGAGCTTGCATGAACTGAGTGACCTTGTTCACCGAGATGGCAATATCGAGTCTGGTAAAGCTTAAATATTATAGAGGCCCAACAGTACTTCAATAGACAAAGGGGTCAGAGAGAGACTTGCCAACAATCTTGGATAGCTTACAGGGAGTGGCCATAAGCGAGCTAACAGGCTTGACACCATCCATCTTGAGTCGGAGAAGCAAGTCACGGATGTACTTCTGTTGAGAGAGAAATAGACCTGAAGGTGTACGATGACACTCCACGCCCAAGAAATAGTGCACTGGACCGAGGTCTTTTAATGAGAACTCCCAGCCTAGTTCTTGAATAAGACGAGTGACAGCCCGTGAGTCTTTACCTGTGATGATGATGTCGTCCACATTGATAAGAACCAGAAGAAGATCTGTCCCGACCCGTCGGAGGAAGAGAGACGTGTCAGACTTGGAGCCCACAAAACCCAATGTGACTAGATAACTGCTGAGGCGAGAAAATCAGGCCCGTGGAGCCTGTTTGAGGCCATAGATACTTCGGTGAAGCTTGTATACATGATTAGGATGAGCGGGATTGATGAACCCCGAAGGTTGTTCCATGTAGACCGTCTCAGTAAGAAAACCCTGTAAAAATGCATTATTCACATCCAACTGTCGAATAGACCATCCCTTGGAGACGGCCGGACTGCACACAGTACTGACAGTGGTCAGTTTGATGACCGGACTGAATGTCTCACCATAGTCTAATCCTGATTGTTGATGAAAACCCTTGGCCACCAGACGGGCCTTATACCTGTCAACAGAACCATCAGATTTATGTTTTAACTTGAAAACCCATTTACAACCAACTAGATTCATGGTAGGGTGGTATGACACAAGGGACCAGGTTTTATTCTTAAGTAAGACATTCATCTCAGTGTCCATTGCCTAGCGCCACTTGGGATCTTTAGAAGCTTGCGTGAAACATGTGGGTTCAACAGGAGTGGTGGTCAAGTTAGCCATGAGACAGGTAAGCATGGGATACCGGGTGGCTAGCCAGACTTTTGGTGTTCTGGTGTTTTCCTGTGTTCTGGTGAGCATATGGTGGGTCCTGATAGGAGGGGGACTGGGAGAGCCTGAGGATGAGGACGAGGAGAAGGACTCATCGGCGGGTGCTGGTGGAGGTGGTGGAGAAAGAGTATGTGATGGAGGTGGTAGTGGAGGAGGAGAAGAGTCAATGGTGGGACCCTCATTAGAAGAGGGGACTGAAACAATGGAAGATAAAGAGGCATGGAGATGGGGATCGGTGGTGAAGGCGTGGAGTGAGGGGAGAGAGGGAGGGCTGAGGAGAATGGAAAGGAAAGGAAGATTCATCGAACACAACATCCTGAGAGATGTAAATACGACCAGAGGGGACATGCTGTAACGCCCCGACCCCACGGATACGGGGACGTCACTGCGACGTATATACGTAGGCCAGAAAATGCCCTCACGTATATACGCTAAGCATAAAAGTACAACAAGGATCAGAGTACACGACAAAGCGTGGTATTCATACAAATGCCAACACAAGAAGTACACATACAAAGTTATCACAGGATATTATAAAGTATTACACATTACATGTGTATTACATCATAACCAAGTCCAAAAGAAATATATACAATTATGTATACAAAAAGCTCACAAGTAGACAGAAGATCTCGTGAGTCAAAAGGTAAGTCTGACACGAGGGGACTGGAACTAGTCCGCCTGCTCACTAAGGTAAGCTTGGTCCTCTGTGGATGGCTCCACTTCGTTCCAAGTTTCGGAATCTGAATGTGCAAATCCAAGGAGTCAAGACACATAACAATAAACAAACTATAGCCAAGTGGCTAAGGGACATGAATAAGGGAAGATGAAACAGTTATAAGGAATATCAACTAACAAGTATGAAGAGCATGAGGAGATAAAATCCTAAATACAATAAATCTACAGTTGACGTCTTATTATTATTACTTGTCTTACTGTGATATCTAGCTATGTGACCCAGCGTCCCAGAGCACATAGATCCATATCCCAGTAAAGCAAGGTTGTTATTGGAAACAACGGTTGTATCGACGAACTATGTTTACAGTGGGTCCTGTGCATGCCCGGGACCACGGTCCAGGGTGTTCCGTTGCTTGATAACGGAACCAGCCGCAAGGCCTATCAGGAGGGACTTATGTATGCCCTTGTCATGACAGTATTCAGGAATAGGGAGCAAGCACTCCCCTCGGTCCCCTGGAGGCCCTCAGGTTAGACCGGAACATGATTGTACAATATACCTAATGCCACTGTAAACACGAACACATATCGATATCCGCATATTTCCCCCGACCCATGTGTAAGTTGGTCCATTTTATACAAAAGTCAAGTATATCATGCTTGGTTTAAGAGATAGCATGATAAGGGGTGATATTCACAATTTAACAAATCATGGAGCAAGTGTATAATAACAAGTCATGAAGTAACAAGTGGTGAGATCCATCAAGTAACATGTCATGTAATACCAGTTATGAAGCATGAACAGGAATAATATGTCACCCATGTATCAATGATAAGATCAAATTCGGAAAAGAAATCAACTAAGTCAAACAGTCAGAATTAGTCGACTAGGTAAAGGGTTAGTCGACTAATAGGGGTCTTAAGTCGACTAATAGTCTAGATGAGTCGACTAAAACTGGGTTCCAGAAAGTTGGAATTCTGTTTCAGGAATAGTTAGTCGACTAGGTGGAAGGGTTAGTCGACTAACAGTGAGCTTACAAGTCGACTAACAGATACTTAAGTCGACTAAATCTGTGATACAGAGAGTTGGGATTTATTTCAGGAATTATTAGTCGACTAAGGTCAAGTTTGTAGTCGACTAAGGGTATCTAGTCGACCAATAAAATAGACTAAGTCGACTGGAGCCGAGAGTTGGTGTTTTCTGGTCCAGGGAAAGATTAGTCGACTAGGGTCAAGAGAATAGTCGACTAGGGGTCTCTAGTCGACTGAAAATCTGGTCTAGTCGACTAAAACTGTGAAATCAGAAAAGGTTAAGTTTCAACTAAGGTGGGTTAGTCGACTAGTCCCTAGGTCAAGTCGACTAATCGTGAGAAAAACAGTGACAGAACAGATTTTCTGGTGGTTGTGTTTGATGGTTTAAAAATGTGATTTTGATGTCATATGTGTACAAGATATGAAGGCACAATTACAATAGGAATTTATCAAGTCTTGGTGAGTAAAAATACTCACAAGGAATGGTTATGTGAAGCTTATACGAGTTCCGAAAGGTTGTAGTCGACGTTATCACCAACTTGATCTTTGGCGATATACGATACGATCCCAAATCCAAGAGTTGTGGTTGCTTGAGAAGGAGATGAAGACCTTGGTGTTGTTTTGGAAGTAGGTGGTTGAGTTTGAGATGGAGGAGGAAATGTAAAGGTTAACTTCTTGGTGAAGTGAAGAAAAAAGAAAAGAATTGTAAAGGAAAAGATTATATAGGATTTGGATTTGTAGAGGAGATGTAATTAAGGAATTTGAGAGGGGGTTTTGTGTAAAAAGGGGAGGATGAGGTGTCTCCCTTGGCCAATCATGGCCGGCCAAAGAAGAGAGAGAGAGAGAAGGGCATTAATGGTAGAAGAGTGTGGAGTTTTGTGGAGTTTGTTGGAAAATTGGAAAAATTGGAATTTTTGGAAATTGGAAATCTTGTGGTTTGTGAAGGAAGGAAAGTAAAATAAGAGAAAGGAAAAAGGAAAAGAATTTATAAAATGAAGATATTTTCTTGGTCTCCAAAAATGAAAATATCGGAAACACAGGTTCCTGGGTTTAAGTCTAAGATACGGAAAACATTTCGGAAAATACCGAAATCGTCCGAAATTCAAGTATCTCGGAACGACTCGTAAATTTCACCAAAAATCAATAATAATATATGAAGACTAATAGTGAAATCCTTTTTAAGAAATACTTTATAGTTTTAAAACTAAAAATCCCAGAATCAGTTAACTACCGACTCCGTTGGAATTTTCATAAATTCATAAAATTCTCAGAAAAAGTATTTAAGTAGGGAATATGATTCTAAGAAATAAAGTCTAAAGGACCATCTAGAAATTCTTAACTGTTTGGAAAATAAAAATTCGGGAATCGATCAGTGACACTGGTCGACACCGGTTTTGAAGAAATTCATTTTAATTCAGGAAAAATCTAGAAAATCATATAAAATATAATATATTAGAAAATGATATTTGAAATTGAAATCGGTCAAATATAGGAAGTAAATCGAAAAATACGATCGAAAAGCTGAATACGCAACTAAGTACGTATTCTGGAAACGGGGTATTACAATCCATCCACCTTACAAAAATTTCGTCCTCGAAATTTCATAAGGTGAAAGGTAACAGGAAAAGTAACAGATAGAGAAGGATAAGATGGAAGATAACGGTAGAGAAGAATAGAAGGAAAGAGTCTTACCAATCAAGATGTGAAGAGTTGAGGATAGCGCTCTCGGATAACGTCCTCTCGTTCCCACGTGGCCTCTCCTGGCGCATGCCGGTTCCAAGACACCAACACTAAAGGTATAGCCTTGTTCTTCAGTGTCTTCACACTTCTATCCAGAATGGCCATCGGCTGCTCCTGATATGATAAATCTGGCTGCAGTTCCAGTTCGGAATGATCCAAAATATGACTATCATCCTTGACATACTTCCTCAACTGAGATACGTGAAAAACATTGTGCACTCCGTCCAAAGATGGAGGTAAGGCCAATCTGTAAGACACATCTCCCACTCGCTCCAAAATCTCGAATGGGCCGATATATCTCGGACTCAGCTTTCCACGAATACCGAACCGGATCACTCCTCTGGTAGGTGATATCCTCAAGAACACATGATCTCCTGCCTGGAACTCCAATGGCCTTCTCTGTGAATCTGCCCAACTCTTCTGCCGACTCTGAGCTGCCCTGAGATGATCTCTGATGATTCTGACTTTCTCTGTTGTCTGAATCAGGATCTCTGGCCCCAATAGTCTCCTCTCACCGACTTCATCCCAACAAATCGGTGATCTGCACTTTCTTCCATACAGTGCCTCAAAATGTGCCATCTTGATACTTGCCTGATAACTGTTGTTATAAGAAAACTCAGCCAAGTGAAGATGATCTTCCCAAGATCCCTTAAACTCAATCATGCAGGCCCTTAGCATATCTTCAAGGATCTGGATAGTCCTTTCAGATTGTCCGTCTGTCTGAGGATGATATGATGTACTGAATTTCAGACGAGTTCCCAAACTTTCTTGGAGACTTTCCCAGAAATGAGATCTAAATCTGGTGTCTCTGTCTGAAACAATACTGACTGGAACTCCATGAAGACGAACTATCTCCTTCATGTACTTGTCTGCCAGAACCTCTGTTGTCTGACCTACCCGAAATGGTATGAAGTGAGCTGACTTGGTGAGACGGTCAATGATTACCCACACAGCATTATTACCTTTGGGACTACGAGGTAATGCCGTGACAAAATCCATGGTGATGTGCTCCCACTTTCATTCGGGTATCGGTAAAGGTTGTAGAAGTCCGGCTGATCTCTGATGCTCTATCTTTATCTGCTGGCACACCAAGCACTTGGCTACATACTGAGCTATCTCCCTTTTCATAGCATTCTACCAAAACTGCTTCTTGATGTCCTGATACATCTTGTTTCCCCCCGGGTGTATGGAATATGCTGAACTGTGTGCTTCCTCTAAAATCTTCTGTCTGACTTCTCCTTGGGGAACACAAAGTCTGCTACCAAAATATAGAGCACCATCTGGATGAATACAGATATCAGTCCTCAATCCAGCCTCTACCTGATCTCGGAATTTCTGTAATCTGGGATCTCCCTTTTGAGCTTCTTTGATCTCATCTATCAATGTTGGCTGAATCTGTAAAGTCATGAACTGTCCTGCCTTTTCAGTCCTTCGAACCAACAGTAAGTCCAATCTGATGAAGTCCTGAATCAACTCCTTCTGCTGAGTAAGTTGGACAAGCACTCTATTCTCTGGCATCCTGCTCAGTGCATCTGGAACTGTATTGACCTTGCCTGGATGATATTGCAAGTCAATATCATAGTCCGCCATAAGTTCAAGCCACCTCCTCTGCCTCATGTTCAACTCTTTCTGTGAGAAGATATACTTGAGGCTCTTGTGATCCGTGTATATCAACATTTTATCTCCCAGAAGATAATGCCTCCAGATCTTCAATGCAAATATCACAGCTGCTAGTTCCAAGTCATGAGTTGGGTAATTCCGCTCATGAGTCTTCAGTTGCCTAGATGCATATGCTATAACATGATCATGTTGCATAAGTACACATCCCAGGCCTTTTCCTGATGCATCACTGAATATGACCATCCCTCCTCTTCCTGAGGGAGTCTTCAAGATTGGAGCTGAAATGAGCCTCTGCTTCAATTTCTCAAATGCTGCGGTACACTCCTCTGTCCATATATACTTCTCTCCTTTCCTGGTGAGCTTGGTCAACGGGGCTGCAATCCTAGAGAAATCCTGGACAAAGCGTCTGTAATATCCGGCTAGTCCAAGAAAACTCTTAATCTCAGTCACCGTCCTCGGAATCGGCCAATCTCTCACTGCCTGGATTTTGCTGGGATCAACTGAAATTCCTTCTGCTGAAACCATGTGTCCAAGGAAGGCTATGCTGTCCAACCAGAACTCACACTTGCTCCTCTTGGCATGAAGCTGCTCCTGCTGGAGAGTCTGCAACACAATCCTCAAGTGTTCTACATGCTCCCTGTTGTTCTTTGAATAGATCAAAATGTCATCTATGAAAACAACAACGAACTGATCCAGATAGGGCGAGAACACTCGGTTCATCAAATCCATGAAAACTGCAGGGGCATTGGTGACTCCGAAAGGCATAACTAGAAACTCATAGTGGCCATAACGGGTCCTGAATGCCGTCTTCGGAATATCTTCCTTCTTCACCCTTAGCTGATGGTAACCCGACTGTAAATCCAATTTAGAGAATACACGGGCTTCATGAAGTTGATCAAACAGATCATCAATCCTGGGCAAGGGATACTTGTTCTTGATGGTAACTTTGTTCAATTCTCTATAATCAATACAAAGCCTTTTACCACCATCCTTCTTGTTCGCCAACAGTACTGGAGCTCCCCATGGTGAAGTACTTGGCCGAATCAATCCCTTGTCTGAGTATTCCTGCAGTTGCTTCTTCAGAATCTCTAACTCTGTCGGTGCCATCCTGTACGGAGCCTTGGATATCGGAGCTGCTCCTGGAATAGTCTCAATAGAGAACTCAATCTTCCTTTCCGGTGGCAGTCCTGAGATCTCAGCAAACACTCCTGGGAATTCATCCCACACCGGTACTCCTTTCTGCTTCTGAACCTCCGAAGTAGTCATCTGAGTTTTTCCCTTGGTAGACTTCACTTCTCCACTGAATTGGAATTCCGGCTGAAGGGGAATCCTGAAATTAATCTTCTTCTCCCTACAGTCAATCACTGCATAGTACTGACTGAGCCAGGTCATGCCTAAGATTACGTCGTACCCTTTGGTGTCTAGTACGAGCATATCTATGGCCAAGATTTTATCACATAGTTCTACTGGACAATCAGTACAACCTTTAGAAGATATGATTACTCCATTCCCTGTACTAATCTCCCATTTGTGGTCTAATGATCTAACAGGTATAGAATGCAATGTCACAAAATGATCTGAGATATAACAGTGGGATGCGCCTGAATCGAATAGAGCGAGAACAGGTTTTGAATGAACTCTAATGTTACCTGTTATCACCTCCTCTGAAGCCTCAGCCTCTTCTGCAGTCAGATTGTAAGCCTGACCTCTACCACGCCCTGCTGCAGTCCTGGCTCCTCTCTGGACTGGGCGAACAACATGCTGTGGAGGAAGGGGAAGAGCTCTCCGCATCACTGGTCCCTGGTTCCTCTGCCCAAGTGGCCCTGGAGGTGCCCTCTGTCCATTCGGTCCTTGAGGTGCCGGCAAAGCTTAGTTGGCAAACCCAATTCTCCTGTGTGGACAGGTCTCTACTGCATGGTCTCGTGATCCACACACCAAACATAATCCATTTGCCCTCCGGCAATTCTGCTGAGAATGTCCGGGTTTCTGGCAAAAGTTGCAGATAGGACCTGGTTGAGCCATCTGGTAAGGAGCTGATCTGAATGGTTGCCTCAGCTGAACCTTTGCTGCTCTGTATGGGCCTCCTCTTCCCATGGGTGCAAACGGCCTCTTCATGGCCTGGTTCTTCATCAAGTTCACTTTCTTCTTCTCTAACCCACGCTCCACCTCTCGAGCGATGGTGAGAACTTCTGAGTAGGTCTTCAGCTGCTGGGGCATTAGGAATACTTGTATATCCATCTGCAGGCCCTGCTGAAATCTGCTTGCCCGCTTCTCCTCATCCGTTACCATGTACGGCGCGAAGCGGCTAAGTCTAAGAAACTCCGCGGCATACTCATCCACGGACTTGTTCCACTGCTGGAGTCTGATAAACTGCTCTTCCATATCTTTCTGAGCAGTAGCAGGGAAGAATCTGCTGTAGAAACTCTTGGAGAACGTGTCCCAGGTGACAGGCTTCTCCAGTCTGGCCTCTTCAGCAAGCCACCAAGTTCTAGCTACATCTTTCAACTGTATCTTGGCGACCTCGACTTGATTCTCCTTTGGTACCCTGGCTGCATTTAACAGATCTGAGGTGTCTGTCAACCATTGTTCAGCATCCAAGGGCTTCTCTTCTCCCGTGAAGATGGCTGGCTGCAGCCTCCTGAAATCTGAAATATTCCCCGGCCTCTGCTCTTTTGGAGCTGTCAACTCTTGCCGGAGAAGTTCTGTCTGCTGCTGCTGGTTCTCCATCATTGTTTGAATGACCCTCAGAATGTCCACATTCTCTCCCGTGGGTCCATTCGACGCTTGCCCCGAGTGGTTACGGCCCGTCCTTCGCTCCATACCGAGTTAGGAATAGAAAACTGGAATTTGAAAACAATTGGAAGGAGTTTAGGATACAAGGGAATGAATCAAGGAAGGAATCAAGAAGGACTTAATAACTTTGTATATTGAAGTTGGCATTAGCAAATTACTAGAATTTGCTGCTTGATTGTACTTTAGGTTTGAGAGCCTAAGCTCTGATACCAACCTGTAACGCCCCGACCCCACGGATATGGGGACGTCACTGCGACGTATATACGTAGGCCAGAAAATGCCCTCACGTATATACGCTAAGCATAAAAGTATAACAAGGATCAGAGTACACGACAAAGCGTGGTATTCATACAAATGCCAACACAAGAAGTACACATACAAAGTTATCACAGGATATTATAAAATATTACACATTACATGTGTATTACATCATAACCAAGTCCAAAAGAAATATATACAATTATGTATACAAAAAGCTCACAAGTAGACAGAAGATCTCGTGAGTCAAAAGGTAAGTCTGACACGAGGGGACTGGAACTAGTCCGCCTGCTCACTAAGGTAAGCTTGGTCCTCTGTGGATGGCTCCACTTCGTTCCAAGTTTCGGAATCTGAATGTGCAAATCCAAGGAGTCAAGACACATAACAATAAACAAACTATAGCCAAGTGGCTAAGGGACATGAATAAGGGAAGATGAAACAGTTATAAGGAATATCAACTAACAAGTATGAAGAGCATGAGGAGATAAAATCCTAAATACAATAAATCTACAGTTGACGTCTTATTATTATTACTTGTCTTACTGTGATATCTAGCTATGTGACCCAGCGTCCCAGAGCACATAGATCCATATCCTAGTAAAGCAAGGTTGTTATTGGAAACAACGGTTGTATCGACGAACTATGTTTACAGTGGGTCCCGTGCATGCCCGGGACCACGGTCCAGGGTGTTCCGTTGCTTGATAACGGAACCAGCCGCAAGGCCTATCAGGAGGGACTTATGTATGCCCTTGTCATGACAGTATTCAGGAATAGGGAGCAAGCACTCCCCTCGGTCCCCTGGAGGCCCTCAGGTTAGACCGGAACATGATTGTACAATATACCTAATGCCACTGTAAACACGAACACATATCGATATCCGCATATTTCCCCCGACCCATGTGTAAGTTGGTCCATTTTATACAAAAGTCAAGTATATCATGCTTGGTTTAAGAGATAGCATGATAAGGGGTGATATTCACAATTTAACAAATCATGGAGCAAGTGTATAATAACAAGTCATGAAGTAACAAGTGGTGAGATCCATCAAGTAACATGTCATGTAATACCAGTTATGAAGCATGAACAGGAATAATATGTCACCCATGTATCAATGATAAGATCAAATTCGGAAAAGAAATCAACTAAGTCAAACAGTCAGAATTAGTCGACTAGGTAAAAGGTTAGTCGACTAATAGGGGTCTTAAGTCGACTAATAGTCTAGATGAGTCGACTAAAACTGGGTTCCAGAAAGTTGGAATTCTGTTTCAGGAATAGTTAGTCGACTAGGTGGAAGGGTTAGTCGACTAACAGTGAGCTTACAAGTCGACTAACAGATACTTAAGTCGACTAAATCTGTGATACAGAGAGTTGGGATTTATTTCAGGAATTATTAGTCGACTAAGGTCAAGTTTGTAGTCGACTAAGGGTATCTAGTCGACCAATAAAATAGACTAAGTCGACTGGAGCCGAGAGTTGGTGTTTTCTGGTCCAGGGAAAGATTAGTCGACTAGAGTCAAGAGAATAGTCGACTAGGGGTCTCTAGTCGACTGGAAATCTGGTCTAGTCGACTAAAACTGTGAAATCAGAAAAGGTTAAGTTTCAACTAAGGTGGGTTAGTCGACTAGTCCCTAGGTCAAGTCGACTAATCGTGGGAAAAACAGTGACAGAACAGATTTTCTGGTGGATGTGTTTGATGGTTTAAAAATGTGATTTTGATGTCATATGTGTACAAGATATGAAGGCACAATTACAATAGGAATTTATCAAGTCTTGGTGAGTAAAAATACTCACAAGGAATGGTTATGTGAAGCTTATACGAGTTCCGAAAGGTTGTAGTCGACGTTATCACCAACTTGATCTTTGGCGATATACGATACGATCCCAAATCCAAGAGTTGTGGTTGCTTGAGAAGGAGATGAAGACCTTGGTGTTGTTTTGGAAGTAGGTGGTTGAGTTTGAGATGGAGGAGGAAATGTAAAGGTTAACTTCTTGGTGAAGTGAAGAAAAAAGAAAAGAATTGTAAAGGAAAAGATTATATAGGATTTGGATTTGTAGAGGAGATGTAATTAAGGAATTTGAGAGGGGGTTTTGTGTAAAAAGGGGAGGATGAGGTGTCTCCCTTGGCCAATCATGGCCGGCCAAAGAAGAGAGAGAGAGAGAAGGGCATTAATGGTAGAAGAGTGTGGAGTTTTGTGGAGTTTGTTGGAAAATTGGAAAAATTGGAATTTTTGGAAATTGGAAATCTTGTGGTTTGTGAAGGAAGGAAAGTAAAATAAGAGAAAGGAAAAAGGAAAAGAATTTATAAAATGAAGATATTTTCTTGGTCTCCAAAAATGAAAATATCGGAAACACAGGTTCCTGGGTTTAAGTCTAAGATACGGAAAACATTTCGGAAAATACCGAAATCGTCCGAAATTCAAGTATCTCGGAACGACTCGTAAATTTCACCAAAAATCAATAATAATATATGAAGACTAATAGTGAAATCCTTTTTAAGAAATACTTTATAGTTTTAAAACTAAAAATCCCGGAATCAGTTAACTACCGACTCCGTTGGAATTTTCATAAATTCATAAAATTCTCAGAAAAAGTATTTAAGTAGGGAATATGATTCTAAGAAATAAAGTCTAAAGGACCATCTAGAAATTCCTAACTGTTTGGAAAATAAAAATTCGGGAATCGATCAGTGACACTGGTCGACACCGGTTTTGAAGAAATTCATTTTAATTCAGGAAAAATCCAGAAAATCATATAAAATCTAATATATTAGAAAATTATATTTGAAATTGAAATCGGTCAAATACAGGAAGTAAATCGAAAAATACGATAGAAAAGCTGAATACGCAACTAAGTACGTATTCTGGAAACGGGGTATTACACATGCAAACATTGATAACCTTTATGTGAAGCCGAGTAACCTAAGAAGATACATTGAGTGGACTGAAAACTAAACTTATGAGTTTGGTATGGACGCAGATAAGGGTAGCAAGCACAACCAAAAATTCGAAAGGAAAGGTAGTCAGGTACTTTATGAAATAATTTCTGGTAGGGAGAGAGATTATGGAGGACGGGGGTGGGCATTCTATTGATGAGAAATGAGACAGTTTGGAAAGCATAGGGCCAGTAATGAAATGAAATATTTGACCAAGACAGAAGAGTAAGGCCGGTCTCGACAAGATGGCGGTGTTTTCTTTCTGGGGTGCCGTTTTGAGCACTAGTGTGTGGACAGGATAAGCGATGAACGATACCCTGAGAAGACAAGTAAGATTTAAATTTGATGAACTCGCCACCACCATTAGTTTGGAGTGCTTTAATGGAACGCCCAAAAAAATTTTCTACATGAATTTTGAACTCAAGAAAAATGGAGAAAGCATCACTTTTATTTATCAAAGGATAAAGCCAAACATACTTACTGTAGTGATCTATAAAGCTAATATAATAGCGATGACTACTTACAGCGAACACAGGAGACAGACCCCATAGATCGGAGTGAATAAGCTCTAAAGGAGCAGTAGCAATCGTGGAAGATGACGAAAAAGAAAGACGATGACTTTTTCTTGCTGACAGGGGATGCAGAGAGGGGTACCAGCACGGTCAGGGAGGAAAGGAAGCTGATGCTGAGATAAAACACTGGAGACAATTCTGATGGAGGATGACCTAGGCGCTCATGCCAGACGGAGGAAGATGCACGCTCACCGAGAAGAGCCTGGGAAGAGGCGGTGAAGTTATGATTCCCCAGGGAGAAGACATACAGACCATCCTTAAGTTGGCCCCGCAGTAGAGTTTTTCGAGTAGAGAAATCCTTGATAAAATAAGAGTCAGGGTGAAATTCAAGAAGAACTTTATTATCAGCAGTAAATTGACTAACAGACAGAAGATTTTTGGTGATATCAGGAACATGTAAAAGGTTTTTCAAGACAAAGGAAGAAACATGAGAACACAATAAAGAAGCACCAGTAGCTCGGATAGGCAAACCTATCCCGTTACCCATGCGAACTCTGTCGGGTCCTTAATATTCGGAGTGAGCCGCCAGATTCGCAATGTTAGCCGTTAGGTGATGAGTGGCTCCGGAGTCAACATACCAGTTAGAATCGACTGGACTATTCCCATAAGAGTGGAGGAGCAATTGGGCTAGCCGAATCATCATAACGATTGTAGCATTTGTTAGCATAATGACCAAAACGATTGCAGATCTGGTATTGAGGTCGACCACCGGTAGACTGATGTGACGGTAAGAAGGAACGTCCACGACCACGACCGCGCTCCCTGCCTCGGCCACGTCCACGACCACGGAAAAAAGATGGAGCTGAATGGTAGCTTGGAGTGCGGGAAACAGTATGAACCGCAGGAGAAGGGGAGATGAGGGTTGTGGAGTTTGGTGAAGTGATAGTACGCCCACGATAAATCTCCTGGCTAAGCATGAGGCCGATGAGTTCTTCTGACAGTGCAGGGTCAACTCGTGTGTTGATGGAGGTGACGAACGAGTCATATTCGGGAGATAGACTACTGAGCAAGGTGGAGACGAGGTCGGAGTCGGCAACTGGATTAGCCACTGCCGCCAGGTTGTCCACGATGGACTTGACAGACTGGATGTACTCTGACATAGAATAGGTGCCCATCTTAACGGTGTGCAGCTGATATTTGAGTTACTGCACTCTATCTCTGGAGGGTGACGCAAAGATTCGCTCCAGAGAGCACCACACATCACGAGATGTGGTGACGCCGACGACATGAGCAAGAACACAGCCTCAGTGAGCGAGGAGATAAGCGAACATAAGAGCATCTGATTAAGCTTGATCCAGCAAGTGTATTCTGAATTGATAGTGGGCTGAGCATCCTTCTCGGGAGAAGGAAGGAACCGGACCGGACATAGAGAGGTTCCGTCGACGAGGCTTTCGAGATCGTGGAGCTTGAGAAGAGGAAGGAACTGGGAACGTCACAGCAGATAGTTTCCCTTGTCGAGTTTGACATTTAGAAAGTGAGTGATGTTGGGATTGGGAGTAACCATGGATGCAAATGTTTGATGGAGGTGAGGGAAGATGAAGAGGAAATACTCGACATGGTACAGGAGTAGCTCTGATACCAAAAATAAATAATAAGAAGAAGAAGACTTATTTGTGTAAAAACAAGATAGCATTAGCTATGGTTCTTGATTGTATTTATATACACATATTGGTCACATGTTTACACTGATTTAGGAGGTACAATAGGAAAATATTGACTGAGAGAAATAATAGAAAAATATTGACTTAGAGAAAGAATGAGAAACACATGATGCATGAATCCCATGAGTCCCATGTGTTCCTATAATCATGGAGAGATTTTAGGATCTGATTGGTGTCTTTCACATAAATCACGTGTTATCATTGATATCTCTAACATTCAGGAATATTTAAGTCTTATTCTTTCCAAAAATTTAAGCTAATATGTAAAAACTCAATTTTTTATTTATATTTTTCACTTTTTTACCCATCTTTATAATTTGAGAAGATTTAGATTTTAGTATTATAATCATCATCTGTGATCCTAAGACCATGATGAAAAGCGAAAAAGAGAAATAGATGACAAGAATTGCATAATACATATATAATATCATTGTTTCCCCATCTTTTTCTATTGAAACAAACAACCACCGATGCATGATAAACAAGGAATACAACATACATCATCAAATCCAGAATATTAATTATGATAAAAAAGTGTTGATTTTTCTTCCGGCGCTTTTTTTTTAATAAATAAAAGTATTCTCATACGAAAATTCTCATCATCAAAACCACGTAATCGATGAGCAGTCACAAATTCAAAGTATATCACCTATCACAAGAACAGAACAATCATAGATATCAAGGTTGACATAACTCAAAACTAAGAGTTAAAGCGCGATTATAAGACACATAAATATTCTTGTAAACCGACAACTTTTCAAATCTGATCTTTTTACTAGCGAGTCAGGTCAGAAGATCTCAACCGTATGAAAAACAAAAAGAAAAATCAAACAGAAAAATCTGAGTGCTCACATGAGAAAGAGTAAAACCCTTGATTTCATTTCACTTTCCTTTGGTTACTTTTTCTTATTTATATATTATTATTAATGAATATTGTAATAAAGAAAGAGAGTTTGGCCCGTATAAGGTGCCGCCGAACTTTGTTGAACTACGCGTACAGTCCAATCAGAGACCTAGACGGCAGTTAAATCAGTATTAAAATAAAATAAATGTAATATTTATTCCAATTTCAATATGAGTTGAATAAGTTAAATTATTATATTCCAACTGTTCGTCAGTTTTTTTTTTTTTTTTTAAATGCATGCATGATATATTGAGGACCTTGCACGCTTCCAGGCTGCTTTTGTTCCCTAAAAATCCCAGCACGTGCCCAAAATAAATGTACACGAGTCATAAATAAACGCTCACATTGACCCGAATCCAACACCCGACTGGCACCTGGTTTTTACCGGGTCGGGTTTGTCATGTTAACAGGTCAAGAAACTTGCCGCGCCCAGTAATTTCTTTCAATCAAACATTTTCAGTCGGTCAACGGAGCAACTAATCTTGTGGCCACATATAATTTATATACTATATTATTTCGTCTCAGAGTGAAATCATACCGTCTGTATATTCTAATGTACGGTCCTGAATAAACGGTTCCAAACCTAATCAAAATAGGACAAAGTTCCTCGAAATCATAAACTAATGGCCAACACAAAACAATTGTTGCCCCTTTCCAAATTGTCCATATCAAACCAAAACATTCCGTTCAAATAAGTGAGCGAAAACTGGATTCTTTTTTGTTGGAGCTGTGGAACTTAATTATTGTCTTGACAGATTGTCGACCTACATAGAGTATTATGTTGTCAATTGTGAGAGTTGGAAGAGGGCGCTCCCGGGGCTTGAGGGAGTTGCCCCTGAAAGCTAAACTATTATGTGGAGTCCCCTTGCAGATCTCAGAGCGAAGGATGAAGAACTCTGGTAAGGAGATTGAGCGAGTTCAGAGTTTCAGGTTGTGGGCATTGTCGGAGTATCGCTCCGGAGTAGCAGCTTGGTATCATTTCAAAGGAGCACTCCGAAGCATTTAGTGTTGGAATTGAAGAATATGAATACGAATCTTGAGTTGAATTATGGCGAGATCCGTTGATCGAATCAATTGGATGATGGTTGGAGTGTGTTCTCCTTCCATTGAGGATGAACGTGGTATATTCACATGTTCAATTCCGACTTCGAATGAATGAGATATTCAAGCCTAAAGATTGCCTAATTCAAAACCAAAACGGACTAAAGGTAGCTAAAAGCATTTAGTCCCACATTGGCCGTGGGATGGAAATTTGTGGTGTATAAATAGAGAAAATGAGAACAAAGGGCGTGCCCTTTGGTACTTGGAGTTTTCGCGCGCGATTGGGAGGGAACCATGCCCTATCATGCGTGCGCGCCGCCGCTTGCGGCGGCGGCGGCGGCGGCGGCGGCGGCGGCTGGCCGGCGCCGGGGCCGGGCCGGGCTCGGGCTCGAGTCCTGGTTTGGGTCCCTACCTGCCCTGGTTCTTTTTGAATCAGGTCTCAAGGGTATGGGCCGCTACTCGAACCAAACCCGCTCCGCCCCGCCAACGGACCCGCTCCGCTGTCAGGTTTCGAACCGATCCGCCAACAGGTGTCAGACCAGTTGGACGGCCAATGGTTGCGAGCCTGTTGGTCTGCCAACGGATGCGAATCTGTTGGACTGCCAACGGTTGCGAACCTGTTGGACGGCCAAAGGTTGCAGCGTTTCGTTTGGGTTCGAACCTGGAACCATGCCTATCATGCGTGCGCGCCGCCGCTGGCGGCGGCCGGGCGGGGCGGGGCCGGGCCAGGCCGGGCCGGGCCGGGCTCGGGCTCGAGCTCGGGCTCGGGTCCGGGTTTGGTTCCCTACCTGGCCTGGTTCTTTTGAATCAGGTCTCAAGGGTATGGGCCGCTACTCGAACCAAACCGCTCCGCCCCGCCAACGGACCCGCTCCGCTGTCAGTTTCGAACCGATCCGCCAACAGGTGTCAGACCAGTTGGACGGCCAATGGTTGCGAGCCTGTTGGTCTGCCAACGGATGCGAATCTGTTGGACTGCCAACGGTTGCGAACCTGTTGGACGGCCAAAGGTTGCAGCCTTTCGTTTGGGTTCGAACTGTGGGCCCCTCCTGGAGTGCTATATAAAGCACTCCAATCTCTCAATTGAAAAACACACAAACAAATACACCAAGAGCAAACAATTCTCTCTCTCTCTCTAAGTTCTGAAGCAGAAGCAAGTCTGCGTTCTGAACTGGGAAGTAGGTTTCCAAGCGACTTTCATCAAGAAGTGGGAATCCGAAGCGACTTCAAAAAGGAGATTCTGCAAAAGTCATTCTGAAAGAGGGCTTAGAAAATTCAACAGATTCTTTTATAAGAATTGTTGTCTGAATCTAAGACTTCTGAAGAAAAATATTCTTCAACCTTCCTTCATCCTCAACAGTGGGTGCTACTCCAAAGTAGAGGCAAATATTCATCCGAAATTTGTCCTTGTACGCTGCTTCAACGATCCTGTGAAGGTACTGGTTGACTCCGATTCGACCGTACGGTGATTTGGTATGCTATCCAAATACCGTGAAGGAGTGTTGTATCTTGGGAGACCAGCGTCCATTATCCCGTTTCAACCAGTGCGGGGCACGTAATTGTCTAAGGAGATTCGCTCTAAGCGTACCTCACTCCAAATACTGTATAATTGGATTAAGTCCTTTATACGGGATATACTTTACAGTATATCGAGACTGATTTAGATTCAGTCTAATTGGTATTTAACCAAGGAAGGAAAATTGAAAGGTGGTTCTTAAATTAAGGAACGTTCTATTGAACGAAAAACTCCCACCTGATATTTGCCGACCTGGCCAAATTAGATTGTTGATATCTCAGTGATCTTGATTAGTTGTCAGATTGATTCCTATTAAGCAGAATACCCAACAATCTTAAGACAATTATCGTTTCTTACTTCTGTTCTGCTTGAACTTGCAGAAGATGTCTGAGACAAATCAAGATAGCTCTAGTAAGGCACCAAACATGCATTTGATGCCAACTCCACTTCCTAACCTGAAGCCGGAGAAGCCAGGAAAATTTGATGGCACAGAATTCAAGAGGTGGCAACAGAAGATGCTCTTCTACTTGACCACTCTTCATCTGGCCAGATTCCTGGAGGAAAAATCCACCAGAGCCTGCAACTGATGCATGGACTCAATGTGACTTCCTTGCCAAAATTATGTTTAAATGGACTGGATGACTCTCTTTACAATGTCTACAGTCATATCACAACGGTAAAGAAGTTATGGGTCAGTCTTGACAAGAAGTACAAGACTGAGGATGTGGTACCAAGAAGTTCGTTGTAGGACGATTTCTGGAGTACAAAATGGTGGACAGCAAGACTGTAATGAGTCAGGTGCAAGAGTTCCAACTTATCTTGCACGAGATAGAAGCCGAAGGTATGATCCTACCTGAAACTTTTCAGGTTGCTACTATCGTGGAGAAACTCCCACCTGCGTGGAGAGATTCAAGAACTACCTAAGCACAAGCGAAAGGAGTTAAAGTTGGAAGATCTCATTGTGAGGCTTCGTATTGAGGAGGACAACCGCAAGTCCGAGAAAATGAGCAGTAAACTCCTACGAAGCAAAAGCCAATGTGATCGAAGACTCAAAGGGGAAAGCGTCTACTTCCAAAGGCTTAAAGCGGAGGAAGACTTCCCAGGGGTACAAAGACAAGGTCCAAGAAGGTAAGAACATGTGCTTCAAGGGAACTTGCTACATCTGCAACAAAGAGGGGCATAAGGCGAATGAATGTCGCAGCCGTCTCAAACAAAACAAGAATTCTTGTTGATGGTCTTTTTAAAGACAATGTTGCAGTGTGTAGACAAAAAGTCTGTGTATTTGTACCGAAGCTTATAAATAAAGGAAATTCTTCTGTTTATTTGCTTGAGTCTCCTATCATGCTAGATAGGGCATGTAATTACAAGTCTTTGAAGAACTTGTCTAATCTGGGATATATTCCTAAACTCAACTTGGAAGAAATTCGCAAGTGTGAGGTTTGTGTTGAGGCCAAGTTGGCGAAAAATTCATTTCACTCAATAAATCGAAATACAGAACCTTTAGGGTTAATTCATAGCAATCTGTGTGACTTGAAGTTTATGCCAATTAGAGGCGGTAAAAAGTATTTCATTACTTTTATCGAGACTGTACAAGATACTGTTATGTGTATCTTTTGAACAGTAAGGATGAGGCAATAAATATGTTTATAACATATAAAGCCGAAGTTGAGAATCAACTCAACAAGAAAATCAAGATTCTAAAATCCGATAGAGGCGGAGAATATGAATCAAATGATTTTAGTGAGTTATGTGCTAGTTTTGGTATAATCCATCAAAAAGCACCATACACCCTCAGCAGAATGGAATTGCTGAACGGAAGAACAGAACTTTGAAGGAGATGGTTAATTCCATGCTCGTAAGTTCTGGAGCTCCGCAGAACTTGTGGGGGAAGCTCTATTAACTGCAAATATATTCTAAATAGAGTACCCCACAAGAACTTGGTCTTATACCATTCGAGTTATGGCATGGAAGGACACCTTCCTACCATTACCTCAAAATGTGGGGGTGTCTAGCAAAGGTGCTAGCACCATT
This sequence comes from Agave tequilana, assembly GCA_038442645.1. Classification (NCBI taxonomy): domain Eukaryota; kingdom Viridiplantae; phylum Streptophyta; class Magnoliopsida; order Asparagales; family Asparagaceae; genus Agave; species Agave tequilana. The sequence goes on from JAVJIF010002978.1 coordinate 233,889, forward strand.
ACCTAAAAAAGACTAAGTTGGGAGCAAAAAACTATGGACTGCATATTCATAGGCTATGCCTTGAATAGTAGTGCCTACAGATTTCTGATTCATAAATCAGAAATACCAGATATTCATGTAAACATGATTATCGAATCTCGAGATGCTGTGTTCTTTGAAGACATCTTCCATACAAACGGGAAGCAGATAAGACTTCTGGGAAAAGAACACACGAGATGGCGTTCAGGAACGAAAGTTCCGAGGAACCGAATGTTAATGCGAAAACTGAACCAAGAAGAAGTCAGAGATCTAGAATCTCAAAATCTTTTGGTCCAGATTTCATAGCATACGCTATGAGAGCGAACCTCAAACATTTAAAGAGGCTATGTCAACCCCAGAAGCACAAATGTGGAAAGAAACTATAAATAGCGAAATAGAATCCATACTAAGCAATAATACTTGAGAATTGGTAAACTTGCCTCAGGACAGTAAACCAATTGGGTGTAAGTGGATTTCAAATGAAAATTAAAACCCGATGGATCTATCGATAAGTACAAGGCTAGATTAGTAGCCAAGGTTATCGACAAAAAGAAGGACTTGACTACTTTGATACTTATTCACCAGTAACAAGAATAACGTCCACTCGGATGTTAACTGCAATTGCAGTATTTCACAACTTAGATATTCATCAAATGGATGTCAAGACTGCATTCTTAAATGGTGAATTAAGTGAAGAGATATATATGGAGCAACCAGAAGGATTTAAAGTCAAGGGCCAAGAACACAAGTGTGTAAATGGTTAATTAAAATCCTATATGGTTTAAAGCAGGCTCCTAAACAATGACATGAGAAATTGATAGTGTCATGATCAAAGATGGATTCCTATCAATGAATGCGATAAGTGTGTTTACACGAAAACAGTTGGAGATGTATGTATCATTGTTTGTCTTTATGTAGACGACATGTTGATACTTGGGGACTATATTGAGATTATTAAGTCCACTAAAAAAATGCTATCCAACAGTTTTGATATGAAGGATCTGGGGTTGCTGATGTAATTTAGGAATTAAAATTACTAGAACACTAGATGGAATCAGTCTATCTCAATCTCACTACGTGGATAAGATGATAGAAAGATTCAAGGATCATGGGATAAAGGAGAATACAAATCCTTTTCTCCCACACGTCCACCTTCATAAGAATACAGGAACTGGAATACGCCAGTTGGAGTATTCTCAGGTTATCGGAAGTCTAATGTATTTAATGAATTGCACTAGACCGATATTGCTTACGCTGTAAGCAAGTTAAGTAGATACACTAGCAATCCGAGTGATCTACATTGGACCGCTCTACTACGAGTATTGGGTTACGTATCACATACAAGGAATATGCCTTGAGATATGGACAGTATCCACCTGTACTGGAAGGATACAGTATGCTAATTGGATTGCAGATTCTGAGGAATCAAAATCAACTAGCGGATACGTATTTACTCTAGCAGGAGCAGCGGTATCGTGAAAATCTTCTAAGCAAACATGTATTACCCGTTCCACTATGGAATCGGAATTCATAGCCTTAGATAAGGCTGGAGAAGAAGCAGAATGACTTCGACAATTCTTAGAAGATATACTATTGTGGCAAAAGCCAGGCCTGCTATATGTATACACTGCGATAATCAAGCAGCTATATCTTGGCACAAAATGTAATAACAACGGTAAGTCTAGACATATTCGTCGTAGACATAATACCGTGAAGCAGTTGCTCTCAAATGGAATTATCTCTATTGACTTTGTATCGTCAAAGGATAATTTAGCGGATCCGCTTACTAAAGGTTTAAGTGGAGAGCGTATAAACTGCGCATCGAGGGAATGGGTCTAAAAGCCTAACCTTACCGAGTCAACTTAATGGAAACCTCACTTAGCGACTGGAGATCCCACGGACTAAGTTCAAGAGGAAAAACTAGTTATGATTGACTCAGCAAGTAAGCACTTGGGAGCTTGACTCCAATCCATTCCTAATGTGCACATAAGTGCTTCTACAAGTGGATTAAGGATAAGCTTAACGCTTTTAATGATGCCTATATCTTGTTACTAAACAAGTGGAGTAGAGTAGACTACTCTTAATAGGTCCATCACCTATGTGAGTATAGAGTTGGGTCGGCTTTTTGGGAATTTCTATGGAGGCTGTTATTCCCTAAAGATACTCTCTGAACCAAGAATGTCCAGGGCCAAAACGGACACAACCGAGAACCAAAGTTGATTTGAAAAGTCACTGTGTGAAGCTTGTTGACTTGGCTTACACTAACGGCTAACAGTTCAAGACCTAGTTCACTGATTAGCCAGTAAGTCTGATAAAGCTTTCGCTATGAAAGGTTCAAGACCTAGTTCACCAATCCTTATGCAGTTTCTTTCTCAAGTACCTTTCACAATAGAGTCAGTCTCTTTTGTGTGTCATTTCCTTGAATCTCCATTCATTGTGGGGGATTGTTGGAATTGAAGAATATGAATGCGAATCTTTGAGTTGAATTATGGCGAGATCCGTGATCGAATCAATTGGATGATGGTGGAGTGTGTTCTCCTTCCATTGAGGATGAACGTGGTATATTCACATGTTCAATTCCGACTTCGAATGAATGAGATATTCAAGTCTAAAGATTGCCTAATTCAAAGCCAAAACGGGACTAAAGGTAGCTAAAAAACATTTAGTCCCACATTGGCCGTGGGATGGAAGTTGTGGTGTATAAATAGAGAAAATTGAGAACAAAGGGCGTGCCCTTTGGGTACTTGGAGTTTTCGCGCGCGATTGGGAGGGAACCATGCCCTATCATGCGTGCGCGCGCCGCCGCTGGGGCTGGCGGCGGCGGCCGGCCGGCGCCGAGGGCGGGCCGGGCCGGGCTCGGCTCGGGCTCGGGCTCGGGTCCGGGTCCTGTTGGGTTTGGGTTCCCTACCTGGCCTGGTTCTTTTTGAATCAGGTCTCAAGGGTATGGGCCGCTACTTGAACAAACCCACTCCGCCCCGCCAACGGACCCGCTCCGCTGTCAGGTTTCGAACCGATCCGCCAACAGGTGTCAGACCAGTTGGACGGCCAATGGTTGCGAGCCTGTTGGTCTGCCAACGGATGCGAATCTGTTGGACTGCCAACGGTTGCGAACCTATGGACGGCCAAAGGTTGCAGCCTTTCGTTTGGGTTCGAACCTGTTGGCCCCTCCTGGAGTGCTATATAAAGCACTCCAATCTCTCAATCGAAAACACACAACAAATACACCAAGAGCAAACAATTCTCTCTCTCTCTCTCTCTCTCTCTATCTAAGTTCTGAAGCAGAAGCAAGTCTGCGTTCTGAATGGGAAGTAGGTTTCCAAGTGACTTCCATCAAGAAGTGGGAATCCGAAGCGACTTCCAAAGGAGATTCTGCAAAAGTCATTCTGAAAGAGGGCTTAGAAAATTCAACAGATTCTTTTATAAGAATTGTTGTCTGAATCTAAGACTTCTGAAGAAAAATATTCTTCAACCTTCCTTCATCCTCAACAGTGGGTGCTACTCCAAAGTAGAGGCAAATATTCATCCGAAATTTGTCCTTGTGCCGCTTCTTCAACGATCCTGTGAAGGTACTGGTTGACTACGGTTCGACCGTAGGTGATTTGGTAGTGCTATCCAAATACCGTGAAGGAGTGTTGTATCTTGGGAGACCAGCGTCCATTATCCCGTTAACACCAGTGCGGGGGACGTAATTGTCTTAAGGAGATTCGCTCTAAGCGTACTTCACTCCAAATACTGTATAATTGGATTAAGTCCTTTATATAGGGGATATACTTACAGTATATCGAGACTGATTTAGATTCAGTCTAATTGGTATTTAACCAAGGAAGGAAATGAAAGGTGGTTCTTAAATAAGGAACGTTCTATTGAACGGAAAACCTCCCACCTGATATTTGCCGACCTGGCCAATTAGATTGTTGATATCTCAGTGATCTTGATTAGTTGTCAGATTGATTCCTGTTAAGCAGAATACCCAACAATCTTAAGACAATTATCGTTTCTTACTTCTGTTCTGCTTGAACTTGCAGAAGATGTCTGAGACAAATCAAGATAGCTCTAGTAAGGCACCAAACATGCATTTGATGCCAACTCCACTTCCTAACCCGAAGCCGGAGAAGCCAGGAAAATTTGATGGCACAGAATTCAAGAGGTGGCAACAGAAGATGCTCTTCTATTTGACCACTCTTCATCTGGCCAGATTCCTGGAGGAAAATCCACCAGAGCCTGCAACTGAGCATGGACTCAATGTGACTTCCTTTGCCAAAATTATGTTTTAAATGGACTGGATGACTCTCTTACAATGTCTACAGTCATATCACAACGGCAAAGAAGTTATGGGTCAGTCTTGACAAGAAGTACAAGACTGAGGATGCTGGTACCAAGAAGTTCGTTGTAGGACGATTTCTGGAGTACAAAATGGTGGACAGCAAGACTGTAATGAGTCAGGTGCAAGAGTTCCAACTTATCTTGCACGAGATAGAAGCCGAAGGTATGATCCTACCTGAAACTTTTCAGGTGCTACTATCGTGGAGAAACTCCCACCTGCGTGGAGAGATTTCAAGAACTACCTTAAGCACAAGCGAAAGGAGTTAAAGTTGGAAGATCTCATTGTGAGGCTTCGTATTGAGGAGGACAACCGCAAGTCCGAGAAAATGAGCAGTAAGAACTCCTACGAAGCAAAAGCCAATGTGATCGAAGACTCAAATGGGAAAGCGTCTACTTCCAAAGGCTTAAAGCGGAAGAAGACTTCCCAGGGGTACAAAGGCAAGGTCCAAGAAGGCAAGAACATGTGCTTCAAGGGAACTTGCTACATCTGCAACAAAGAGGGGCATAAGGCGAATGAATGTCGCAGCCGTCTCAAACAAAACAAGAATCTTGTTGATGGTCTTTTTAAAGACAATGTTGCAGTGATAGACAAAAAGTCTGTGTATTTGTACCCGAAGCTTATAAATAAAGGAAATTCTTCTGTTTATTTGCTTGAGTCTCCTATTTTGTGGCATGCTAGATTAGGGCATGTAAATTACAAGTCTTTGAAGAACTTGTCTAATCTGAGATATATTCCTAAACTCAACTTGGAAGAATTTGCAAGTGTGAGGTTTGTGTTGAGGCCAAGTTGGCGAAAAATTCATTTCACTCAATAGATCGAAATACAGAACCTTTAGGGTTAATTCATAGCGATCTGTGTGACTTGAAGTTTATGCCAACTAGAGGCGGTAAAAAGTATTTCATTACTTTTATCGATGACTGTACAAGATACTGTTATGTGTCTTTTGAACAGTAAGGATGAGGCAATAAAATTTTTTATAACATATAAAGCCGAAGTTGAGAATCAAACAACAAGAAAAATCAAGATTCTAAAATCCGATAGAGGCGGAGAATATGAATCAAATGATTTTAGTGAGTATGTGCTAGTTTTGGTATAATCCATCAAACTACAGCACCATACACTCCTCAGCAGAATGGAATTGCTGAACGGAAGAACAGAACTTTGAAGGGATGGTTAATTTCATACTCGTAAGTTCTGGAGCTCCGCAGAACTTGGGGGGAGAAGCTCTATTAACTGCAAATTATATTCTAAATAGAGTACCCCACAAGAAACTTGGTCTTATACCATTCGAGTTATGGCATGGAAGGACACCTTCCTACCATTACCTCAAAATGTGGGGGTGCCTAGCAAAGGTGCTAGCACCATTACCTAAAAAGACTAAGTTGGGAGCAAAAACTATGGACTGCATATTCATAGACTATGCCTTGAATAGTAGTGCCTACAGATTTCTGATTCATAAATCAGAAATACCAGATATTCATGTAAACATGATTATCGAATCTCGAGATGCTGTGTTCTTTGAAGACATCTTTCCATACAAACGGGAAGCAGATAAGACTTCTGAGAAAAGAAACACACGAGATGGCGTTCAGGGACGAAAGTTCCGAGGAACCGAATGTTAATGCGGAAACTGAACCAAGAAGAAGTCAGAGATCTAGAATCTCAAAATCTTTTGGTCCAGATTTCATAGCATACGCTATTGAGAGCGAAACTCAAACATTTAAAGAGGCTATGTCAACCCCAGAAGCACAAATGTGGAAAGAAGCTATAAATAGCGAAATAGAATCCATACTAAGTAATCATACTTGGGAATTGGTAAACTTGCCTCAGGGCAGTAAACCAATTGGGTGTAAGTGGATTTTCAAACGAAAATTAAAACCCGATGGATCTATCGATAAGTACAAGGCTAGAGTAGTAGCCAAGGGTTATCGACAAAAAGAAGGACTTGACTACTTCGATACTTATTCACAGTAACAAGAATAACGTCCATTCGGATGTTAATTGCAATTGCAGTATTGCACAACTTAGATATCCATCAAATGGATGTCAAGACTGCATTCTTAAATGGTGAATTAAGTGAAGAGATATATATGGAGCAACCAGAAGGATTTAAAGTCAAGGGCCAAGAACACAAGGTGTGTAAATTGGTAAAATCCTTATATGTTTAAAGCAGGCTCCTAAACAATGACATGAGAAATTTGATAGTGTCATGATCAAAGATGGATTCACTATCAATGAATGCGATAAGTGTGTTTACACGAAAACAGTTGGAGATGCATGTATCATTGTTTGTCTTTATGTAGACGACATGTTGATACTTGGGACTAATATTGAGATTATTAAGTCCACTAAAAGAATGTTATCCAACAGTTTTGATATGAAGGATCTGGGGGTTGCTGATGTAATTTAGGAATTAAAATTACTAGAACACCAGATGGAATCAGTCTATCTCAATCACACTAGGTGGATAAGATGATAGAAAGATTCAAGGATCATGGGATAAAGGAGAATACAAATCCTTTTCTCCCACACGTCCACCTTCATAAGAATACAGGAACTGGAATACGCCAGTTGGAGTATTCTCAGGTTATCGGAAGTCTAATGTATTTAATGAATTGCACTAGACCGATATTGCTTACGCTGTAAGCAAGTTAAGTAGATACACTAGCAATCCTAGTGATCTACATTGGACCGCTCTACTACGAGTATTGGGTTACGTATCACATACCAAGGAATATGCCTTGAGATATGGACAGTATCCACCTGTACTGGAAGGATACAGTGATGCTAATTGGATGCAGATTCTGAGGAATCAAAATCAACTAGCGGATACGTATTTACTCTAGCAGGAGCAGCGGTATCGTGGAAATCTTCTAAGCAAACATGTATTGCCCGTTCTACTATGGAATCGGAATTCATAGCCTTAGATAAGGCTGGAGAAGAAGCAGAATGGCTTCGACAATTCTTAGAAGATATACCATTGTAGCAAAGCCAGTGCCCGCTATATGTATACACTGTGATAATCAAGCAGCTATATCTAGGGCACAAAATGTAATATACAACGGTAAGTCTAAACATATTCGTCGTAGACATATTGTTGACACTTAAAAAGACAAGATTCTCATTGGTCCGAATGATGTCTAAACTTGTTGACATTTACAAAAGACAAGGGACAGACGAGCTGAAGACCAGTTTTCGCCCACCTCCAAGGGACAAAGAAGCGGTTTGGACTCCACTGATCCAGCAAGCAGAACAGTGAACCCGGATTGTTTCTAAACAGACCTCAGCAGGTCTAAAATGCTAGCATTTAGCATTACATTAGCCCAAGGGGATAGCCTCGTTTGAGAGGCTAGCATCATCCAGAGCATCGGCAGGAAGCTGACTGATAGCTTCGCCGAAAAGCCTCTTTTCGGACTTCGCTAGGAATTGCCTCTAGCTCCGCTATGAGCTTCAAAGCGGGCAGCTCCGCTATCAGCCTGCTATGGTCAACCTTTGACCAATCAAAATCCCTGATGAGATCGGATTCAATCTAATCAAATCCAATCGGGATTCAAATATGGCAGGTGATTGCCGCAATCTCTTGACTCTCTTGAAACGAGCAAGAGGATCAAGGAGAATCCCCCAACAATATGGAAAGGATCAAAACAGATCAACCGACTTGCCATTTTCTAGCTCCGCAGAAGCTATCCTAGCCTCACAGTAAGGCTACTTTCCAGATTCAAACAGATTCGGTTCAATCTGTTTCCATATCTTCAAAGGGGACGATTATACCCTTGCTTTCCTTTTAAATAGCCCGCCAGGGGTACAAGGAGAGAGAGGCGAAAGGAAGGCATAGGGAGATCGATCGATAAAAAAAAAAAAAAAAGAGAAGACTCCACAAGCAGAGGCTTTTTCACGACGCACCGTGCGCTCCCGAATTCAGAGACCTTTTAGAGAATTGCTTTCTCTAACCAGGGTGTTGATACCCTAACGTCGTCCTTCCTCTCAAGGAATCTCCGGAACCAGGCGAGAAGGAATTCCTTATCGAAGGCGATTTTGAGAAGCAGCAAGAGGGTTCTACCAACCTTCTGTTCTCTGATTCTCCGAACCAGGCGAGAAGGGAATCTCATCGCTCGCATCGTCAAAGGGACAAAGTGGTCGCGCGCTGACCAGACTCCTATCGGCACATTTTCACAAAATCTCTGAGGAGATCTACTTGTAATCTTTTGAGAATACTTGTAATTTAACTCCTCAAACTTTTATTTGTAAGTTTTCCTCCTTTGCAAACATAATGGAAAACAAGATGGCGACTCCGCTGGGGATTGTATTCTCCTCTGCTGAGAATCAAGTGTCGTAATGCGACGAACAGACCTTTGGGTCTATCTCTGAATTCAGAAAAGCCGGTGCAGCCAGATCTTCTCTGGCTAAATCTTCAAGCAAAGTCTCTGCGGAGACGGAAAAGGTCCTCTGCGAATCTGCCGCAGTTCTCTGGAGCAACAAGGAAACATGCCCGCAGCCCAGATCTTGCACTTTTGAGAACCTGGTTATCCAGATCGATCAAGGAAGATTTGAAGAAGTCCTCTCTGGGGGTGGCCTGACGCTTCGAGCACGGAAGCACAGGAAGGTCTTCATGACCAAGGTTTCAAATCAGAAACTAGAGGCAGAATCTTGCCAGCACCCCACAGCCCCGCTTGTGGCTATTCAGGTTCCTTGCGAACCTAGGCGTCCCCTGTCAAGGCTGATATGGAAGCCTAAATAGGAGTCTTCAACCAAAGCTCCCGGAGTAGTCATGCCGAGACTGCGCCTCTCCCGCGAAGAAAAGGGTAAGATGCCCATCTGCCCTGACGATGCTGCCAGCCATGAAGTCACGACGGCAATCATACCGTCACCTGAATCAAGGGCAGCAAAGCCTCCTGTTAGCCTCGCTCGCACAAGCGAAGCTATTGTATCACAACAAATTCACTGGGTTCGCGGCCGCAAGGCTAAGACCGCAATGTTATCTGAGGTTGATCCCCTTCGCAGCAGAATAGCGGGCAAAGCACCACAGCGTGCTCCGCTTCCCGATTCATCAGGCACTAAGCTCGCACCTGTCGGCAAAGCTAGCGCCAAAGTACTATTCAGTACTAATCCCTTCTGCAGGGATAAGAAGAACGGAGCATCATCCCTTGTACGCTCCAGAAAGGCCTCTCCACGGGGTTGTTCAGGTTCTGTTGAGCCTAACCTGCGACAATTCTTGGCAAACAAGCGGGAATTGGAGTCTCTCCAAACCACTTCCCCTTGTTGTCAAAGAGGATGCCGACTTGTGACAATCCATTCAGCCCATTGTCGGCAATATCCAATCAAGATGGCACCTCCACACCGTCAATCGGTGTTTGACCGGTTGTCCGCACGTGCCATAAAGAAACATCATGAAAGGAGTGCTTCGCGAGGCCCAGCCTTCGCGTCCGTCAACATGACCGGAAGAGGACGAGAGCGACACAGGGAAGGTCATACATCTGATGATACCCCTTTCGGCTCCCCAGATCCAGATTATAGCCCGGGCTTAGGTGAAGTCTTGGTGCGCGAAGAAGGTGTTTTCCGAAACACCAGATCCAGGGTAGCGATACCCTATAATTATGAGCAGCCTTCTTCCTCAAAGGCCCTAATCTCGCCACAGTCCAGACGATCACCCCAATCATCTGATGGAGAAGATGAAGACAGAGGGTATGCCTCTTCAGCAACAGTCAGTTCTATGCGAACGGACAAAGCATCGGTTAATATGGCCGATAACGCCAATGACGATCTTCGTCAGCGTTTGGAAGCTCAGGAGCAGACCTCTAGAACTCAGCAAGAGGCCCTGGACAATATTCAACAGATGCTCGCTCAGCTCCTCAGCAATCGGAATGATGATACCGGGAAGTAATCATGACGAGGAGGGCATCTCAGCAATGATCCGCCCAAGACGGAGAAATCTAAGGGAGGCTCTTCCCTGGATGCCGAAGTCCTTAAAGGCCTTCAAGCTCAAATCGCATCCCTAGCTCAGAGGGATGAATTAAAGAAGGTAGGGGCAGTCCGTCCTTATCCGCTGGAGTGGGATTCGGTGTCATATCCGCCAAAGTTCAAACCACCAACGTTGCATACGTATGATGGTAAGAGCTCGCCCAATCAGCACATCTACTATTTCCGGTCCCAGACCGGTAATGTTCTAAACAACGACGCCATCATGGCTAGGTTGTTCATCGGCACCTTGAAAGGGGTGGCATTCGACTGGTTCCGAAGCCTTCCTCAGGACTCTATCAATTCCTGGGTTGACCTGGAAACTCGGTTCCTCTCTCGCTTCTATGAGGATGACACCGAAGTGACCATGGACAAGCTCCTTTCCACTGTACAGAGGAAAGGCGAATCTGTCCGTGAATACATTGAGCGGTTCAGAAATCTATCTCTGATGTGCCCAGCAGGGATGCCATTACCCATGCTCTTACAGACATGCAGGCACAACTTCTTGGATCAAGTAGAAGTCCGCATGGGGGCTGTCAAAGCCCATACTTGGAAGGAATTGGTCGAACAAGCTGAGATAGCCGAGAAATCGGCTAAGAAGTTCGAGCCATCCGCCCCTAGAAGCAAATGGGGCACAAACAACAAAGGGCGTAGCGATCTCCCGCAGTCTTCCCAAGCTAAAGGGAAGGAGATTATGTCCGTCGAGCTGACCGGGGACATGCAGTCAAAGGCCAAGAAGAGCGGCGTCAACAGCCAAGAGCCCAAGTTTCCTCCGAAGCAGTACTCCTTCAGAGATGACCAGGTGGTCACGATATTCCATCTGCTCCACAAAGGGAACAAAATGAAGCTACCGGATGCTCGGCGTCCCAATGAGATAGGGCGTACAAACGACCCTAAATACTGCCTCTACCACAGGATGATCCACCATCCTACTGACAAGTGCTATGTTCTCAAGGATAGAATTCAAGCTTTGGTCGACGCCGGAGTCCTCACATTGAAGACGGAACAGAAGAAAGTCACTGCCAATATGGTGACTCTTGAGTTCGGCACTGCTCAGAAGGTCACAGTTCCCGACGGGACCTATCCAGCCCCCACACCGCGGTTGGAAGTCAAGCATTCTTCAACCATAGCTAAAGATGGCAAGGGTCTCGTCCCCTTGACATTGGAGACAGGAGAAGTTATGTGGATACACCCTGACCTCGTCCAAGACGTACAGCGGACGTCGAAGGACTCCAGCAAAAAGGGCAAGTCCTGCAATGTCATCTCTGTCCTGCCAGATGATGGTAATCTTACTTCGGCTTCCCTCAGCGATTCAGAAGAAGAGAAGCATGCCTGTACAGCGCAGGCAGATGCACCTCAACAGACGGGCACCCGGTCTGGAAAGTCATACTTAAGGCAGTATGACAAGTCTACTGACGAGATACAACAGCAAACGACGTCAGTACCAATGCCGACATCCGCTCCAATTCTGACCAAAGGGAAAGAGAAGCCTAAGGAAGTGCGGTTCGACCATGTGTTGAAGAAACCACCAGGCCAAGGGTTAGCCACGCCCTTTCGCTTTGATATATTGGCCCATTTAGCCAATATCCCGGCTCGTATCACAATACACGAGCTCCTTCGTCTCTCTAAAGAGACAAGAGAGGCACTCAGAGATGCGCTGGCCAACTCGGAGTCCTTTCTGACATGCATGCCTGAGGTTCCTGGTGATGAGATGCGGCCTTCCTGCTCAGAGTGCCATCACGCACAATCCAAGGTGCCTGCTATTACCTTTACGGCGGAAGATATGCTTCTCAAAGACAACAAGCATGATCGACCTCTGTACTATACCGGATATATCGGTTCAACATGCATTGAAAGAGTACAAGTAGATCCGGGGTCTGCACTCAGCATCATCCCCAAAAGGCTCCTCTATTTCCTCGGCATACCATTGTACAGGTTATCCGCAACCACCACTACAATATATGGTTTCAACGCCAGGAGCAGCCATCCGCTTGGAAAGATTCGGCTCCGCTGCAGAATCGGAAGCTTGAAGTCAGAAGTGACGTGCTATGTCATTGATGCTGACACATCATACAACCTGCTACTGGGACGACCATGGATCCATGCCAACTGGATCGTTCCTTCCACTCTCCATCAGTGCTTCAAGTATGTTGAGGATGATGCGACAGTACGAACTGTCTTCGCTGAGAAGCAACCCTTCAAGGGGGTGGAAAACTACTTCACTGATGCTCTCCTATATCAAGAGGCTAGTGGAACGCCGGGAGAAACATTGCCAGACGATGATGAAAGTGGCAATGAGGCGGATTCGGAATCCGAAACGGGCATGCCAGCCATTCTGATTGGCGAGCCAATTGTAGCATGCTTTAATGATCCCCGATGTAAGATCCCTCCTGAGGAGGAAGGCGAATGGATAATTAATGATAATATTTCTTTTGATTATCCTGCGAGCATCGAGTCGATTAAATCCATGATGGATGGCTCTCTTCATATGCCCGTACATGAGCCGAGTGTGGCTAGCACATCTGTGGAAGCCGTAGAAGGGGCCACGCTGGTAGTCCCTCCATTCAAGCAAGGTCAGGCGCCGATAATCTTCGGCAGAGCCCGGCCAGGGAGATTCTCAACCACAGACTCAAGCTCAGAGTCGGATGCTCCACAGTTCTTTCATTACGCGCCATCAGCACGCCATATTATGAAGAAGATGGGTTACAACCTGAAGCAGGGAGCGGGCCTAAACTTCGGAAAAGGAAGACGCGGCTTGATGCGTAACTCCGTCCCAAGAGGGAAACCTGCAAATTACTATGATAGTACACGCAGGGGGTTAGGGTATGTCACACCCACATCATCAACAACAGTTCAGGTCAAAGGCGATGGATCGATCCCATCACAGTCGGCCTCATCCTCTGAATGGGATTCTGATGTCAGTATAGGAGGGATATTCGAAAGCCTCATGACTTCAAGCAGTCAGTTGGAACCCGCAGAGGTTGCCGATGAGGAATCATGGGCCCAGCAATTGAGCCTTCAATGGGAAAAGCGGTTTGAGCTGTGCGAGCCACCTACCGAAGACAAGGTGATCCAGGTCAACTTGGGCAGTCAAGATCATCCCAAATCGATTTTCATAAGTGAAAGCCTATCACTTATCGAAAAGGAAGAATTGATAATGCTCGTAAAAGAGTATATAGATGTCTTCGCCTGGAGCTATGAAGACATGCCTGGACTTGATCCACAGGTCGCTATGCACCGTCTAAACATCAAGCCCGACGTTAAGCCAGTCAAGCAGCAACAACGTCGGTTCCGCCCAAACATCATGGAGGCTATTGAAGCCGAAGTTCATAAGCTCATTGCTTGTGGCTTCATCCGGGAGGAACAACATCCAGATTGGGTGGCTAACATAGTCCCCGTCCTCAAGAAGAATGGGAAAATACGAATCTGCATCGACTACCGTGATCTCAATACGGCCTGTCCCAAAGATGAATTCCCACTGCCGATCACCGATGTCATGATCGACAACACATGCGGATTCGAGAGGATGTCTTTCATGGACGGCTTCTCAGGGTATAACCAGATCAAGATGTATCCTGATGACGAGAAGCATACTTCTTTCCGAACGCCATTGGGGGTATACTGCTACACTGTAATGCCCTTCGGACTGAAGAACGCCGGAGCAACCTACCAGCGGGCGATGAGCATGATCTTCCGCGACCATCTCCGAAAGACGGTGGAATGCTATGTTGACGACATTGCCGTCAAAAGCCGCAGCAAAAATGAACATCTTCGCGATCTGAGAACGATGTTCGACATAATGCGGGCTCATCAGCTGAAAATGAACCCGACAAAATCCTTCTTGGGAGTGTCCAGCGGCAAATTCCTTGGTTCATTGTCACATCAAAAGGGATCCATCTGGACCCAGACAAAGTCAAAGCCATACAGGACATGCATCCACCGAGGAACCTCAAAGAGCTCCGAGGCTTGCAAGGCAGATTAGCCTACATCAGAAGATTCATAGCAAATCTTTCGGGCCGTTGCCAGCCCTTTACCCGTCTCATGAAAAAGGGTACTGCCTTCATATGGGACCAAGCCTGTCAAGAAGCTTATGAAGACATTAAGAGGTATCTCACAAAACCTCTGGTCTTAGTGGCCCCTACATCAGGGAAACCATTCTTGCTTTATGTAAAAGCTCTGGACTATTCCCTCGGTGCCCTCCTCGCTCAGAAGGACGACAATGGCCACGAGCAGGCCATTTATTATCTGAGCAGGACTCTCATAGGAGCGGAATCTCGCTACAATCCTATTGAGAAAGAGTGTTTAGCTCTCGTCTTCGCTGTCCAGAAGACGCGACATTATTTGGTTGGCCAAACCATACATGTCATCTCCAGGGTGAACCCTTTACGTCTTCTCATGACGAAGCCAGGGTCGCTGAATTCAAGGTTGGCTAAATGGGCACTTCTGTTGTCTCAATACGACATGACCTTTACTCCTCAGAAGGCAGTTAAAGGCCAGGCCCTTGCAGAGTTCTTAGCTGCTCACCCAGTTCCAGAACATTCAAAACTTCACGAAGACATCCCTGATGAAGTCTTCGAGTCTAATGCAACCTCAGCAGAGGAAGTGTGGCAGATGTTCTTCGACGGAGCATCGCGGATGGGCCACAAAGGGAAGATTGTTGCCGGGTGGGGGTTGTGTTCATCTCCCCACAGGATCATATCCTTCCCAGAGCATTCTCCTTGACAGAATCATGCTCTAATAATGTAGCGGAATATAATGCTCTGCTCGTCGGTCTCCAGCTCGCCCAGGGAATGGGGGTACGTTACCTCGAAGCTTACGGCGATTCAAAGCTGGTCATCAGTCAAGTCAAAGGCGAATATGAAGTCCGCCATGAAAACTTGGTGCCTTATTATCATACAGCCATCGAATTGGCTAGCTTATTTGAAGGCTTCTACATCGGGCATGTGTCCCGATCTCAAAATACCAAGGCGGATGCTCTCGCTGCATTAGCGACGACGCTAGCCTTACCGGCCGATACCGAGTATCACCTCACAGTCGCAACCCGGCATCTCGTATGCTCCAAGCATATGCTAAGGATCCAAGAGGTCCATAATATCTCCGTGGATCTTGAGCCGAGGGATTGGCGCTTCCCCCTCATTGACTACGCTCTGCACGGTCTGCTTCCAGACGATCCCAAAGAAGCGGCGTCCATCAGACGAAGGTCGCTCCGTTTCTACTATGATCCCACTTTGAAGACACTCTACCGTCGTTCATATGACGGTGTCCTCCTCCGTTGTCTCTCTCATTCAGAGGCACAGGAAGTGCTTAAAGAAGCACATGATGGCATTTGCGGAGCTCACCAGCCGGGTCCAAAGCTTAAAGACAGGCTGCACAGACTTGGGTACTACTGGCCGACCATGATGGCCGATGCCACCCAATATGCACGAAGGTGTAAGGCGTGCCAGGTCCATGCAGACTTCATACACCAACCTTCGGAGTTGCTCCACCCTACTGTTGCTTCATGGCCATTTGAAGCATGGGGAATCGATGTCGTAGGGCCAATCAGTCCCTCTTCGGCAAGAGGTCACCGGTTTATCCTGGCAATAACCGATTACTTCTCAAAATGGGCGGAGGCCACACCGTTGGCCGAAGTTAAAACCTCCAATCTGGTTAGCTTCATCAAACACCATGTCATCCATCGATTTGGTGTACCCAGACGGATCATCCATGACAATGGTCCCCAGTTCGTAAGCCAAGGGTTCTATCGGTTCTGCGATAAATACCGAATTCAGAATGTGGCTTCAACCGCCTACAATCCTGCCGCCAATGGTTTAGCAGAAGCATTCAACAAGACAATCATCAAGCTGCTCAAGAAGTTTGTCTCCTCGAACAAGCGAGATTGGGACGAAAAGCTCGGTGAATGCCTTTGGGCCTACCGGACTACGGTTCGGACACCGACAGGCAATACGCCTTTCTCCCTGGTATACGGGTGCGAAGCGGTCATCCCATTGGAAATCCAGGTGCCATCATTGCGAGTAGCCCTGACTACTAAAATGACATCAGAAGACAATGATCGCTTGCGTCTTCAAGAGCTCGAAGCCCTGGACGAGAAGCGGCTGCAAGCTCAGCAACACATCGAGCTATATCAGGCTCGGATGTCAAAAGCCTTCAATAAGAAGGTCAAGCAGAGAGTCTTCCACAAAGGAGACCTAGTCTTAGCCGTCAGACGACCGATGATTATGACGCACAAGACCAAAGGCAAATTTCAGCCTAAATGGGAAGGACCGTTTGTGATAGAGACAGTCTATTCAAACGGAGCATACCGCCTTACAACTGCAGATGGCGACCTCCTCATGATGCCGATCAATGGCAAGTTCTAAGTACTATCCTTAATCAAGGATCCTGCTCTCGATCAAGTTAACATTACACCTCTGATCGAGATCCGCGCGTCCGGAATGCGCACAAAGAGAGCCTCTTTCTCCAAGCATATCAAACCTGTTGATAGCTGGGGGTTTGCTTAAAATCCCAAGGGACCTGCTCCCACTTGATTCCCTCTCCAGAATCACCTACCAATTCTCATCCATAGAATGGTAGGACCACATATATTCCGCTGTTACGTTAACATTAAACCTATGACAGCAGTCCCCTCATTTCTCCTCATGAGAGCGAGACCTCCAAAGTCACTTACCAATTCTCATCCATAGAATGGTAGGACCATACATATTCCGCTGTTACGTTAACATTAAACCTATGACAGTGATTCCCTCGTTTCTCCCCGTGAAAACGAGACTCTTCCCAAACTCCATTGCAATATTGAGCTTAGTGGCGTCTCAATTGGTTACGTCATCGCGACCTCTGAACCAGCAGACAGCTAAGTCTCAATCCCGAGTCCTGTTGACATTTACAAAAGACAGGTCCCGATACTCGTTGACATTTACAAAAGACGAGTATCACCTATTTTGAGGCTTGGTGGCTTCTCAACCAGTTACGTCATTGCGACCTCTGAACTGGCAGATAGCCAAGTTTCATCTACCATTGAGCTTAGTGGCGTCTCAATTGGTTACGTCATTGCGACCTCTGAACCAGCAGACAGCTAAGTCTCAATTCTGAGCCCTGTTGACATTTACAAAAGACAGGTCTCGATACTCGTTGACATTTACAAAAGACGAGTATCACTCATTGTTGAGGCTTGGTGGCTTCTCAACCAGTTACGTCATTGCGACCTCTGAACTGGCAGATAGCCAAGTCTCATCTACCATTGAGCTTAGTGGCGTCTCAATCGGTTACGTCATTGCGACCTCTGAACCAGCAGACAGCTAAGTCTCAATCCCGAGTCCTGTTGACATTTACAGAAGACAGGTCCCGATACTCGTTGACATTTACAAAAGACGAGTATCACCTATTTTGAGGCTTGGTGGCTTCTCAACCAGTTACGTCATTGCGACCTCTGAACTGGCAGATAGCCAAGTTTCATCTATCATTGAGCTTAGTGGCGTCTCAATTGGTTACGTCATCGCGACCTCTGAACCAGCAGACAGCTAAGTCTCAATCCCGAGTCCTGTTGACATTTACAAAAGACAGGTCTCGATACTCGTTGACATTTACAAAAGACGAGTATCACTCATTGTTGAGCTTGGTGGCTTCTCAACCAGTTATGTCATTGCGACCTCTGAACTGGCAGATAGCCAAGTTTCATCTACCATTGAACTTAGCGGCGTCTCAATTGGTTATGTCATTGCGACCTCTGAACCAGCAGACAGCTAAGTCTCAATCTCGATGCTTGCTGACATTTACAAAAGGCAAGTATCTCCCCTTTTAGCCCCGCAAAGGGCTGACCTCGAGACTGGCGACGTCCCATTCGGTTATGTCATTGCGACCTCTGAACCAACAGACAGCCATGCCTCATTATCCAAACAAACAAAGACGACAAAAGAATGAATTTTATTAAATTCCAAAAGGGATGGGATACATGGAGGAGCCTATAGGCGTACATGATAAGATCGGATCCGATCTCCGAGCGAAGCTGGCCTCGTCCTCCTGTCATCAGAAGCCTGCGCCAGCGCCTGTGATCTTAGCTCAGCCTCATCGAAGTCCACCGCCTGAGCCAGACGAGCCTCGACCTCCGCCAAAGTCGCCCTCTGTGATGACTTCCGCTCCGCCAGTTCCTCACTTCGAGCCCTGAGCTGCTCAAGCCGCGCAGCCTCTTCATGACGCATCTGTGTAGCCTTGGATAAGAGGAGATTTGCCTTCCGGATCATCTCTTCAGCCCTCTTAACCTTATCTTCAGCATCAAGAAGAGCACTGTTGGAAGCGTCAATTGCACTCCCAACCTCTGCCTCCTCTATCTCCAAGGACCTCAAGTCAGAGGAGATAGCCTCAGCAGCCTCTCGAGCGGCGAGCTGAGCCTCGCGCCTCTGGACGACAAGACGTGTGAGCCGTTCATCAGCCAAAGACGCTGCGTCGGAACGATGGTAATGGCGCCATTCCTCCACGTCCTTCTCAAGGTCGTCTACCAGGAGCTCTAGAGCAGTAGCTTGATGGTACCCCTCAAAGTCCCGGATACACTCAATGCCACGGGAGAGGACCATCTTCAGCTTCGAGAATGGCACAGGCGAGCCCTTCAGGACTAGACCGATAGTCTGCTCCAAACTGTTATAGAAGCTGTCGACCAGATTACCGATGAAGTCATTCTCAGCTTCATCAACCCTTGAGACAACCTCGGAGCAATCTACCATCCCAGTCGACACCGCCGCAGAAGAAGAAGCGGGAACATCGACAGCAGCAGGGCAAGCCAAAGGTGACCTCGGCGGAGTCCTCAGCGACACCAGCACGCCAGCCACCGTGGAGGAAGGACTGGCAACCACCTCCTGAACAGCAGGCTCGACAATCAAAGTCGGGGAACTAGGGTCCGCGATCACCCTCAGCCCCGCACTGGGCAAAATTGCCGGCACCTCACTCGGTGATGTGATGGGAGTGAGGATACCTCCGGGACTGCCGCCCCTTCAGCCTCTCGCCTTTCAGCTGACGTGGGCTGATAAGAAGGCAAGTCGCCATACAACACGTCCAACATGGCAACATCCGCCGTGGACGAAGCACTCAACCCACCCTCTGACCTTCCAGGGGAAGTCTCCGGCTCCTTCAAAGCCGACGTATCTTGAGGCCGAACACCTGCAATAAAGCCATGGTCAAAAAAAAGCGGATGCAGCAAACAAGAGGAGATCAAAAGGTCGTCATTTTACCAAAGGCTGATGTTACTTCGTCAGCCTCATCAGTCTCTAGGGGTTCCATCGCGAAGTTCTTGCCAGAATCAACGCGGATAGCCGGCCTGCTCGCTTATTCCTCCGCAGACCACCCGGTAGAGCTGGATGCCATAGGACTTCCTTTAGAAGTCCCAGTGCCCGACGGGCCAATGTCGGTCGCATCACCTCCAGATTCCTTCGAGCGAGTAAAGGAACCAGCAGCAGCTCCATAAGCGAATAGAGGATCATACTGGTCCCCTTGCTCCCCTTGCTCCTCAGCTCCTGCAACAAAAAGCAAATGATGAGTTATTTAAAGTGCGCTGAAGGCATATTAGATGGGGGCCAATCTTACCAATAGTCGGTTCAGCAACCGACGGCTCAGCCACTAATGGAGCAGCAGAAGGAGGCGCAGCAGAGAGCTCACCCTCTACCACGATGGTAGGAGTCTGGCGACGGGGCCTCTTCGCCGACGACTTCCTACGGGATCCACTCCCACGCTTCCTTTTGAAGTGGACATCAGAGTCCTCTTCTTCCACTTCCTCCACATGTTGTGAGGGAGCTGTCCCCACTACACCAGACCCGGCTTCACGAGCATCAGCTTCGTGGGCATCAGCCCTTGTCTCTGCCTCGAAATAAGGGCTCCCCGCATCAGAAGCCCCGCTGTCATCTACAGCGATGAACTCCTCTATGCCAGGAACACGGACTCGTTTGCCCTCCATCTTATCGGAAGCCTTCTGCCTCATCCGATGAGAAATTAATTTCACACCCGAACGGTTGGCATTAAACCTAGCAGGTGTGGAGTTCGAAGCCGCATACCATTGGCAGAAACACAGGGTCGTCCAAAGGCCGGGATCCCTCGGCGGCGTGCGTAGCCACGCTCCAGTGTCATCCGCGGTAAAGAACCGCCAAGCACGAGCCCCATCAATAAGGCTCCCCATGAAAGCCAGGTCCGGATTGGGGTTGCCCACATACAACTGGTCATACCCAAATTGGCGGGCAAACCGGCTCGGGACGTAGGGCTCCAGGTAGCAGGTATCCCCACTCCTGTACAGCAAATGCGAGGGCCGGATACAGACCAGCCACTCGAAAACACCCCGACTCATGGGAGACCGACCTGACTCCACATCATGGAATTCCTCGTTGTATCCTGCACCCCGCAGGCGAGGAAAACAACGGAACAGGCTATAAGCGTCATAACGACGCACTAACTTACGGGCCTCGACCACATAAGTTTTCTGCCACGAACGGCCTTCAAAGCGACGGAGAAGCGCCGTTTGAACACCCTGCGGAGGGTCTTCCCCAGCTCCAATTAAACTGGGCAGTGCAAGGCGAACCACGCCATCAAGTAGGTGTACGGTAAACCTACCCTAGGATTGGGTCCGTCACAAGGCAGGACGGCACCCTTCCCCCGCCTTGACGCCATTGGCCTGCAGAAAGCCTCCGTCAGTGCACGAAGGCCCCTCTGAATACAACACACCATGGCCGAGAGAAGACCCAGACGGTGGCCATGAACCAAGCGGACGGCAGGCAGCAGCACAGTCGGATGGACGATGTCACCCGAAGAAGAAGGCACGACACATTTCTTTAACCAGATGGTTAAGAAGCCGGCCAGCAACGCCTTGCGAGACATAGGCCGACGGGCCTGATGGTGAAAGCTCCGAAGAACATCACCCTTCCCGAGAGGACCATCATCTTCTGCCACGACGATGTCCTTTTCAGCATGCACCTCCATCCTTGCCAAGATGTCTTCTTCAGCAACTCCGCAATGAGCTGCCTCAGGCGCACTAGTCATATCCGGGAACAAGTAGTTCCCCCAGCTCTTCAAGCTCTTCGAGCTACCCTTGCCACCAGTATGGATGCTGGAGCAAATGTGCAAATGGCACATCAATTCCCGATATGTCTCGAGCAGAGCAGGCTCCTGCTTCTCCAGAATAGCCAGCTCCGCCTCACAGGGAAAGTACTCTTCGTATGGAAGATACCCGAAGGGCAAAGCAGAGATCTCCCGCATCTCATGCAGGGCCATGCCCAACTCACCAACTGGGGTGAAGAAAGTCCCCGAGGCCGGGCAATACAACTCAAGGATGGCGTAGAAGCACGCCACCTTCATCTCGATGCCGTAGCAGGTCGCCCTGACGGCCTCATGGAGGTTTAACCTCTCTAAGTCCCCCTCAAAATGGGTGAGGATATAGTTGGTCAACTCCGCCCACCACGATCTAGGAGGGTGGACCCACCGGGAGTCCTGAAATCGGTGGCGGGGTAGTTCCCGTCAACTTCGCAGAACTGAGTGCCAAAGGTCGGCGCCGCAGCTGGGTTCTCTCCTACTGGAAGGTCCCGCGATACCTTCCCAGGGTATAGTCCCATTATGCTACGAGGATGGCCCGCCCTCGAGTAGCCGGACTGGAATGTCAACCTCCCGACACTTACAGACTCGGCGTTTAGGCTCACGCCCCACGCCATCTTCCGAGCCTGAGTCGCGCTCGCGAAGGAAGACAAAGCAAAATGCCGCTTAGAGGACGGGAGATAGAATCTCTCGCCGTTCAACTGGAAGATCCATTGGCCTTCACCGGCCTGCAGCTGGCGATCGGGATCAGGTGCAGCATCCCCGAACATGAAGTCAGGCTTTCTGTAAGCCTGACGGTCGATATCTTCAAATGGAGCCGTAGTCAAGATGCTCCGCATGGCCTGCGGACCACCGCCCTGAATGAGCGTATCCCGTACAAGGGAGCTCGGCTCACTGAACAATGAAGCCTGCCCATAGAACTGCAAGCTGATGCTTCCGCCTGCTCGACTGGCTAGACCGAACAGACTGTTCTGAAGGCCGGAGGCGTAATGTACTGTAAAAACAGAAATGAGCTATGATTAGTTCACCAATCAAGTGGATGCGAAAGCATAAAAATTCACTAAGGCATAGCCTCGCCCAGCAAGCAGGGCCTGCAAGGCGATAGCTTTGAAAAAGCTTCACTTCATGGATAAGACTGCATCTTTGCAGAAAATATCCAAAGCGCCAGCTTCGCTTAAAGCAGGAAGTGACATAGCCCTAAGGGCTGACGTCATCAAAGGGGCATTATGGTCAAAAGTCATCATGACTGAGAGGACTTATTCAAGTCCTTTTCCTCAAACAGTACGGAGATGGCCCAAGTTATGGCTTCGTGCGAAAGCCCAAAGAAGAACTGTCCAGTTCTTATTTCCCTGGTGCAAGCAAAATAGGAAAGTTGAAGGGAAACGAGTTCCCTGATAAGGACAGATCATATTTGATCGTCCTAATAGCCGAGTATCGGCTTCAAAGGATGGAGACCACTCTCTAATCAGATCGGAAAGTTCCTTACCAGCGACAGGTCGCTCGATGACCGGAGGAGGAACGCCCTCCGCCGCAGAAGTCGCCACTTCTTTTCCCGCTCGTCTCTTGGGCGCCATTGCAGAGCTGCAAGAGTTCTCAAGGTTCTCTGAATGAAGAAAGAAGAGGAAGAGGAAAGTCAAGAAATCTCTCTGAAAAAAAGGAGATCTTTCCTACTCAGCCCGATCGGGCTTTTATAGGCCAATCAGCGCCTGAAACGAGGCCTCGAAAAGGGCGTATGCCGCCGTTTCGAATTAATTCGAAACAGCGCCCGAAGCGCCTTCCCGAGAAACGCCGGTTCAACTCTACTAAGAGTTAACTTCGCACTAGTGCAAAAGTGCGGACTTCGCACAATCCTTCAAGGGCTTCGCTGGAAGGCCTACCTTAGCCCTCTAAAAAGCGTGCTGCTCGCGGTACGCACCAGTCTCGCGAAGATCATTCAAAGGAAAGACTATGTCCTTAGCTCCGCACACAGTTTAGCCCAGCAATGGCCAAACTCTCAGTGAAAGCAAGCAAAAATCAGATGATCAGACGGTGAACTTTCATTGATTCAAAAGTAAGGGTACATTTGATATTACATCAAAGTTGTGTTTTATATAACACACCAAGTTACCTAACAAGGTCATGTGCATACAAGCGGTTTTATCTGCTCCCAGGCCAGACCAACGGGACAGGAAGGGCCTTCCTCCTGCATAAGGCTGTAATCAGTGGTGCCACAAGGACACGGTCATTTTTCTCCACAAAAATGGCAGATCTTGCCAGGCCATTTTTGTTGAAGCCTGGCAATAAAGCTTATCGCCGCCAACACGTCAGATCACCTATAATGGGAACTGGTTTTGATGCCACGGATCTGACGGGTGTGAGGCCCACTCCCCTGAAGTGGATCGTCCCCGACGAAGGCCACCAAAGTTGAAAGTCGGCAACGATGTCAGTGATCTCACTGATCACCTCCGACGAAGCGGCGGCCAGCCTCACCTCAGAATGAATCATCTCGGGTAAGAGGCTGCCAACAGCCCCTGGGACGCGCATTCGCTGCCCCGAATTGTTCCTCCTGCTTAAAAGTAAAGCTTCAACTGGGGAAGCATAAGGCGATTTCATGATTTCTTCCATCAAGTTACCAGACTGGCAAGCATAGCTCACTGCAAGGCAAATTGGAGCAGGTTAGCAGTCAAGCACAAAAAGAGCTGCAAAAATACTAAGTCAGATTCTTCGGCGGCAAAGTAATCCGACTTCAGTCAAAGCAGAGGATAAGCCTCGCCTGCACGGCAACCATGGGCTGGTTCAACAAACGCCAAGTCCTAGCCTCGCCTATACGGCAAAGTCAGACTGATCTTGTGAAGAACAGTCTCAACCTCACCAATATGGCAAGACTGGCTCAACTATTGAAGAAGCCAAGTCCCAAGTCCTGCCTGCGCAGCGGACTTAACAAGCAACGATCTTTCACTGATCAAGCCAAGATGATAGCTTCACAGAAAGCTATGATGAGATCCTTCTCTGCAGCAGCCAATTGCAAGATGAAGAATAAGGGAAGCTAATCCCTGAAGCGAGCTGCCAAAGCTAAATCAAGGGAGATGAGTTCCCTAAAAGCAGTGAAGTCTTTGAATGATCAAGACTTACTGGTCCTTGGCCGGTTAGACAACCAGAGTGGGTTTCCCACTAATTCAGAGATCTGAGTATCTCTCTCAACCAAGAGAAGAGAAGAAGAAAGGCAAAACACTTCTCTTCAGAGGACCTCAAGTGTCCTATTTATAGGCCCCATGGCCTGAGTGCGATCACCCCAAGCGTGGAAGCACGAGCGCATTCAAGGCATTTATTGCACCTTGATGGAAGGGACGGTTTCCCCTTGGAACCGTGCAAAGGGAGAAAACGTCTCCCTCATAAAAGGCACTTATGGCGCCTTGAATAAAGGGAATATCCTCCCTTGGAAATGTGCAAATCGGAGAACATCTCTCTCGATTGGTGCGAAAGAAGGAATGATCCTCCTCGTAACCGCCCCACGGCAGTTGGCTTTGAAAAGGCAACAGGAGTTCCAAAGCGAACTTATTTCTTAGAAGCCCAGATACGGAGCTACCCCGACGCGAAGCTACTCGCGAACCAGTGCAATTCTTCGGCAAATTCATCCCAAAGCAGGATTGAAGGCGAAGCTGAACTCAACCATCATGGCGACGTTCATACTCCACACCACCATCACAGCAGTTCAAAGTATTTCGGAGTCTGAGCTATTGCAGACTCTCGAAAACTTTGAAGGGGGTCTTGTTGACACTTAAAAAAGACAAGATTCTCATTGGTCCGAACGATGTCTAAACTTGTTGACATTTACAAAAGACAAGGGACAGACGAGCTGAAGACCAGTTTTCGCCCACCTCCAAGGGACAAAGAAGCGGTTTGGACTCCACTGATCCAGCAAGCAGAACAGTGAACCCGGATTGTTTCTAAACAGACCTCAGCAGGTCTAAAATGCTAGCATTTAGCATTACATTAGCCCAAGGGGATAGCCTCGTTTGAGAGGCTAGCATCATCCAGAGCATCGCCAGGAAGCTGACTGATAGCTTCGCCGAAAAGCCTCTTTTCGGACTTCGCTAGGAATTGCCTCTAGCTCCGCTATGAGCTTCAAAGCGGGCAGCTCCGCTATCAGCCTGCTATGGTCAACCTTTGACCAATCAAAATCCCCTGATGAGATCGGATTCAATCTAATCAAATCCAATCGGGATTCAAATATGGCAGGTGATTGCCGCAATCTCTTGACTCTCTTGAAACGAGTAAGAGGATCAAGGAGAATCCCCCAACAATATGGAAAGGATCAAAACAGATCAACCGACTTGCCATTTTCTAGCTCCGCAGAAGCTATCCTAGCCTCGCAGTAAGGCTACTTTCCATATTCAAACAGATTCGGTTCAATCTGTTTCCATATCTTCAAAGGGGACGATTATACCCTTGCTTTCCTTATAAATAGCCCGCCAGGGGTACAAGGAGAGAGAGGCGAAAGGAAGGCATAGGGAGATCGATCGATAAAAAAAAAGAAGAGAGAAGACTCCACAAGCAGAGGCTTTTTCACGACGCACCGTGCGCTCCCGAATTCAGAGACCTTTTAGAGAATTGCTTTCTCTAACCAGGGTGTTGATACCCTAACGTCGTCCTTCCTCTCAAGGAATCTCCGGAACCAGGCGAGAAGGAATTCCTTATCGAAGGCGATTTTGAGAAGCAGCAAGAGGGTTCTACCAACCTTCTGTTCTCTGATTCCCCGAACCAGGCGAGAAGGGAATCTCATCGCTCGCATCGTCAAAGGGACAAAGTGGTCGCGCGCTGACCAGACTCCTATCGGCACATTTTCCCAGAATCTCTGAGGAGATCTACTTGTAATCTTTTGAGAATACTTGTAATTTAGCTCCTCAAACTTTTATTTGTAAGTTTTCCTCCTTTGCAAACATAATGGAAAACAATAATACCGTGAAGCAGTTGCTCTCAAATGGAATTATCTCTATTGACTTTGTATCGCCAAAGGATAATTTAGCGGATCCGCTTACTAAAGGTTTAAGTGGAGAGCGTATAAACTGCGCATCGAGGGGAATGGGTCTAAAAGCCTAACCTTATCGAGTCAACTTAATGGAAATCTCACTTAGCGACTGGAGATCTCACGGACTAAGTTCAAGAGGAAAAACTAGTTATGATTGACTCAGCAAGTAAGCACTTGGGAGCTTGACTCCAATCCATTTCTAAGGTGCACATAAGTGCTTTTCTACAAGTGGATTAAGGATAAGATTAACGCTTTTAATGATGCCTATATCTTGTTACTAAACAAGTGGAGTAGAGTAGACTACTCTTATAGGTCCATCACCTATGTGAGTATAGAGTTGGGTCGGCTCTTTGGGAATTTCTATGGAGGCTGTTATTCCCTAAAGATACTCTCTGAAACCAAGAATGTCCAGGGCCAAAACGGACACAACCGAGAACCAAAGTTGATTTGAAAAGTCACTGTGTGAAGCTTGTTGACTTGGCTTACACTAACGGCTAACAGTTCAAGACCTAGTTCACTGATTAGCCAGTAAGTCCGATAAAGCTTTCGCTATGGAAGGTTCAAGACCTAGTTCACCTATCCTTATGCAGTTCTTTTCTCAAGTACCTTTCACAATAGAGTCAGTCTCTTTGTTGTCATTTCCTTGAATCTCCATTCATTGTGGGGGATTGTTGGAATTGAAGAATATGAATGCGTATCTTTGAGTTGAATTATGGCGAGATCCGTTGATCGAATCAATTGGATGATGGTTGGAGTGTGTTCTCCTTCCATTGAGGATGAACGTGGTATATTCACATGTTCAATTCGACTTCGAATGAATGAGATATTCAAGTCTAAAGATTGCCTAATTCAAAGCCAAAACGGGACTAAAGGTAGCTAAAAGTATTTAGTCCCACATTGGCCGTGGGATGGAAGTTGTGGTGTATAAATAGAGAAAATTGAGAATAAAGGGCGTGCCCTTTGGGTACTTGGAGTTTTCGCGCGCGATTGGAGGGAACCATGCCCTATCGTGCGTGCGTGCGCCGCCGCTGGCGGCGGCGGCGGCGGCAGCGGCCGGCCGGCGCCGGGGCCGGGCCGGGCCGGGCTCGGGCTCGGGCTCGGGTCGGGTCCTGGTTTGGGTTTGGGTTTGGGTTCCCTACCTGGCCTGGTTCTTTTGAATCAGGTCTCAAGGGTATGGGCCGCTACTCGAACCAAACCCGCTCCGCCCCGCCAACGGACCCGCTCCGCTGTCAGTTTTCGAAACCGATCCGCCAAACGGTGTCAGACCAGTTGGACGGCCAATGGTTGCGAGCCTGTTGGTCTGCCAATGGATGCGAATCTGTTGGACTGCCAACGGTTGCGAACCTGTGGACGGCCAAAGGTTGCACCCTCGTTTAGGTTCGAACCTGTTGGCCCCTCCTGGGAGTGCTATATAAAGCACTCCAATCTCTCAATTGAAAAAACACACAACAAATACACCAAGAGCAAACAATTCTCTCTCTCTCTATATCTAAGTTCTGAAGCAGAAGCAAGTCTGCATTCTGAATTGGGAAGTAGGTTTCCAAGCGACTCCATCAAGAAGTGGGAATCCGAAGCGACTTCCAAAGGAGATTCTGTAAAGTCATTCTGAAAGAGGGCTTAGAAAATTTAACAGATTCTTTTATAAGAATTATTGTCTGAATCTAAGACTTCTGAAGAAAAATATTCTTCAACCTTCCTTCTCAACAGGGTGCTACTCCAAAGTAGAGGCAAATATTCATCCGAAATTTGTCCTTGTACCGCTGCTTTAACGATCCTGTGAAGGTACTGGTGGACTACGGTTCAACCGTACGGTGATTTGGTAGTGCTATCCAAATACCGTGAAGGAGTGTTGTATCTTGGGAGACAAAGCGTCCATTATCCCGTTAGCACAGTGCGGGGACGTAATTGTCTTAAGGAGATTCGCTCTAAGCGTACCTCACTCCAAATACTGTATAAGTGGATTAAGTCCTTTATACAGGGGATATACTTTACAGTATATCGAGACTGATTTAGATTCAGTCTAATTGGTGTTTAACCAAGGAAGGAAATTGAAAGGTGGTTCTTAAATTAAGGAACGTTCTATTGAACGGAAAACCTCCCACCTGATATTTGCCGACCTGGCCAATTAGATTGTTGATATCTCAGTGATCTTGATAGTTGTCATATTGATTCCTGTTAAGCAGAATACCAACATTTAGGCGGAGGAGCACATAGAGCAGATTGGTGACTCAGAGATGAAGTATGGAGAAGCGGTCCAACCTGAAAGCTTCATAGTCCGTAAAAACTCGAGAATACGTGTCAAGAGAAGTTTGCTGATTTCACAACTTGTAACCCTAGTTTTCTCTATAAAAGAAGATGTGCCGTTATTAGGGTTTTATGTGCGAGTGTATACCATTGTAAATACAGCGCGGCTATAAGATCTTCTCATTCTGTAATCTCTCTCAAATATAGTGGATTTGTGTGCGGTTTGTGGATTTTTCGATTTGAGTTTATCACGTAAATTCTGGTGTCATTGATTGTGCGTTTGATCTGTGTTCTTTTTTTTCCCTCCAATACGTTCATCCCAACACTTTTGACTCTGACATGTGGGCCACGCAAGCTTTTTCTCACCTCTACTCTATTTGTTTATTGTGAAAACTGAGAACCACCCAATGTGAAACTTAAATTTTTAACACTACAATATTGTGTCAGAATTTCGAGCTAAAAACTCGAAAAATGCCCGAAAACTGAATCATAAAGCCCACACATTTTCCTTTCTTTGTTTTCCAACAGCCAAACTGGACCTTAGACCAAAACACCTGCAATCCTACCGTGAGTCATACCACAGCTCATCCCTATATAAACACAACACCAAGTACTTCAGCTCTATAGCTCAACCGACAACACAAGTTCATTGTTGGACGAGGAAGAAGAAGCTAAAGTGAGGCACACCGCCATCCCTACGAGAGATTTCTAGAGGGATCAATGGACAAGACGGTGGCCAAGGGCTGCGTGCCCGTGCTTGTTGGGCTAGGCAAAGAGAGGGCGGCGGCGCCGGTGAAGCTCTTCAAGAGGCCATGCGTGAAGGGACTGCTTGATATCGTGGCCATGGAGTTTGAATACAGCAGGGAAGAAGGGTGCTGAGGATACCTTGTGAGGTTGAGAAGTTTAGGCGGGTAATTAGCAGTGTGTCTTCAAGTTCAAAGGGTAGATAAATTTTAAGTTTTTCGATACATTGTGTTTAGGGTTAGGGTTAGGGTTAGGGTTAGGGCTAGGGTTTTAGGTTGGCAGTCTAAAAGAATTTGGACAAAGCCATGTCGGGTTTTGTTTTAAGTGTTTGGATGTGATGAGTAGCTTAAAGAAATTGAATTCGTGGCATTGTTGAGGAATTGGAATTGGTAGAATTGAAAGTTAGAGTTATTAATGCTATTATTTTCTTGATCAATTCTTGAGTACCTAAAATTTTTACCACTACTTATTTTTATTGGTCACCAAACATTATAAAATTGTTAAATCTGCTGACTAAGCTAATTGTCGAATAGAATGGATCAGCATGCACATTTTGCATACTTTTTATTTTAAAATATGAACCCTACATATAACTAAAGGTCTGATTCAATAGTTAAGAAAAAGATTGAGTCAAAGACTCAGATTCAAAATTAAACTATAGTCTTCTATTAATTTAAAGAATATAAAAAAAGATTAAAAAAAAAAAAAAAAGCTTGCTTACCACCTCTTCAAAGCTTCTGATAAAAAAAATATCAACTGTCACCTTAAACTTAGAACTTTACGTGCTCATTAGACATAAAGGTTTGAATGTGTTTAAGAAAAATAATGTTCGTAAATTATTTTATTTGTGATGAGGAGTCTAATTGGACGACAAGAATAAATAGAAAGCCACGTTTTGTCATTAATTAATTAATTAAATTAAGCATCTAATTACGTGGGCCTGCACGTGCAAGTGGTTCGCACCACTTGACCGCAATAGTTGACACGTGCGTCACGTGCTCCTTTCTCTGACCCAGTACGGCCTTCTGCAAAAATTTCTCTTTTTTATTTTCATTTATATAAATTCTTTTTGATGATTTATCTGATTTATCTTCTATGATATCATCCAATCTTGCGGTTATGGATGAATTGTAATCTAGTGTTGATAATAATTATAATATTGTGGTGTAATTTAGTTCATAAGCAAAATTTTATATAAGTTAAGCAATCCCAGAATAAAAAATTAGATTTTAAAAAATATATATCATTTTTTATTAAAGACTGCAGTCTGATTTTAACCCTAAAATCTCCTTTAAATCCAACTTGTATTTTCCAGCTAGTCAGGTCTATTTACTGCAAACCAACTTTGCTTTTTTATTATTTATTTTCTCGAAGATAAATGGTTTGATACCAAGTTATCAACTTTTTCCGAATTTTCTCTCACTTGCTTTCTGAGTTCAGATATTTAAATTTGTTACTTCTTATTTATTTTCTTTCTTTACTTTTTTTTTACAAAGACTGTAACTCAATTTTAACACAAGGAATGAAATCATAATGTTGTCTTCTTCAAAGATTTAGAGTATGCAAGCTTGATAGAAGCTCAAAGGTTGCAATCTAGCTAGCTAGTTTGTCAATATCATGGTCCTTCAATAAGTGGTAGTTTGCTATTTAGTTGCATTGTCTTTTCAATTTTATATTCAAGTTGAATGCTAGTATGAAGGTTTGAAAGAAATTTGAAGGGTGTATTGATGCAAAAATTGAATGATATGTCCCTTAGAATAAAGAAAAACTTGTAATTGTGATTATTATTATTATTATTATTATATTGTTTCAATTCTTGATTCATATGGCAGAAGAATATTTTGAAAGGTAAATTTGGGAAATTTTACACCCAAAATGGGGCTGATGATCATTTCTTGGTTTCATTTTTTTTTTTCTTATAGATTTGGACACCTTTTTTCTCATTTTGCTCTGTTTACAATAGTTTCCATATGTTCTATAAAACTGAGTGTAACAATATAACTCAAATTAGTACTTTTCTGTCCTTTTTAAATTATTTTTTCTTCTCTTTTTTATAGATTAAGAGACCAGGTGTGAAGAACTCCGGAGGTGACTGCAACGAGCAGAAATGTCACTCACCAGCCTAAAAGATGAAAAATAAAGAAGCACATGTAAATTAATATAAATCTTTTTAGGCTAATTCTTTCTATACCCATTAAATTTTTTATGGTTTTTCCCTCAAAATCATTCACGATTTAAATCCAAATAACTATCTTGAGTTATCCTCAAAATTCACATAAAACTATCTTCCGTTAAATAACTATCTGATGAGTACTCACATAGATTGGAGATGCTTAATTTATAATCAAAATATTTTAAATTTATGCCAAAAAAAAATATGTAATAGATCTAAGAGTGTTTTGGTTATAAATTAGGCACGTGCAACCTACGTGTCTAATTTATGATACTTTAGGATAGTTATTTGAGATTTTTTAAGTTAAGAATGAAAATCATAAACAAATGAAACTTATATTAGTGTTTTATTCACATGACATGTAAAAATCCATCAAATACATATCAAATGATGACAATGAGAATGTTCATCTAGGATGTCAAAATTCCATGCTACTGAAAGTGCTCACAATTTTCATAGTCAACATATTAAATTTTTAATTATTTTATCTTTTCCACATTTGGTATGTATATAGGGCAGAATAATAGCCCAAGCAAAGTTTGAAAAAATGAACTATTGTAGGGTTGATGATGTTGAAATGCTTCTAGTTCAAGTACACACACAGCCACTTTGTTTGCTAATGTCAGACCAAGCTAGGGGGTGTGTTTGTTCGCGTGAAAATGAGGTGAAAAATTACTGTTTTGGGATTGGCTGTCAGGTTCCTAAATCATGTTTGCTTGTTTAAAAAAAGTTGGGAAAATTTGGTGGAGCCTACAAATAGTGATTGCGGGCTCACAATTTCGTTTCTTGCGATTTCAGCCCCATGAGAGGCTGAAACCTGGAGAAATCTGATTCATACCTCAAGATAGATTTCGCATGAAAACAAAATCGGCGATACCCACACCAGTTTTCTTTTCCCTTTTACGCCCAAAGAGGATCCAAATGAAGCAAATGTACAAGATATGGTGTAAAAGGGAGGTAATGCTGGCAATAATTAGATTCTACGCAACAAAAAGTTCAACAATTGGTCCTAAATCATGTGATCATTATTTTTTTTCCCCCAATAATTAAAGTGTCCTTCAATTAATCAAATTTAAGAGAGAGAAATTATTTGTCCGGATCTTTTATAAATTAAGGGGTTTTTTTTTCATAAACTACCCATACGACCGACCGTGACATTATTTTTCCTACTAACACGTTTAAATGCACGTGAAATCAAATCTTATATAAATTTAATCTGTAAAAATGTATATATATCGAAACAGAGTATAATTCAGCGTTTATTGCTGATAGCAAGTATGTTGTGAAATGAATCTAAAATTTAATAATTCATTTTTTAGAGTAAACGGTGAATCATTACGATCCCTCACGTTTCATTAACAAGTTTTCAACGAAAACCCTCATTTTTAATTTTAATAATTTACCATTTGTAATGAAAGCCGTGAATATAGGAAGCGTGGTCAGTGTTCACATATCCAAGATATTCGGTGGGTCCAAAAACTAAATATTTTCATTTAATGAAAAGAATAGAGAGAGAAAAAATTTTAAAGACTTATTTTCTCAAAAATAATGAGTAAAAGGGACAAGATCTAAGTTGGCCATGGAGAATTAATGTAGATAAGGTGAGATGCATGCATCTCTCTCTCTCCAGAGAAGTATATGCGAGTGGTCAACAAAGACAGTGTGAGTGATGATGTTCAACACAAGAAAACTTGGTACATAAAAAACTTAGAATGGAATCTAAATTGCGGCTGCAAAATCAATAAAATAATAAAAATGAATAAATTATATGGCAGGGCTTCAATCAGCCTCATGCCAAGGTCACCATGCAAGAAAAACAACAGTACACGGAAGGTTCGGCGGAATAAATGCGGATATTTATTCTCTCTCCTGACGATGATCCTGATCACACCTCGATTTGCTCTCGAAAGACGCTGGTGATCCGTCGACGATTGAGTTAGTTAATAAAAAAATCAAAATGAAATTATTATTTATTAGGAGAATTAAACACAAAACAACTTCGAGTGGCCACACGACTAAGAGCAATTATCAAAATTTATATTTGGGTTTAAATTCAGAATAATTACTGGAAGAAATTTTATCATGTGTTACCGAATACTCATTATTCTCTAACATATGGCTATTTGTGAAATTCCGCTGCGTAGAAGCATACAACATATCTAAGTTCTATTATTTGAATTTTTTTCTTTTTTTTCCTAGTTTGGGATGTCTTGTGTTAACTAATATTTTGATGCATGTGTAATTTTGATATAACCTATTTCACTCTAATGTCTTTGATTTTTTTTGATAATTAAAAGCACATAACCGACTACATGTAGATGAGCGGAACTCTTTCAAACTCAAGGCCTGACCGAAAAGTCTTTGATGAATATGAGCAAAGATCTTTGTGTTCAATATCAAGATATGTATAGAAAACCATTTTTTTTTACTTTCATAACATGTTTAAAGATCTAATGACAAGGGATTCTAGTCTTATATTTCACCTTTTATTGAGTTCAATAAGTTGTAGTGTTTCTTCTTCGGGGTGCCGTAGTGTTGGTTTTTGAAAGACAATGTAATTGACAAATCTTTGTCAAATTTTGACTAAAATTTTAAGTACCACAATCTAAAAAAAATAACCACATTATTGAAGGATTTCTTTTCTTAACAAAATTTGCATTGTTAAAACTTGATGACACGGAATGAAATTATGTGACCATAAATATTTTATGCGGGTTTCTACACTTTAAAAACAGGTGCAAACTCGACGGAATTTCACAAAATTCAACCCGAAAATCTTACTAAACCGGATCGAACCCGATAACTCCATCGCCAACCCTTAACTGGTTCCGCAGGAACCATGCAACACATCTCTTAGCCCTTTTATTTCAATAATATTTTTTTTTTAAAAGAGTAAACAGTGAACCATTAAGGTCCCCGTATTTCATTAATAAGTTCTTAATGAAAATACTCTTGTAAAAATATCTAAAGTAGACCATATATCTTCCCGAGCTAAAAAGCTTCACCGTACGAGCAGGCGTAAGAGGAACACATATACAGAAATACAAAATTACAAACAAGCAGGCAATAGCATTTGCTCCCCCTATTTTCAAACCTACTAGCCATCTTACACGACAAAAAAAACCTCTCTCTCTCTCTCTCTCTCTCTCTCTCTCTCTCTCACACACACACACACACACACACACACACAAATTTGGTCAAAGACTCAAAGTCTAAGAAAGCAATTCCCTCTGAGACCAATCACTAAACAACAATTTAAATAGCCCATCTTGCCTCAAAACCACAAGAAGCACCTCTCAAAGGGCCAGCAATGAGGAGGAACAAGGGCAAGGAGCCATCCTCCTACTACCAGAGGCTGGACGGAAACTCTGTGGAGGGACGGGCGGCGCCGAAGGGGCACGTGCCAGTGCTCGTGGGGAGGGGGTCGTCGGCCGAGAGGTTCCTCGTCAATGTGAAGCTCTTCAATGACCCTTGCATGTGGCTCTGCTGGAGATGGCCGCCGACGAGCTGGGGGACAGCCGGGAAGGTGTGCTGAGAATCACTTGCGACGCCGATCATTTCCGTCAGGTGGTCAGTGTGATCTCCAAGGCTCGATGATGATTGATTGAGTATGGACTGAAAATATGTCAGTTTCTCTCTTTTTTTCCCACTCTCTTCTTCATGTTGAGAGTAGGAGGCAATAACATTGTAGATGCCGGCAACAGTTCAGTTTATCAATGAAAATCTTAGTGAATATTCAGTCTCTTCTTCTTCTGTTTTTTCTGTTTCTTTTTTCTTTTGAAACAAAATCCTTGGCCAGACCTTGATCCTAAGACTTCTCGCAATCCAATTCCAATTCTTTAATTCTCTACTCCGTGAACTACGCTTTAGTCTCATTGACAAAGCTCTATATATATATTTTTTGTGCTAATAAAAGACCCTGAAGACCAATCCTTACAACCTCTCACAGCAGACCCCAAGAGCGTCTGCTTGAGCTTGCATCCTAAGCTGTGAAGAAAAATCCTCAAACAAGATTACATCACCACCCAGCTCCCGAAACCCATTTAGTAGCACAGTCCGCACACTTGTTCCCTTCACCGTACGTGTGGGAGATCCTATACATATCCATCATCCTCCAAGCATCCTCCACAAACACTGAAGAATCAACCACACTACCAGTGTCACAAAGTTCCTTAATCACCAGAAACATGACAAAGCTCTACTATCATAAAGAGTGGTTTGCTAACACCCCTGTTTTAAATATCAGCCGAGTCGGCTGAGATATCGTCCGATATCTCCTTTTCTTCCTGCCGCCGATACGATATGGAGAAATCGTTCGCCATATCGTTCGCAGCAAAAAATGGCCGATATTTGAAATATCGGCCGATAAATCACCCGCTATATCACCTGATATGAAATAACTTATTTATTGCACGACTGCGTGCAAATGTACATTATTTTTTACTGTCTTTGCATGCATATTATATCATTTTTATTAGGTAGATGATATCTATGACACTAAACTAACTTTTAGTTATCAGTATTTCATTATATATAGTGTCCGATATGGATGCCCGATATGCGCGTGTATCCCCGATATCTCCTCCGATATCCGATATCCGATATGAAAAAACCCCATCCGATACGATCCCAATATCCGATATTTATAACCTTGGCTAACACGGTATACTATCAGAACACCGCGAGTGTGCAGATACAAAAGAAGTCTCAAAACCACTTGATTGCATGGATAGCTATGGCAGAGAAAAAAACCAAGAAACTGAAAAGGAACAAAGAAATAAGGTTTCTTTGCGTCTTTTTCTTTCATTTTCACTCGCTATCATAGCATGCTAGAAATTAAATTTCACACACAACGTCGTTGAATTTCTTCTGTTTCAGCTTGTACCAAACAAGAGTAAACGCAGACGCAAGTTCTTGACCCGCTATCGGAGACTGCCTTAAATTAGAACTAAACAGAGACTTAAAATATTACCTGGAAACAGTCATCTTAATTCTGAATGCTTCACTAAGAAATATCATCTTCATTCATTGTAAAAGCATGTGGAAATAACTAGGTCTTTTGAGATTGAATATATATATATATATATATATATATATATATATATATATATATATATATATATATATATATATATATATATGAGAAAAATGTATATCAGCCGACGGCTGAGAGACCCTCTCAGCCTGCGGTGATGTGGCACATTATTAGCCACACTAGAAAGGACGCCCCGCCTATTGAAACAGTTGAAATTACTAAATACCCCTGCGGTGATGTGTCACAATTATATTTAATAACTGCGGCCAAACTGCCACCAATTTTTATCAAATCACGAAATTAATTTGAATACTTCTTTATTAATTTTTTTGTTATCTGATTTGAAATTTACTGATTTTTAATATAGTCGCAGTTTTAACTTTTTTTTCGCATGTAATGTATAAATTATTAATTTTTTTTAAACTGCCACCATTTTTTTATCAAATCACGAAACTAATTTGAATGCTTCTTTATTAATTTTTTTGTTATCTGATTTGAAATTTACTGATTTTTTAATATAGTTGCAGTTTACTTTTTTTCGCATGTAATGTATAATTATTATTTTTTTTTTACATATAGCATGCGATCAAGGACTGCGACTATGGTCGCAGTACTCACGACAGCATTTTTTTTGGATAAGTTTTTTTTGCTAAGTTAAATGTAATAACGGTGAATAAGGACTGATACTATAGTCGCAGTTTACGTATGGTTTTATATGTTTGCTCTTCACTGTAACTGTTGTCTCAGCCGCCTATAAACTACAAATTTTTTTTACTTATTGCATGCGAAGTAGACTGCGACTATGGTCGCAGTGTTTAAGAACAGCAGTCGCAGTATCTAATTTGTGATATACAGTGAAATATACAGTGAAATATACTGATTTGAGAGGATTGCGATCATGTTCGCAGTATTATCTGTTTATATAGTTTAATTTTGGACTGCGACCATGGCAGCTGTTTATAACTTTATTGAATGCAAACGATCAAACTGTTTTATGACTGGACAGCGACCATGGTCGCAGTTTCATATGTAATTATTATATGAGTAATGCGACCATTATCGCAGATAAGATGCAGAAATAATAACTATACGGTATACTTTATATGTATTTTAAAAATATGAAATTTTATTTATAACATAATATGGTCAGAAAGAGACCTTACAAAAAAAGAGCATTAAAAGTTGTCAACAGAAGACAAAATAACGTTGAATATCAGAAGATCAGGAAATCCTAATCCTCGTCGTCATCACCATCATAAGCAGATTCGTCGTCTTCATTCTCCTCGTCCTCATCATTTTCCTGTTTTTGAGGGTTTTTTTGTTCATCGATAAACTCCCAGAATGGATCGTCTCTATCAAGCTCTTCCTCAGATTCGTGTCGAGAAAGCGAGCCTCCAGCATCAGAGGACATGCTTTCATCAAGCATGTCTCTGTCAAGTGGCTGAGGAATAATTTCCTCCTCACTAACCCACATGAAAACTTCATCATCCTCATGAAGAGGAGGATCAGTTAAAATATTATTTGATGTAGTGATATAGTCAAAAGGAGTGAAGTCCAGACTGGTATCAGATTCACTAGAATACCCTGAAGAAAGTAGACCGGTGGGGAATGATTGAAGTTGAAATCTGAGTGTTCAGAAGAAGAAGATGGGGAAGACATGATTCAAGAATGAATTGTTTTCTGGAAGTTTTTGAAATCAAATTGAAAAGGAAGAGCAAAAATTTAGTTTTTAGATATGAGATAATATATTAGTTACAAGCACTATATAAAGGTAAAGAATGTGAAAGAATATGAATAGTAATAATAATTGTTATAAGTGACGGTTGAGTATGGAAGAAGTGGTAAAAAAAAAATTAAATATTTAATTGAAGAGTTATGGTGGGAGAATCCGAAGAGTTCCCTTTTTCCAGAGGTTTACTATGTGAAGTACAAATTAACTTTTTATAGAATTTTTTCCCTATATCTTTAGATTACGTATGGTGCCCATCTTTCCTTTATCGAGATTAATATTAGTGCATCTCTTTTTTCGAGACTGTTGTTGTATCACGGTAGATAGAATATTAATTACTTCATTTAATTCAATTTAATTAATATAGTATTTTATAAGATGTGATATACGCAAACTGATCTCAGGGTCGCAGTGCTAATCTACTTTGTAAACTTATAAAAAATCTATTACATAAGGCATGCGAAAAGGATTGCGACTTTGGTCGCAGTGCTGAAAAAAGATTGCGACCTTGGTCGCTGTTCTGAACGAGGTCGCAGTGCTGAACGATAGCATGTTTCGTCTGTTATTTTTATGGGAATAAGGAATGCGACTAGGGTCGCAGACGTGATATAAAAAAAGAATGCGACTAGGGTCGCAGACGTGATATAAAAAAGTTTTTGTTATACTATGACTGCGACTAGTGCCACAGTCGTCATATAAAATTGAAAGTTATATTATATTAATTCTGCGACGATGGTCGCAATGTTCGAAAGTTTTATTATACTATGACTGCGAATACGATCGCAGACTTTGTAAAATGGTAAGAATTCTGTTAAATAAGGCATGTGAAAAAAGACAGCGTCTGTCGTCGGAGTGCTGAACGATATCATGTTTCGTCTGTAGTAGAATTAAGAATTTTATAACTGTAGATATATTCAGCTGAAAATTCTGTAGGTAAATTTTATTTGTGGATGAGTTTATGCTAGTTTAGAAGTAAAAAAGGGTATTTTTGTCAATTTGTTTCACGATTGTTTAGGCTGAATTTTTTTGGCGCCTACACTCTACGGCCGATATGTGGCATATATTCAGCCACGTCACCGCCGGGTGAGAAACTCTCTCAGCTGGCGGCTGAGGTACAGTAACCCCTATATATGTGTGTGTGTGTGTGTGTGTGTGTGTGTGTGTGTGGAGTCCAGAGGTGATTTTGCTAATTCTACTGACTCATTCCCCAAATGAGACTAGTTCTCCCTCGTCCCAAACCACAATTTAAATCCAAAGAAACCTAGCAGATACGCTGCATGTATTTTATTTGCAAAGAAGCTCAGCAATGTCAAAGTAATTGAAAAACACAACATTTGAGAAACAAATATTCGAACCTTTTGCTTTCAGAATGGGGTTGGCCTAAAAGACTTTTTGTCAAGATAGCAATTTATCGAACATTTACGACTAGCTATCGACCTGACATGAGTCCTGCACAGACAAAACAAATCGTTGTCAGGATGTTGACAATATATAAGAGAGTAGCACGATTAGAATGGACTGGAGCAACAGAGAAGAAATCAACAAATCAATTGCCTATATAAGACCCATGCAACACATTTATTAGCCCTTTTATTTCAATAGTTTTTTTTTTAGAGTAAACCGTGAACCGTTAAGGTCCCCGCATTTCATATATAAGTTCTTAATGAAAATACTCTAGTAAAGATATCTAAAGTAGACTGCATATCTTCTCGAGCTAAAAAGCTTCACCGTACTCGTAGGTGTAAGAGGAACAC
The DNA here is from genome assembly GCA_038442645.1 of Agave tequilana. Classification (NCBI taxonomy): domain Eukaryota; kingdom Viridiplantae; phylum Streptophyta; class Magnoliopsida; order Asparagales; family Asparagaceae; genus Agave; species Agave tequilana. The sequence continues at coordinate 273,931 of JAVJIF010002978.1, forward strand.
ATATACAAAAAAAACAAAATTACAAACAAGCAGGGTTCCTGCGGAGCAAGGGCAATGATATTTGCTCCCTCCATTTTCAAACCTACTAGCCAGCTTACACGACAAAAAACCTCTCTCTCTCTCTCTCTCTCTCTCTCTCTCTCTCTCTCTCTCACAAATTTGGTAAAAGACTCAAAGTCTATGAAAGCAGTTCCCTTTAGGACCAATCACTAAACAACAATTTAAATAGCCCATCTTGCCTCAAAACCACAAGAAGCGCCTCTCAAAAGGGCCAACAATGAGGAAAAACAACGGCAAGAAGCCATCCTCCTACTACCAGAGGCTGGCCGGAAGGTCTGAGGCACGGGTGGCGCCGAAGGGGCACGTGCCAGTGCTCGTGGGTAGGGGGTCATCGGCTGAGAGGTTCCTTGTCAATGTGAAGCTCTTCAATGACCCTTGCATGGTGGCTCTGCTGGAGATGACCGCCGACGAGCTGGGGGAAAGCCGGGAAGGTGTGCTGAGAATCACTTGTGACGCCGATCATTTCCAGCGGGTGGTCAGTGTGATCTCCAAGGCTAGATGATGATTGATTTAATAGGGACTGAAAATGTGTCAGTCTCTCTTTTTTTTCACTCTCTTCTTCGTGTTGAGAGTAGGAGGCAATAACATTTTAGATGTCGGCAACAGTTCAGTTTATCAATGTAAATCTTGGTGAATATTCAGTGTCTTTTTTTTTTTCCCCTTTTGTTTCTTTTTTTCTTTTGAAACAAAAACCTTAACCAAACCTTGATCCTAGGACTTCTCGCAATCTAATTCCAATTCTTTAATTCTTTACTCCGCGAGCTAGGCTTTAGTCCCATTGACAAAGCTCTACTTTTTTTTTTTTGTTAATTAAAGGCCCTCAAGACCAATCCTTACAACTTCTCATAGCAGACCCCAAGAGTGTTTGCTTGAGCTTGCATCCTGAGCCATGAAGAAAAATCCTCAAACTGTTGGTTGAAATTGTGCTATTTTCTAAAACATGCAAATCAATTATCTTGACAAAACAAATTAAATTAACTTCCTAACATGCTACTACGGAATTAAAATTGAATTAAGAACACGCGCGCGCGCGCGCTACTACGGAATTAAAATTGAATTAAGAACAAACACACACACACACACACATAATATCTGGCCTGGGTAATGCAGTTGCGTAGTCGCTGCCTAAAGGATCAAAAGCTCATCTCCTTGCCTAGACTTTAGTTCAGCTTTGTCCAATAGCGGTAAAAGAATCCCCCGGAATCACCAGCACTCGACCTAGGACAGTACGTAGAGCCTCTTACTCAGATAGAGAATTGTTGCCCAGAAATTGAAAAATTGAAGAAATTTAACGGTGGAAGAAAAGTAATGTACCTGTAGCTCTCAGATTTTCGTTTTTTTAAAAATGAACAGAGAGAACCTCCTTTATAGGCATAGAGCACTACCCGTTACTAACAACCCCGCACAAATCAAGCACACGTTCAGGTTGGTTGCAATTAATGTGCAACAACTCTGCACGTTCTCAGATCGGGTCAAGAAACATTACAAATCAAAACAATGAAGGACTTCAGGAGAGTGAGACCGAGTCCAAGTGCTCGGAAGTGCTCAAGGTCCACTCCGAGTTCAAGTACTCGGTATGATTCTGAGGTCAAGTGCCCGGGAATCATTCCGAGTCCAAGCACGTGGGTCACTTCACCCAGAAGCTCGAATTTAGCTCCCAAAAAGTAAAAAATAATTTTTAAAATGTAGCAGGTGCAAGAACCCTTGAACGAAGCTGCATTCGTGTCCGTAGGTCGTAGGTACGCGCCACCCATACCCAGCCCGGCCCAGTTTGGTTCGGCGCGTGTGCGCCTGTGGAGAGTGTGGCCCATGGCCTAACACTCATAACAATAAGCTTAGGAAGAGTTGCTATATATACCACTTAAACTTCTTTGGCTTATCCAATGTGGGACTAAAAATCAAGGGCAAATAGAGAGAAACTCAAGTTTTTCCTCCAAAACCAACTACACATCCAACAATCCCCCCAAAAACTTGAGTATCAGGAAAGACAAAAAATCAATATGATATAAATAAATCAATAAGTCAAACCAAGAGTAAAATTTGGGCAACATCATATTGTGGAATCGGGGTCGATAGCTTGCAGCCTTGAATATACCCTTAGTGAATTTCATCGCCACCTAAGAGACATAATGGACTACGCCTTGAATTAGACCTCTTAAACCAGATATCGATGAAAGACACACACAATAAGTTTCTATCTATTGAGCAAGTGGGTTGGGTGTTAATGACCATGCTCACAATAACCTACTCATGAGAAGTTTCTATGAGTCAGCCCTGCCCCCCAATCGCGGCCATTATGGTTTCTCTCAAGTAAATAAGTCCTCAAAGGGTACTACAACTGGATCTTATACCCTCCACACTTCATATGTTGGACTTATTAAGAGTTTAACTCAGTCTTACCTAGCTGTATATAAGAGCATCGTCAACATAGAGTTAGCTACAGTGCTACATATAGGATATAAACATATCCGAGTCGATGCTCTACACGAGTATCACCAGTCCAGCTTATTGTTACCACATAACCTTTTTCACGGAACCAGCTACGGATCAAGTAGGTTGGGTTGCGCTGCCGGAGAATTCTACTATAGGCTTAACCCTATCTCCCTCGATGATTCTAGGACAACACTCCTAGAAAGACCCTTAGTCAATGAGTCAGCAAGAATATTTTTTTTTACAAAGTCCAGAATCACAACTTTGCCCAATATGCGTTGTATATACTTGAGTCTGATCTGAATATGCATGTTCATCTTCTTATTAACATTTTCTTACTTTAGAATCTCAATGGTGGAATCAGTATGAACTGCGATTGGAAGTATGAGTCTATGCATGACACAGAATTCAGACAAAAGATCTTTTAACCATTCAGCTCCCAAGCAAGTAGTGTTCAAAGCAATGAGCTCAAACTCCATGGTACTCCTAGCAATCACTGTTTATTTGTAGGATTTTCAGGACACAGCAGCACCACCGAACATAAATATGCATTCGGTAGTAGACTTAACACTGTGAGAGTAAGTAACTCAGTTGGCATCATTATACCCTTCTATGACATCAGGATATCTAGTGCAAGTCAAATAATAGCCAATTGTGCCTCTAAGATATCTGAAAACTCTCTCTAGTGTAATCCAGTGTTCTCTACTAGTTTACTAATGTATCTACTTAGTCTATGTACTGCATAAGATATGTCAGGGCCTGGTCTTGCTGGAAATGTAGAGAAGTGAACCTATTAATTGAAAGTATTTCAGTTGAGACACAGTCTCACCCGTGTTCTTCTTCAAAGCAAAGAATCATAGGGTGTAGAAATAGATTTAGAGTTATAAAAATTAAACTTGTGAAGCATTCTTTCAATGCCATAAGATAGACTCAATGAAATTCCATCAGGAGTTCTGAATATTGTCATTCCCAATATCATATCAACAGGAGCTAGATCCTTCATGTCAAAGTTTAGAGGGAGATAATTCTTTACCCTTTGAATTGCATCAAGAGAAGTTCCAAGAATAAGAATATCGTCTACATATAGGCAAAGAATGATATAGTTATTATCAAATTTCTTGAAATAAATGCATTGTCATGTTCATGAACAGTGAATTCAAATTGTGCAATAACTTTGTTAAACTTTTGGTGCTATTATTTAGGTGCTTGTTTAAGTCCATACAATGACTTTACAAGTTTGCACACTTTCTTTTCTTATCCCTTGATTATGAATCCTTCTGGCTGGTCTATATAGATCTCTTCTTCGAGATTGCCATTCAGGAAAGCAGTCATGACATCCATTTGATATATGAACATATTATGAATTGATGCAAGTGCAACAAAGATTCTGATAGAAGAGATTCTGACAATAAGAGAATAGGTGTCAAAGAAATCAATACTCTTTTGTTGAGTGAAACCCTTGGCAACTAATCTGACTTTGCGTTTGTAGACAGTGCCATCGAGTTAGAGTTTCTTCTTAAAAATCCATTACAACCTACAGGTTTGCATCCTGGAGGAAGGTCAGTGAGAATCCAAGTGTTGTTCTCCATTATGGACTTGATCTCACTATCAATGGCTTCTTTCCAGAAAGGTGATTCAGAAGAGTTCATTTCTACAAGATAAGTAAAAAAGTTTTCACCGAAAGATGTGAGAGTCCTACTTCTTTTACTCTTTCTAGGCTCAAAATCAGAAGTAAAAGCAGAACTAGAAGAAGGAATATGAGAGAAAAAAGGAGTGCAAGAAGTATCACTAAGAATTCTTGATTTGAAAGGAAAGATATCTTCAAAATAAATATCCCAAGCTTCAATGATAGTGTTGTTAGATATTTCACTGATTTCAGAGTTAACCACTGGGAATCGGTTAACATTGCTATCAAGTGCATATCCGATAAAGATAGCATCAACAGTCTTGAGACTTATTTCTTTTTCTTCAGTTGCAGTATTGAAATCTTAACCAGGCAACCCCAGAGTTTGAAGAATTAAATGTTAGGAGTTCTCCCTTTCCGACGCTCATAAGGAGTAATATCGGAGTCTCTTTGGAGAACCCTGTTGAGAATGAAACAGGCAGAAAAGAGAGCTTCTCCTAAATATTCTCGAGTGCACCTGAGCTGAGAAACATACAGTTTATCATATCCATCAGTGTTCTGTTCTTTCGTTCAGCTACACCGTTGGATTGAGGTGTGTAGAGAGCAGTTACCTCATGAATAATGTCATGTTCTTGGCAGAATCCTATCATATCATTTGAGGTATGCTCCCCCCACGATCAGATCTTAGGATCTTGATCTTCCTCTCAAGTTGATTTTCAGCTTCAGTTTTATACACCTTGAGCCAATCGAGAACTGCATCCTTAAATTTGAGAAGATATGTGTAACAGAATTTGGAGTAGTCATCAATGAATATCACAAAATATCTTCTATCGCCTCAGGTGAGAACTTTGTTTGAATCACACACATCACTATGAATCAGTTTCGAGGGGCTCAGAATTTCTTGTGATAAAATGAAAAGGTGTTCGGACATGTTTGCTTTGAACACAAATTTCACATATAGAAGATGAGTCAAAAGAAGATTTAGGAATGAAATTCTAAATTATTTCTTGATGGAATTAAAGTTGGCACATCCCAAATTACCATGCCAGATATCAGAAGACTTAACAGGAATAGAGATTTTATTATTAGAAGGATTGATTACATTGAGTCATAAAAGGCCATCACAAACAAGACTCTTTCCAAAGAAAATATTTGATTTGGAGATTATAAATTTATTGGATTCCTTGACGATCATATAGTCAGCTCTAAGAACATAAGATTCGCTGATCAGATTTCTCCGAAGTGTGGGTACATGCAGGACGTCTTGAAGAGTCAGAGTTTTGTCAGAGGTTATTCTGAGATCAATGCGTCCAGTTCTCTTTATCTCTCTAGTGGCATCATCTGTCAGGCCCACGCTTTCTCCACGTTGTCCTGATAGAATTTAAACCAGGAGTGATCAGTGCAGATATGAGTATTGGCTCCTAAGTCTAACCACCAACCCGAAGAGAAAGTGATAGATCTGACAATAATAAGAAAGGAATCTAACCTAAAAGAGTTAGAGTTCAGTTCCACCATGTTGACCTTGTGCCCGACATTTCCTCTGTTTCCTCTAAGTTGAGCTTTGAATGATTCTGTTTTCTAGTTCAAATATTATGGCGCCAAGTGATTGGTTCTCCCGCAGATGTAGCAAAATCTTTCATTGATCTTCTGGCCAGAGGTTTTGGGTTTGAAGGAGGAATATTGTGAAGGTTTCAAAAAAGATAAGTTTGCATGAGGAGAAGAATGAAAGTGGTTGGGTTTCTTGAATTTCTTGCCCTTAAGATTCATAAATTTACGCTTAGGCTTATCTTCCATGAAGTTGACTTTGGCTTTCATTTCAGACTTGGGTTTGAAATTTTGCATATGCTGGCCTTCTATGCGAATCACCTTAAGGGCTTAAATAAAGGTAGGTCGCCTTACTTGTGACAGAGGTCTTCAGCAAAAACTGACCATGAAGGAGAAAGTTTATCAATGAGACAGGACACCTTATAATCGTCAGAGAATTGATTTCCTTCTGATTGGAGGTGTCGGATAAAATCTTGAAATTCATGAAGTTGATCATTGATAGCTTTGTTATCAGACATCATGAATTTATAGAAGGAAAAAGAGGTGAAACTTTCGATTTCAGCATCATCTAGGTCATATCCTTTCTCAAGTATTGTCCACATTTCTTTGACACTCTTATATTCATAATAAATGTCATATAGACTATCAGATAGTGCACTAAAAATCCTATGGAGACAATAATAGTCAATCTCCTCAGATTTTAAATAAATATAGGAGAAAGGAGTTGAAGGAGGAGTTTCAACAGATGATGATTTGGTTGGTGATGATTTAGGAGAAGGAGCAGGAATAAATTTATCTATGGCTGAAATAAAACCTAAAGTAGTTAACCAATACTTCATCTGGTTTGCCCACCTCTTAAAATATGTGCCAGGGAATTTTCAGGTTTCGCACTCTTAGAGTGGTCAGGGTTGGGCATAGTGACAGAAAGAAGCTACCTGAATTCTGTATTTCAAGTTATTGAGGATATCAGAATTCAATTAAGTAGATAGCTTTAAAGATAAAGTTCTTGTGTGGTAATGTGACATATGATCTAACAAAATTACAACTAGAAAGAGTAGTAAGCAAAAGAATTACACTTTCAGAAATTAAACACTTATTTTAAGTTAATTTCTGGACTAATATAGCATGAATATATACTATCAAAACTGACAAGAAATTTAGGCAATGCAAGACAAGTATCTAAACAATTTATAGCATGAAAATAAGAAATAACAATTATAATATATTTTGATCCTTTAAATTGTTGGTTGAAATTGTGTTATTTCCTAAAACATGCAGATCAATTATCTTGACAAAATAAATTAAATTAGCTTCCTAGCATGCTACTACGAACTTAAAACTGAAAGAAGCATACATACATACATATATAATATCTGGCGTTGGAAATGCAGTCGCGTAGTCGCTGCCCTAAAGGATCAAAAGCCTGTCTCCTTACCAAGACGTTAGTTCGGCTTTGTTCAATAGCGGTAAAAGAATCCCCGGAAATCACGAGCACTCGGCCTAGGACGGTATGCAAAGCCTCTTGGTCAGACAGCGAATTGTTGCCCAGAAATTGAAAAAGTTGAAGAAATTTAACAGTAAGAGAAAAGAATGTAACTGTAAATCTTAGATTTTTTATTTTTTAAGAATGAACAGAGAGAAGCTCCTTTTATAGACATAGAGTTCTACCCGTTACTAACAACCCCCGCACAAATCAAGCACACGTTCAAGTTGGTTGCAATTAATGTACAATAATTCAGCACGTTCGCAGATCCGCTTTTACCGGGTCCCGAGTCTAAGTACTCGAGGATGATTCCCAAGTCAAGTGTCCGGGAATCATTCCGAGTCCAAGTACTCAGGTCACTTCACCCAAGAGCTCGGAGTTAGCTCCGAAAGACAAAATAATTTCCAAAATGTAGCAGGTCGAAGAACAAAGCTACATTCGTGTCCGCAGGTCGTAAACGCGGGCACCTGTACCCAGCCCGGCCCGGGTCGGTTCGGCATGTGTGGGAAGTTTGACCCAAGGCCTAACACTCATAACAATAGGCTTAGAAAGAGTTTATATATATAACACTCAAACTTCTTTGGCCTACTCAATATGGGACTAAAAATCAAAGGCAAATAGAGGGAAACTCAAGTTTTCCCTCCAAAACCAAATACACATCCAACACAAGCAACATTACATCATCACCCAGCTTCCGAATCCATTTAGTAGCACAATCTGCACACTTGTTTCCTTCACGGTACTTGTGGGAGATCCTATACATATCCATCATCCCCATCATTCTCCAAGCATTACCAGTGTCACAAAGTTCCCTAATCACCACAAGCATGACAAAGCTCTACTATCATAAAGAGTGGTTTGCTGTCACGGTATTCTATCAGAAACACCGCAAGTGTGATCATACAAAAGAAGTCTCCTTTTTTTTCCCCCGAAGGGACAAAAGAAGTTTCTAAATCACTTGATTGCATAGATAGCGATGGCAGAGAAAAAAAACCAAGAAACTGAGAAAGGAACAAAGAAATACGGTTTCTTTGCGTCTTTTTCTTTCATTTTCACTCACTTTCATAGTATGCTAGAAATTAAATTTCACACACAACTTCATCGAGCTTCATCTGTTTCAGCTTTACCAAACAAGAGTAAACGCAAACGCAAGCTCTTGACCCGCTATCGGAGACCGCCTTAAATTAGAACTAAACAGAGATTTAAAATATTACCTGGAGGCAGTCATGTTAATTCTGAATGCTTCACTAAGAAATATCATCCTCATTCATTGTAAAAGCATGTGGAAATGACTGGGTCTTTCGAGATTGAATTTTTTTTTGTGTGTGTGTGTGTGTGTGTGTGTGTGTGTGTCTATATGTGTGTGTGTGTGTGTGTGTGTGTGTGTGTGTGTGTGTGTGTGTGTGTGTATGGAGCCCAGAGGTGATTTTGCTAATTCTACTGACTCATTCCCCAAATGAGATTAATTCTCCCTCATCCCAAACTAAATCCAAAGAAACCTAGCAGATACGCTGCATATATTTTATTTGCAGAGAAGCTCAGCAATGTCAAAGTAATTGAAAAACATAACATTTGAGAAACAAATATTCAAACCTTTTGCTTTCAGAATGGGGTTGGCCTAAAAGGCTTTTTGTCAAGATAGCAACTTATCGAACATTTACGACTAGCTATCGACCTGACATGAATCCTACACAGACAAAACAAATCGTTGTCAGGATATTGACAATACATAAGAGAGTAGCACAATTAGAAGAAACTGGAGCAACAGAGAAGAAAGCAACAAATCAACAAATCAATTGCCTATATAGACCCATGCAACACATCTCTTAGCCCTTTTATTTCAATAGTATTTTTTTTAGTTACAAGTTCTTAATGAAAAATACTCTTGTAAAGATATCTAAACTAGATTGTATATCTTCCCGAGCTAAAAAACTTCACAGTAATTGCAGGTGTAAGAGGAACACATATACAAAAAAAAAAAAAAAAAAAAAAAAAAAAAAAAAAAAAAAAAAAACAAGCACGGTTCCTGCGGAACAAGGGCAATGACATCTGCTCCCTCCATTTTCAAACCTACTAGCCATCTTACACGACAAAAAAAACCCTCCCTCCCTCCTCCCTCCCCCCCCCCCCCCCCCACCCCCCCCCCCCCCCCCCCCCCCCCCCCCCCCCCCCCCCCCCCCCCCCCCCCCCCTCCCTCCCCCTCTAATTTGGTTAAAGACTCAGTCTATGAAAGCAATTCCCTTTAGCCCATCTTGCCTCAAAACCACAAGAAGCACCTCTCAAAGAGCCAGCAATGAAAGCAATTCCCTTTAGCCCATCTTGCCTCAAAACCACAAGAAGCTCCTCTCAAAGGGCCAGCAATGAGGAGGAACAAGGTCAAGGAGCCATCCTCCTACTATCAGAGGCTGCCGGAAACTCTGTGGAGGCACGGGCGGCGCCGAAGGGACACGTGACATTGCTCGTGGGGAGGGGGTCGTCGGCCGAGAGGTTCCTCATCAATGTGAAGCTCTTCAATGACCCTTGCATGGTGGCTCTGCTGGAGATGGCCGCCGACGAGCTGGGGGACAGCCGGGAAGGTGTGCTGAAAATCACTTGCGACCCCGATCATTTCCGGCAGGTGGTCAGTGTGATCTCCAAGGCTTGATGATGATTGATTGAGTAGGGACTGAAAATGTGTCATTTTTCTCTTTTTCACTCTCTTCTTCATGTTAGAATAGTAGACAATAATATTATTGATGTAGGCAACAGTTTAGTTTATCAATGTAAATCTTGGTGAATATTCAGTCTCTTCTTCTTTTTTCTGTTTCTTTTTTCTTTTGAAACAAAATCCTTAACCAAACCTTGATCCTAGGACTTCTCGCTATCTAATTCCAATTCTTTAATTCTTTACTCCGGGAGCTAGGCTTTAGCCCATTGACAAAGCTCTATCATTTTTTTTTTGGGCTAATTAAAGGCCCTCAAGCCCAATCCTTACAACCTCTCATAGCAGACCTCAAGAGCGTCTGCCTGAGCTTGCATCCTGAGCTGTGAAGGAAAATCCTCAAACAAAATTACATCATCACCCAGCTCCTGAACCCATTTAGTAGCACAGTTCGCACACTTGTTCCCTTCACGGTACATGTGAGAGATCCTATACAAATGCATCATCCCCGTCATCCTCCAAGCATCCTCCACAAACACTGAATGATCAACCACAGTACCAGTGTCACAAAGTTCCTTAAACACCACAAACATGACAAAGCTCTACTATCACAAAGAGTGGTTTGCTAACACGGTATTCTATCAGAAACACCGCGAGTGTGATCTAAAAAAAAGTTTCATTTTTTTTTTCCTCCGAGGGGATGTACAAAAGAAGTCTCAAAACCACTTGATTGCATAGACAGCGATGGAAGAGAAAAAAACCAAGAAATTGAAAAGGGAACAAAGAAATACGGTTTCTTTGCGTCTTTTCTTTCATTTTCACTCGCTAATATAGCATGCTAGAAATTAAATTTCACACACAACTTCGTCGAGTTTCATCTGTTTCAGCTTTACCAAACAAGAGTAAATGTAAACGCAAATTCTTGACCCGCTATCGGAGACTGCCTTAAACTAGAACTAAACAGAGACTTAAAATATTACTTGGAAGCAGTCATCTTAATTCTGAATGCTTCACTAAGAAATATCATCCTCATTCATTGTAAAAGCATGTGGAAATGACTGGGTATTTTGAGATTGAAAAAAAAAAAAAAAATGGAGCCCAGAGGTGATTTTGCTAATTCTACTGACTCATTCCCCAAATGAGACTAGTTCTCCCTCATCCCAAACCACAATTTAAATCCAAAGAAACCTAGCAGATATGCTGCATATATTTTATTTGCAGAGAAGCTCAGCAATGTCAAAGTATTTGAAATACATAACATTTGAGAAACAACTATTCGAACCTTTTGCTTTCAGAGTGGGGTTGGCCTAAAAGATTTTTTGTCAAGATAGCAACTTATCGAACATTTACGACCAGCTATCGACCTGACATGAGTCCTGCACAAACAAAACAAATCGTTGTCAGGATATTGACAATATATAACAGAGCAGCACGATTAGAAGAAACTGGCGAAACAGAGAAGAAAGCAACAAATCAACAAATCAACTGCCTATATAAGAATGAGACATTCAATCATTAAGCAAAAAGATATAGTTGAGTGAATATAATCAGATTAGATCCCTTTTAACTGCTGAACAATTAGTCAGATGTCCAATATGAACTATAAACGGAGATAATAATCTGATTCAGTATCACTTGCATTTGCAAGCAGTTTAGATTGTAATGATAAATATGTAAACACAAGTAAACTAAAACCAAAATACAGCAGGCTTTCCACATTATTTATTCCCGTGCTTGCGTTGTCCTCCAATATGGTGGCTTCTCTGGATGATTGCTGAACCATTTTAGGCAGATTATGCATCAAATGTAGAAACCAAGAATTGGTGCTTTTATAGGCAGTGTTTTAAATATCGGATATCGACGATATATTGGTTGGCAAAATTATATACCAGATACCTAGTGATATTTCACGACAAGGTACTAAATACTGGACTTCAAATCGGACGTCATACCGGATGAAGAATATACATGTGATTGCCTACAGAAATTATATGAAACTACTTAAAACAAGTTTAGGGTCATAAACTCATAGGAGCTACTTTTTTTTTTTTAGAAAATCTTCAAATGTGTTTGTAAAAGCTCCTCAAATGCGTTACGTGATGATATATCAGATATTTTCATCTCAGATGTCGGCTGATATATCGGCCACGTGGTGATATATCGGCTCATATCGGTCCAAAATGATATCCGTTAAAATTTTACACTTATCGTATCGTTTTGGATAAAATAATAGTATCTCTGCCGATATACCGATATATCGGCTGAAATTTAAAACATTGTTTATAGGTATTAACTGTAGCACAGATTAAGTTTTTGTCACTTGACTAATTGGGTATCAGTGTTGAAAGAATGTGGTCCCAGATTCTTTTAACTTCAATAGGACCCATTTGGTAATGGAACTAAGCTGTATAAATTAGCTTGAATACTCCACCTAAAAAGCTACATTAAGTCGTTGTATAAATTAACTATGTGCCATAATCCACTTTTTCCTGTCAAGCCTCATTTGATCTAATCATTCTTCTCTCTTTTTGAAGCACAAGGCTAATCCAGTGAAACTTGGGGGGCAGGTGGACTAATTCAGTAATCAGTAATCATGAACCTGATTTTTGTTGTTCAGGTTTAGCCTGACTTTTTCTATAGGTTGTGCATGTATTTTGTATCAGGGTTGATCTGTTTTTCTACTGCATTTGTCTTCTCTACTCGGATGTACCTTTGTAGCTACTTTCCTCTTGCACCTGCGTGTGCAACAAAGTCTTTTGGCTCAGGAGGATCTTTAGTTTCTTTCAGTTCAGAGTTGTTTTCATTAAAAACTTATTAACAAAACGCGGGAGACTTAAGGCATTCACCATTTACTCTATAAAAAAAATCCAGTAATGATGAACCAACCGATAGAGATTATGGGCGAAACAATTTAGGGGGGTAAACGGGTCGGGATCGGGTCGGATCCGTGCCATATCCAAATCCGAACCCGAACCTGATAAGAAATTCGGGTTCGGACTCGGGTTCGACTCGAAATCTCTTCTTTCTCACTGGGTTCGGGTCTAATTCGAATTTTTAATAGGTGTATTCAAGTTCGCGAGTTATTTTTTAAAGTGTATTTCAATTTTATTAGATGCAAAATAAAAATTTATATACTTTGCTTACATAATAATATGGTCAAGTTCTCATTTTTATAATTTTACCAATTTATATATAATGATCAAATTCTCATTTTTATAATTTTATCAATTTAAATATAGTGAAATGTATGATGATAAGCAAGGCCGGTCCTGGGTTTTCAAAGGCCCAGGGCGAATGTAGAAATTGTGCCTCTATATAAGCATACTAATTTAAAAAAAAATCTTTTGCGATAACTATACTAAAGTATGTACAAGTGCTTCTTTCTAATACAAGGGGAGCTCCAATCTTGTCATCCTATGACAATACTCTCAAAAGTGGTGCGTAGTAAATGAGACACTCTTTGATCAAATTGAGACAAAGTAGTCCCCATGTCTAAATACAATTACGAAAGTGAACCAAAATTACAATATGCAAATTGCCTCCAAACGGGAATTTAAGTTGCACTCTTATACTTAAAAGTGACAAATGAATAGCAACTAATTTGAAACATTTTTCAAAAAATGACGTGAACCACTTAACCAAATATGTAAATTGAGGACTAGAATACATAAATTTGAAATTTTCTTCTTAAAATACAGAATTGCGTCTTAACATGTACAATAAAAACCAAGTCAATGTTAGGTTGAAAGCACAAAGCATTTGATAATTCTCAAAATTAAGGATTACATATAACTCCAAAAATATTACCTCATCTCTGAATTCCCTGTCCAATATATCTTTATCAATGTCATCCTGAGAATTTAGATCTGCAACTCTCTCACATGGAGAACCTATTTCCACAAATAAGTTGAATACTCAACTCTTGTACCATAAATTGATAGATTAGGCTCAAATAAACAAATCAAGATCGAAACTTTTTATTACCTTCAGATACGAACATGGATGCAAACTAATCTTTCAATAGCAAAGGTTCTTAAAATTTCATCAAGAGACCAAGTCAATCACCAAACCCCAACAACAAAGTTGAGAATAGAGGCGAGATGAAATTGAAATGATTTTGATTACCTTGGTCTTTGAAGGAACCTAACCCGATTTTAGATGAGTATTCTTCTTTTTGTCCTCTTTGAATCGAAGGCAAGCGAGAATACAACTCATTTTCTCAGCAATCGGATCAAAAGACTGAGAAAGAAGCAACAAATTGGGCAAGATTGGGTTCAGATCGAAAACCTAGACCTAGGTGAGATTAGATTAGGGTTTTTGAATTCTTGAGGAGGGGGGGGGGGGGGGGGGAGAGACCGAGACTAAGAGAAAAGAGGAGTCGTTAGAATATGTTGAAAGATTTTCATCATATTAGGATTTAATTGAGAAGAAAATGGATGGTCGGATCATGGGATCCGCGTGCGAGCTCTAGGTTCGTTCAGATGGAGAAATTTGAATTGTGTTGGCATATAATACCCTATATATGGGCGTTTAGACATATACCTATATGGGCTGAATTTTTTTTGGTCCCCCCTTGATTCTGGGCCCTGGACTGTCGCCCTGGTTCAGGGCCGGCCCTGATGATAAGTATCATTTTATAACATTTACTCTCTTTTCTGGTTTGTTATCGAGATTCGGATTTGAAATGGTCATACCCGAACCCGACCCAATAAGGATTTCGGATCTAACTTTTAGATCCAAACCCGACCCGTTTGTAAATGATCGGATCAGGTTTTCGAGTTTTCGGATACCATTTACAGCCCTAGGAAACATCGATATTAGAATATATTTTCCATAATATTCTACTTTGACTGCCACATAAGTGTGATCTTGTACCGAAAACAAAATTTGGAACAACAGTTTGCTTAAAGTGGTTTAGTTCGAGCAATTCAAATAAAGACTGCCTAGACCACCTAATCCAGAGATCCTTACTCAATGAATGGAGACGCTAGTAGACACAGATGTTAATATGAGTTCACCATCCAGCACATCAGTCAAAAAGAAGAATACAAGTACCGTCCTAGTATGGCAGTATGCAGCTGAATTGTGTGGTTCTGGACACCGCAATGCATTCACGCAAAGACTCTTCCTAGATTTCTCTGCTTGCACACACAAATCTTTGGACCAAGGATATGATGAATTCCCACAAGTAGCCTATAAATGTAAACGCACTAGTTTCTCCATGGAAAATAAGTTTGCAGACTATATGAAAAAGGTTCCACTATCTACTAGAAACAAGATTATCTAAAGACAAATAAATAGGTTACTAATTCAGTCGCAGAATATCTTATAATAGTTGAAATAGAAAACAAATTTTGGAGTATGCTTCCTTCTGCGCCCAGACAAATATGAGCTGGTCCTTCACAATAATTGAGTAATAGTGCTCTAAGGATACTGTTAAAGCTGGTACTTTACAAATGCTGAGTACTAGTTGATGGGGACATCTGAGCTTCACTTTTTATTGTATTTCAGTGTATTTATAGTGTACTTTATTATGTATTTCAGTGTGTATTTGAGATGTATCTTATTATGTAGTTGTGTGAAGAGATTAAGGCAGTTTTCTAAACTGAATTTGTAGTTGGTTCAGTTAGAAAACTGAATTGCATGGGGAATGGGTTCAGTTAGAACCGAACTGTAGTTTTAAAAGCCTCTCTTACATTAATGTAAAGGGATGCAATGAATGAAAAATGAAAGTTCCCTACTTGCCTCTCTTTGTGTTGTCTCCTCTAATCCCCTCTCCTGTCTCCTCTCTTTCTCATCTCTAATTGAATGAATGTTTAAAGACTAAATCCCTTTGCCTGCCTCTCATCTCCTTGTCTCTTCTTCTCTTCCTATCTACAATGAATGATGAATGAAATGTGAAGAAAAAAATCAGCGAAGCAGCAACAGAATAGCAGGAGCAGCAGCAGCGGAATCAGCATGCAGCAGCAGCAGGTTCAGCAGCAGCAACAGCATACAGTAGCAGCAGTAGCAGCAGCAGCAGCCAGCAGCAGCATCAGCCCACAACAGCAGCAGCAACAATCAGACAACAGCAATAGCAACAACAATAGCAACAGCAGCGCAGCAGCAATGCTGCAGCAGCAGAGGCAGCAAACAACAGTGCAACAGCAGCAGCAGAGCGCATCAGCAATATCAGAAGCAGTGACAGTAAAACTGCAGCAGTACCAGCAAAACTACAGCAGCAGCAGAGCTGCAGCACAACAACAGAGCAGCAGAAGTAGTAAAAGCAATGGCAGAAATGTAGCAACAGCAGCATAAACAGCAGCAGTGCCACAATAACAAATCAGCCACTGAGTAACTGTGGATCAACAGAACAAAGAATCAACTATTCACAAATTCAACAAGTTAAGATCAACAAGGTTACGTGAAACGAGCTTCTCAGTAGGTAAAGTTTCTTCAACGCTCAGATTAATAGTTGAATACGCATCAGTTAAATCATCTCTAAAGTATTATCTTATTCTATGCTATCTACTATATGGTGAGATGTGTGACTCTGCCATTTTTTTGATCGCCTATCATTTGTATTGATAATAGAACTTGTCATGCATGATATAACTATTGTAATTAGATCTTACTGAGATTAGAAATGTTCAAAGCTAGCATGCAATACTTTGTAACATCCATTTGTTTGACATTGTTAGTTTTGAGTTACTTTCCTGCCGAAGATCGTTGTATTTGGTGAAACGCTGTGAGTTTGAGTATATCACTGATTTCCTATATGACACGCACGCGCCCGTTTCACATCAGTATGGTATCAGAGCACAAAGTTTAGGCAGGAACACCATGCATTAGGTAAAAAAAATGGCTAGTGAATCCCAAATTGCTAATATGGACACCAACTCCAAAATCCTCTAAAGGCTAGATGAAATTTTGAGTTGCATTACTAGGTTAGATCAGGTATTCAAGTTCACCTCTTATCATCCTGCAATCCAGGATAACAAGTGTCAGGTCATGAGCACGTTGTGGTCAATTGTCCAAGGCCAGTCATAGTAACTAAAGTTAAGGAACCATCTGTTACAAATTCAGAGGCCCTTCCTCCTTTACTGCCAACCCCTAATGTCGTTGTTTGCTCTGGTCATCAGCACCTTCCTCCTCTACTGTCGACACCAAGCCCAGTCAGAGTTGTCATTGATAAACTGTATGTAGCAAACACGAAGTTTGACTCTAAAGAGTTCACTTACCAGGCGGAAGAACCAGAAGATTCCAACTCTGACAAAGAGAACATGGGTGGCAATATTGAGGAATCCAGTACTTCGAGTCCTCCTCGGGGTAATCCCAGTGGCCACAGTCTATTCATGTCTTTCCTAAAGGCAGTACTTCGGTCCCTCTCGAAGTCACCTCAGTGACTAAGGAGTTCAGTGATATCTTTCCTGAAAACAGTACTTCGTCTCTCCTCGAAGTCACCCCTGTGACTACGAACCTTGATGATGTCTTGCCTGAAGACTTCCAACGCAAGCTATCACCGACACGTGATATCCAACATGTCGTTGACTTAATACCAGAAGCTAGCCTTCCCGACTTGCCACACCCAAGGTTGAATCTTATCGAGAAAACTGAACTTGAAAAGCATGTTGATGAGTTGTCACTAGAGGGCAAACCATAATTCTTTATCCTAATAAACATCCATGCTTATGAGGACAAGTTTTGAAACTATATAGTGACAAAAGATGTAGAACAGATCAAGGATTTTACAATCTATGGTCAATCTATATCCACAGACTTGAAGGGTACCGTTATGGAAGAAACTAATGTTCTACATATCATAAACTTTTCTGCTATTACGATTAAACCTAGATGTGCTTTCCTTCAGACTTTACCTGTTAGGATCTCACTTGACGTCATTAAAATAACAGGTAAATTGCCACACACAGGATGATTCGCCTGATAATCCCTTTTGATCGAGGTCGTGTATATTGTTACTGAACTAAGTGCCTAAAATTTTAATATCCAATAGAGAGTCAAAGTTCCCTAGCTATTTTTTGGAAGACTTTTTAGCAATAATAGGCACTAAGTTAAAGTTCTCTACTGCACTTCATTATAGAGTTTCTGAGTCTGCATTTTAAGTCTAAACATCTGAGTCCGCATCATATTTTGCCACACATGCAAGCTCTACACATGGAAAATCAGTGATACATTTGAACAGGCAACGCTAACTATAAGTTATGGTCTGATATCAGGAAAGGAATTTAAAACTTTTTAGTGTTGACAATTTTGTGATGGTTCGGATTCGTCCGAAATGGTTTCTCTAGGAAACTGTTAAAGATTTGCATGCTTGTAGTGTTGGACTTTTCAAAATTTTAAAAGAATTTAAATTACAATATTTATGTTATAGATTTGACATCAGTTCTATTTTCAATATTGAAGACTAAGTGGTTTACAACGTCTCGATTATCCATAAACAATCCACTAGTTGATGAGCCTTATCCTAGCCAATTTTTGAGAGTCATTCACTTTCCCACTTCCAGATATTCATCCTATACAGTAGAGAAAATTGATAACATTTTAGATGATGAATTTACGATGCAGCTTGACTAGTAATATGAGGTGCAAGAAATAAACTTACAGCTGAAAAAGAGCAGCTCTGCAGTTGACTCGACGGGGTCGAGTTCTCTCCCATCTGGGGAGAATTGATGGGGACATCTGAGCTTCACTTTTTATTGTATTTCAGTGTATTTATAGTGTACTTCATTATGTATTTCAGTGTGTATTTGAGATGTATCTTATTATGTAGTTGTGTGAAGAGATTAAGGCGGTTTTCTAAACTAAATTTGTAGTTGGTTCAATTAGAAAACTGAATTGCATGGGGAATGGGTTCAGTTAGAACTGAACTGTAGTTTTAAAAGCCTCTCTTACATTGATGTAAAGGGATGCAATGAATGAAAAATAAAAATTCCCTACTTGCCTCTCTTTGTGTTGTCTCCTCTAATCCTCTCTCCTATCTCCTCTCTTTCTCATCTCTAATTGAATGAATGTTTAAAGACCAAATCCCTTTGCCTGCCTCTCATCTCCTTGTCTCTTCTTCTCTCCCTATCTACAATGAATGATGAATGAAATGTGAAAAAAAAATCAGCGAAGCAGCAACAGAATAGCAGGAGCAGCAGCAGCGGAAGCAGCTTGCAGCAGCAGCGTCAGCCGCAGCAGCAGCAGGTTCAGCAGCAACAACAGCATACAGTAGCAGCAGCAGCTTCCAGCAGCAGCAGCCAGGCAGCAGCATCAGCCCACAACAGCAACAGCAGCAGCCAGACAGCAGCAATAGCAAAACAGCAGTGTAACAGCAGCGAAGCAGCAATGCTGCAGCAGCAGCAGAGGCAGCAACAACAGTGCAACAGCAGCAGCAGAGCGCATCAGCAATATCAGAAGCAGTGACAGTAAAACTGCAGCAGTTTCAGCAAAACTGCAACAGCAGCAGAGCTGCAGCACAACAACAGAGCAACAGAAGCAGTAAAAGCAATGGCAGAAATGCAGCAACAGCAGCATAAACAGCAGCAGTGCCACAATAACAAATCAGCCACTGAGTAACTGTGGATCAACAGAACAGAGAATCAACTATTCACAAATTCAACAAGTTAAGATCAACAAGGTTACGTGAAACGAGCTTCTCAGTAGGTAAAGTTTCTTCAACGCTCAAATTAATAGTTGAATACGCATCAGTTAAATCATTTCTAAAGTATTATCTTTATTCCATGCTATCCACTATATGGTGAGATGTGTGACTCTGCAATTCCTTTGATCACCTATCATTTGTATTGATAATAGAACTTGTCATGCATGATATAACTATTGTAATTAGATCTTACTGAGATTAGAAATGTTCAAAGCTAACATGCAATACTTTGTAACATCCATTTGTTTGACATTGTTATTTTTGAATTACTTTCCTGCCAAAGATCGTTGTATTTGATGAAACGCTGTGAGTTTGAGTATATCACTGATTTCCTATATGACACGCACGTGCCCGTTTCATATCACTAGTCCTCTTAAGGATAACAGTGGGAAAGATATTTTGGTAATAACAGCCAAAAAATAGAAATGAAACTATTATCAGATTTTGTCCAACTACATGCGCCAATTTTTAATATTTTTTGGGAAAAACCAACTAACAACCAGTTATATAGCAGCATGAAACCAAGCATCACACAAAGCATACATGTCAGCACCAATAAAATTTGGGGCATTTCTTAGCTATTGAGAGTAGAGAAACATTTCACGTGAAACTTGTGTTGTTTTAGTTTAATATCATGGATTGAATTGAATCAGGCGGTGAGCTAAGAACCGGGTTGCGATCCGTGATCAAATCATTTTTCCAAATACAAATACGTGTTCTTCACCAATTCCACCAAAATCTCCTCCATTAGCCCTAAATTCCCTTCCGTCCCACATCAATTTGATATCAGAACCAAAGTTTCTTAAAACACACACACACAAAGAGAGAGAGAGAGAAATAAAAAAGGGAAAAGAAGAGAAAAAGAGAGAAAAATAAAATAAAAACCTGAAAATCCCCCTCGAGCACTGTTCATCCTCTTCCTCCTGTTCCTCACCGACAGCAGTCCACAATCCGCCGCCGCCTCCGCCGACCTCCTCCATCCTCGCCGCACTCTTACATTGCTTCCACCACTACTGTTGCGCTGCCACCTCTTTCCGGCTTCATCACCACCCTCTCTGGTTTCTCCAACCTCCCATCTTCATCTTCTCTTCGTCGTCGACGCCATTGCCGCCCTCCACCGATCTAGATCTCGTCGATCTTGTCGCCATCAACTTCGCCATCACTCGGCAGCAACAACAGCCGCCGCTCCTCATCTTCATTCTGTCGATGCCTCAGATCTTGGCCTCACATCTTCGCCGCCTCAGATCCACTAGATCCGCCGCCAACACACTAGACAACACCGCGTCGCAGCCACCATGCCACCGACCTCGTCTCCCCTCCCCGCCATCGCCTTCGCCGTCGTGAACTGCATCGCCTGTCAAGTGAGAGGAAGAAGAAATAGTAATCGGGTTGTGGATTAAACTTCCAGACCCGAATCAGTTTGTAATGTGGTTTAAGTGAAACTAGTTATTAGTTCAGGTCAGATCCACGTCAGTCCAACTGAACTCGACCTATCGAGCCGATCCGATCCGCGCAAGCTGACGTCATCGACTCGTTGCTGATGTCATCGGCTAACCCGAGCTAACCGAAGCCGACGCTGACGTCAGCAGTCCCATTGTCAACCTCCTCTCTTATGTCGACCATGCTGCCACTCGTCCCGCCGCTCATCGAGATTGCGACCAGTAAGATCCCTCTCCCTCAATCTGCTCTTTCTCCTATCTCTCTCCCACTCTCCTCTCTTTCCTCTTACCCCAATCAGATCGGCCTCTTGCCCTAACCCTGACCCTATTTGTCTCTCTGTCTCTGCCGCCCCCTCTCTTTGTCACCCTCAATCCGGCCCCCTCTTCCACATCCTCTCTTTCCGTGCCTTTAGTACTATTATTTTCAGTTAAATTCTAGTAGCTAGAGAAATTTGCTAATATTTTGTTCCATCCATTAATTTAGGTACAATGTCTAATGTCAATGTCCCTCTTCTTTGTTAGTTAATGATAAACTAACAATAGATACAGATAATAACTCAACGTATGTTAATAAAATAGTAAAATATGTGATTGTCAGAAAATCAGTCACAAGACGTGAATTGATATAGAAAGTCCACCAAACCACCAAAATTAATCCAACGAGCATTAAGTTCACTTGACATGCACGTGACCAATAGCACACGGGCAAGTAGTGAGAATATGAGATGATAATGACACATGTGCTATGCTTGAATTGTACCTGGTCGAACATATGATAGAGTTATACGTTGTGAACCATACTATGAGCCATTAATTTCCTGAAGGTCGTGATATATTCACATGTATGTTCTATTTGGATAATGAATCAATCGGCTTCGTCATCGGTACATAATACACAAGTAACCGTAAATTTTATTCTGTTGTTTACATTTTTCTTTCTACTAAGTATTTAGATGGCATAACTATTTGGTCAGTCCTAACAATTTGACGTAAGGAGGAGATGTATCACAATATGTTGACATCATATATGAACTTTGAATATGATGCATTCATGCAATCAAATCAGAACACAATGCATTTCTTCTCCGTGGCTCCGTGAACAGTTCCTCGTGGATCCATTAACAGATGTGCAGGGCCAACAACATGCACATGCTTATATCCTCTACATGATCGGTACTATCTTGTTCGTGGATTACTCCATCAACAGGGTATATCTAAAATGATTACCTCTTTTGGAGAATTTCAATGTCTGTGGTGTCATGTCTTGAGGTAGTATTGTGCTTGCATTTTTGTACAGGGAGCTGTACAAAATTTCTATGTGTTCACTTCATAGTTCCGTGGACACAGTGCACTCTTGCAGGTAATCCGAGTAATCTATTTGTTTATGCTTATATAAAATTAATTACATATATAAAATTAATTTAACACGTGCTCACGTTGTTTTATCAGTTATGGTCTTGGGAACGACTATCAGTTGGTCAGCCCACCCTCAGAAAGACCGTTTAGCTTGGTGGTCAACTACTATTTGAATACAGATAAAATTCAATATACTCAATTTAAGTAGATGTATCTATTTGTATATATATTCTTTTGTTTTAATTGTTTGGTGTGGTGCATGTGGAATGTGAAAAAGACTTGGGATATGACTCCACAAAGAGACTTACAATTCTACATAAATAAGCTCGATATCCTAGACCATTTAGGAGTTGTTTGGGAGCCATATACTGACAAGATCCTATAGACTTTATACCCGGTTTGTAGAGAATGGTCTCAGCTATGGCAGGCTAGGACTCTACTGATCAATTTTGAGATTATGGAGGTGCATGTTCCAGTCTGAATCCTCCTTCAGTTCGGGTTTACGCAACATATCCCTGATGTCGTCGACCAATTAGTTCGAATAGAGCGCGTCAGCAAGCGTCGGTGTGATTAGAGGCAGGAGATCGGTGCTTACATAAGTTAATAGAATGATCGAACCAATCAACTTCAAAGCAAGAGATATCTCATCACACGGTTCTCATACTATATGATATGGTATTGGAGATCACTCATCACTAGATTATTCAGCGAATCGATCTGCCAATCGCTTATCAGCTTGCTGCACACGAGGGACAATTGGTAATATCTTAACATAATTCTCATAAAAAGTCAAATTTTGTGATGTATTGATATGATTTTATTAAAATTTATGATGCAGGCTGATAGATATATCACTATGAGGACCATGGTGGATGAGGCTTTGGCAGATAAGACTTGGAGGGTCTCGATATTCCAGAGGATGAACACTTTCATCAGGGAGATGGTGGTCAGCAGCCGATTTGCATACCCATCAGGTGCGCCAAGCCAGCCGATAGCTCTGACGCGAGAGACATCCACCGGATACGGAATTCGAGACGGTACAGGACGAGCTGCAACCTTCTTACCCTATTGCTAGACGACATACACGACGTCGAGATAAGGAGGACCTTGGACATGACGAGCTTGGACCATCCCAACCACATGATAGGATGTATCGACGGCGTCGAGGTAAGGAGGCTGGACCATCCCAACTAGAGTCCCAGGCTGCCCCAGCACGCTGGCGAGGACGAGGTTGTGGTAGACTTTCATGTGCATTATCGTGTTAATTATGAGATATTACATAAATTGTATTATTGTGATATGACTTGAATATTGTGATTTTGATATGAATTGTCTTTGTTATGAGTTTGATTTGAGTTGGAATTTGTGATTTGAATATAAGTTATTATGAGTTGATGTTTGTTGAAATATGTGATTTTGATACGAGAAATTGGTAGTTTTTACTTTAATATGAGTTGCGATATATATTACTCTGTTAAACAAACATGGACGTGTATGATATGTATGAGTTGTGATGTATTTTTTTGGCCATATATGACAGATTTTATGTACATGAACATATTATTTTTCCCTATCTTCTTTGTCCAGGGTTGACAACCCCAGACAAAGGAAACTTGAAAAGAAAAAAATGAAAGCCCATTTTTTCTTTGTCCGAGGTTGCCAACCTCGGACAAAGAAAACGACATTTTTTCTTTTCGCGTCTTCTTTGTTCGTATTTGGCAACCCCGAACAAAGGAAAATAGCTAAAAGAGAAAAAAAAAATCTTTGTAAACTCCGTACAAAGGAAAAAAAAATTTAAAAAAAATAAAATTTCTTTGTACAGGGTTGCCAACTCCGGATAAAGGAAAAGCCCAAAACATTAAAATTCTTTGTCGCTAAAAAATAAAATTAATTCGTGAGGTTGACAACCTTGGACAAAGAAGACATAGAAAATAGTGGCGTGTCAGAGGTCGGTTTTTGGAAATATTTTTAAAAGAGATCGATTTTGAATTATTTTTCAAAATTGTATTTTTTTCCCAAAAAATTACCCTTTTTACAACAAAAACTATTTATAGATTCGCCTTCATTCAATGCCCATGAAGTCTTAGCCTACGGATGAGTATGGAGTAAATGACACTCAGTAACATCGAGAAAGTATAGGAAATTATCATAGTTGTTCTACCAAGCTAACTACTTTGTTTTCTTAACAGTGCGAATTTGTTGCAGTAACAATTCCAAAATGTCTCTTTTTTCACCTAAGATCATTTATTAGTAACAAAATTCCATTTCTTTAATTTCAAATGAATTCAATGCAACAAAACAAACAGAGAAGGGAACTAAGAATTACCAGGGATCTAGACACAATCAACAATCTTTTGAGCACCGAATCAGTAGCTCCCACCAGAAACGACTCCCCGCTTCAGCGCCAAGGGTTTCATCACTAGAGAATCGAAGGATCCCAGCCCTCAATCGGAGAAAAGGAGAGCTCCGACCGATCGAGGGCGTGTTTGGCTCCTCGGATTTCGCCGAACTGAGGACGGAATCGAGATTGGTTTTGGTGGAGGTGAGTAGGAAAGGACTTCTTCCTCTCTCTACCATTTCTCGAGTACTAAAGAACAGTAGGGCTTTGGTACTTGAAACCCTAACCCAAAAAATTTAGAGTGGAGGAAGTTAAGAAAGGGCAATTTTTTTGAAAAAATATAATCTTTTGAAAAAATTCTAAAAACCCATCTCTTCTAAAAAATTAAAAAAAAAAATTCAAATACTGACATCTGACCCGTCACATTAGTCTCACGTTGTGAGAATTTTTTTTTTTTTTTTTGTCAGGAATTAGAAACTTTGAACGAATTTATTTAAATTTTTTTCCTTATTTTCTTTGTCCGGAGTTGTCAACTTCAGATGAAGAATTAGATTCCTTTTAATTTTTGCTCAGAGTTGTCAACCCTAGACAAAAAAACTTAGTGGAAAAAAAATTACCAACAACAGTATAAGTGAACTCAATTGGTGTCGCCCCTACCTCCTCCTTCGGCCCCGCTTCTCCACGTCCCGCCCCCGCCGCCACCTCACCCCAATTCACCCTCAGACCCTCCGCTACTCTCCTGTCACCATTACAACTACTCAATCTGTACTGGTAGAATAGAGGTAGCGCTTCTCGAGCTCGGGCCAAATGAACAGGAGGGAGAGGAGGATGGCTTTGGCTCGGATGACGATGAGCTGCCACCAAGTCATCCTTTTGTCGACGAGAATGCTGACGATGTAATAGGAAGGGAGGCAGACAACGAGGCCGATCTAAAGGGGAGGCCGACGATGAGGGAAGGGAGGGACAATTGACGACGATGTTGAGGGACATTGACGACAAGGAACAGTGTTGGTTCAATCATTGTTGAGGAAATGAAAAAGTTAATTAATTCTCCGTCCGGGTTGCCAAATCCCAGACGGAAAAAACTTAAAAAAAAATAATCTCCAACCCTGGACAAAGGAAAACGATAAAAAAACAAAATTGCTTTGTTCAGGAGTTGGCAACCCTGGACAAAGAAAAGAGGGAGGAAAAAATCTTCATCCGTGGTGGTAACTTAAAAAATGACCTCGCGCCAACGTGCGACATCACGTTGGCGAAGCGAAACACCTCCGGAAGTGTTAGAATTTGATTTTTGAAAATATTTTTTGGAGAGGCCGGTTTTTTAAATTACTTTCAAAAATTGTTTTTTTTTACAAAAAATTGCTCGACAAAGGTGGTGGAAAAAATGGTTATCTTTTTTTAATGTCTTGAGTTGCGCGCAAGTGAGATGAGAAAATGGTGGATATTTTCTGGAGGTTGGTTTTTGAAATTATTTTTAAAAATTATTTTTTTCCCCCAAACAAAATTGCCCGAAAAGCGGGTGGGCAAAAAGACGTTTATCTTTGTTTTCCATCTTGAGTGGGGTGCAAGTGAATGGGAAGATGGCGGGCTACGTCAGCAGAAAGGCAACCCGCCATCCCCTTTTTTCCCCTCTTTTTGTTTCCTTTGCCCTCTCTCCCTCGACAAAATAAAGAAAATAGTATGGTTTCAAAATTTTAATATTAAAAAAAAAAATCGCAATGTGCTTTGGGCCTTGGCCTGTAAATTGGCAAATTCTTCATTGCAAGGGCCCATGTTGTGCTTGTTTCTTGAGGAGACATCCGAACAAAATCTAGCATGAACATGCATTTTTCCTCTCTTTTTTTTGCGACAGAAATGAACGTAAATTTTTCTGAAATCTGCATTGCTCTGTAATGAAGAAAGACATGTGATGTACTTTGATTTTGCACGTTGTATTAATGAAAATATGTCATTAAATTGGATAGATGAAGGTATATGCACGTTAAGCAATTAAAACGTGCACAGTTCAAGTGTTATAATCTAATGGATTAAGTTTTCAATTTGAAAGAATAAATAGACATGTCAGGAAAAAGGACAAGTTTTTTTTTAATTTTTTTTTTCCTTTTTATGTTTTAATCTAGTCAGTAGTGTACAATATAGATCGGGTGATATGTTGTAAAAAAGCCTAAAATCTCTTGAAATGTAACTCAGAAATCAATGAAATACTCTCACAGGAATGATATTGTGGTCGTCATTTGACGAATTACAAATCAAAAAAAAGGCTCAGGCTCCAAAGAGCTTACTTTAAGGAGCATCACAAAACTTTCCTACTCTTTTTAACCTTGCCAGCCTTCGATCCTTCCTTCTTTTTCTTCTGCTGCTTGTAGTCTTCGTACAAGTTTATAAACGCCAAGGTTCGATTCAACTCAGCTCTAAGTCTCTCGTTCTCTGAAATATCTCTCAGCACGTTGAAGTGATGTTCCAGTTTACTCTTAACTGCATCCTCATCCACTGAACTCTCAAGGTCCTGAGTTCTATCAGGTTTCAGGACAACAAAATCCGAGCTCTTCCTCCCCCTTTTCCTCTTGCGGTCTAACAAATGAGGAGCTCTGGCAATTGGCTTGGCGAGTTCTTTCTCGATAGAAAAGCCTTCAAACGCTTGTAGTGGAGAGTTAGTGGATAGATACGCCTGATTCAGAGATGGATTCGCTGTTGCCATGCTAGATATGCTTGACGCCATTGCTGAGATTGTGGGATTGTAGTGCTTGGAAAGCAAACTGAGCTCCCAGAGGACTGAAGCAAGAGCACCGCTCAGGTTTGGATCCGATGCATCAGGCTGATATTTCTGGAGATTGTAACGTTGGTGGCAGAGTGAGAGTTGAGTGTTTGGAGTCAAATATAAGTGGGTTCAGGTCGGCTTCTTACCACAACTAAACCGGAAAGGGAGCCTCCAGCAGCGTCGTTCTCCAACAGACATCTGCACTTGGCATTCTTTTGAAGAAGATGCTTCAGTGTGACCAGGGCTGCAATTGTTTGACAAAAATAAAAGAATAAAAATAAGATCTGGCTGCGGGTTAGCGTAGACCACAATTTAGAAAAGAGCAAACTAGCAAGGCTCTCCATTACAAGTGCCTACAGACCTTTATGTTAGAAAACAAGTCTGTTATTGATCAGATAATGTTAGAAAACAAGTCTCCAATAGACATCTAGAATAAAATAATGATAAAATCAAGTCTTATTTATCATAAACACCAATTTCAGTTTCTTCTTCCACGTAATTAGAAAAATAATCAATAAAAGTGATGCGGATGGTGATAAATAAAGTCTAAATAGAACAGAAAAGTATTCTGGGGGGAATGTTTTCAGGAAAAAGCCTACCTGCCATAGCCTCTGAAGATCCAAAGCTCAAAGTGAACGTAGCTAGACGTTTTATAAAAGCAGCTGCTCTCTGCATATCATGTTGTTTTCCTTCCCACAGCATAGTCTTTAAAGCCTCAGCCAACACTCCCCCCGGTCTCTGTTTGCATAATCATTCAGCTCTTTAATGTGCATAGTTCAAGAAAGTTGCACGAAATCATGATAGGAGGCGAAAAAACAGTATTGTAAACCAAACAAACATAAACCACTTTTCACTTTCCAATACCATGTGTTTTCGGGAGTTTCAACACTATTGAACAAAATGAGTACATTGTTTGTTCTTTAGACAAAACAAAAATAACGAGTTTACTTGTATTGATATTAATTGTACCTAATAATGATAATGGAAACAAATCCCATGAATATATTTCAACAATTTTAATGACATAATTGTGAGGTTATGACAAACCTGTCAGGTCTATACTCAAGCAGAAGATTGTATAGCTGAACAAAAAACTCTTGCAGATCTACATTCAATGCATCCAGATTGCTTCTCATCACTCTGAATGCCACTATACAGCATTGAAGTCGTTCTGAAACCGAAAAGTTATTTTGAAAAGATGAACCATTGTGGTTAACACTATATCCTGCAAGCCTTTTGAGACATCCCATTACATCACCCATAAAGTCCACATCAATCAAATGTGAGAACTTCCCCAGTCCTTTCAAGCAAGAAGCCAGTAATGGATGATCCCCAAACCCACCAGACACAGAAGTATTTGGTGTAGACCTGAAAGCAATAAAATAAGATTGATTCACACAAAATGACAACTCTATCTAATTAATAGATAATAGAATTGCAAAGTGGCACATTATTATCAAGGTCTGTGACACCATAGCTGATGTTACAAGGAAAAATGACTTGTTCTGGTCTTACTAATTTAAAGCCAGCATATCAAGACAAATTTAAACTAAGACCATCAATGGAAGAAGGTTAGCATTTACCAGATATACTAGGAAGATAACTATGAATGGATTAGCAAAGCTACTACAAGCAACAGTCACTCGCGCTTTGAGGGTTTCTGGTGGTTTTTTTTTTTTTTTGGTTTTGTGTGTGTGTGTGTGTTGGTGGTTGGGGGGGGGGGGGGGGGGGGGGGTCCACAACATGGATGTGGTATTATTAATAACAAAGATAAAAAGAATCAAACAACCAGATCTTGCATGGGTTCTTTTCTTTCAAGTGCTAAAACAAACATGAAGAGTTAGATATAAAAGACACATGACATTTCCATGAGAAGAACTGAAGATCACTTCTTAGTACCATTTAAGGTCTGTCACTCCTTGGTTAACCAGATAAATGTTTCTCAAAAGAAATTACCAAAATTTTGTTCCCTTCATGCACTTAAACCTTAAGTTTCTAGGAAGCAGGTAATTAAAGGCACTCATAGAGTTCAGAGAGGCATATACTGATGTCCAAGTAAATTGAACCCTCTTCAATATGGAAGGTTGTCATACTATTGGTAGATGCTTAAAACTGTGAGGCCTTTCTTTCAAGTTTAAAAAATAAAAAAGATATCTAGGTGACGACTAATTTATTATGGATCATACTACTGATTTCTTCAAAAAAAAAAAAAAAAAATTCTAGGTTGTCATACATTTATTGGGCACTATTCTTAATTATACAAGTGGTTACACCAAACAAGCAAGCAAGATGTCAGTTCTGATTGCATAGCCAAACACCAAAAAAGCAGTATTAAGCATACTCTGAAACAGATGCCTCCACAGAACGCTTCAAAATGCGGAAGTATATCCAAAAACAGCAGCTAGTGTTGCAGACTGCATTCTTCTCCGCTCATCAGGGTCTGGAGCAAATGAAACTGCCTTAAAATCTGCACTCACCTATACAAAAGATTACAAACAAATTGAATACAGCACGTGTTAATAAAATGACGAATGGAAGAATGGCACCGCCAGTATGTACCTCTTCTCTTGTCTTAGCCAACAATTCCTGCTTGCTTTTCTTTAAATCACTGCCTTTCAATTGATTTGGATCCTCCTGATTCCTCCATTGCCTTTTTTTCTTGGGTTTGACTTTTTCATTTTCTGTAGGTTCAGACTTGCCAAGATCTTCATCAAATCTCAAGGACAAAAAGACCTAGCAAGATAAAGAAATGCCAATAGAACAATATGAACAAATCAAGCATAAGAACTATATATTTCTCAGAGGCATAACTGCAACAGTTGTCAGCAAAATGGCAGTCAAAGTTTCTAATGCAAATTACCGAGTACACATTTGAATGAGGTGAAAAGGAATAAAATACATGGATTAGAAGAACTACACATACATCTAAACTGTCCGGATGAAGCTGGTAATCATGGATTTTCACTTGATCTGCAATCAACCGAACAGCTTCCACTGTCGCTTCCCCACCATGCTTTCCCTCGTTGACAAAAGTTAACTTAATAGCTTCGCAGCAGCGCTTCCTACAAGAAATGCAAATTTCTAAGTAATCCTTAGTAATCATGTCGTAAAACATAGAACCAACCTTGCTCTTCTACATCAAGGTTTGGAACCAGCAGTGGACCATGACTATGAATCATCAATTAGCATTTAGAGCCCATATTGACTCCCGATAACACTCTAATTACTTATCTCAAAATATATAAACATACGAATATAAAATCTATGCTTAAAATTTGCATCGTATCACCATGCAATGTCAAAATCAGTACTGGATACTTTCTTTACGACCCTGAAGAACTATGAAATCAAATAGATTGAGTGAGATATATAAGAACCTTATGACGTCATCCGGGGAGCTGATATTCCTGACAATGCTGGCTAATAAATTCTCACGGAAGTTGAAGTGTGGGATGGCAATTAATAGATCACACATGCAACGAACAGCAACGCGCTGGAAAGTGGGCCTCTTCTCTAAAGCCATCAGCATTAGGAGGTACGCCTGGTCCATATTGGAAATAACAAAGTCCAGCAAGTATGCAATTTAAAATTATGAACCATGAAAAATACCTCAAGTTGATCTGAGAAAGATGTTACAAAGAAGCATGATCGTCAAATGTGGGAAAGGATAGAAAGAGAGGGAAATAAGTGCAGCTGGATGTAAACGAGAAAAGGAGGGGGGGGGGGGGGATTTCATGCACCTTGATCCATAAGCTTGACTGTACAAGTTTTTGACGCAACTATATAATTAGGATTAGATCTTCTCCTTTAACATATGAAAGAGTGTGTTCAAAACCAAGGGTTATGGAAACGGAATACTGAATATACAAAACCTTGTAAAAGAAAACCATGCTGGATTCCAAAAGTGACTAGTAACTTCATGCATCCTCTGTGTGTGTAAACATATAAAAAACTAACCCCAACCCCAACCCCCCACGCGCTCGCGCGAATGGATCCCATACATGGAGACAGTAGTGTAGGTACTTGGTACCTCATTCATGTCAAAAGAGTTAGTCAAAAAAATAATGCATGCAGGCATGTGAACCCAGTTGTATATATACACACATTAATGCATGTAGGTGTGTGCACCCAATTGTATAATATACATTGCATATGTACCTACAAAAATACATACATACGTGAAAGTATGTATATGTGTACTGATGGGACATCTAGTAGTACTTGTTTGATTAGTTGTTGGCTTATCTTATCTTATTGTAGTTTGTTTTAGTTGGTTGTTATTGTTGGTTAGTTTTATCCCATATCGGTTGTGATGGGATCTTTCGTTGATGTAGGCCAATTTAAGGCCAAGACTAGTATTGTTATTTTCAGCCAATGATTGATAATGAATTAATTGTTTGAGTATTTTGAGTAGCCTGTGTGCTTCGGGTGAGAAACCCTAGGGAGAGATTCTCAAACCCTATCTTGGGAGAGAAACCCTAGGTTGAGATTTCCTAGAGTTCGTCCCCCATCTTTTGGTATCAGAGCTAAATCATAATCTTTTTCACTTCTTTTACAAAACCCTAGCTTTCACAAAAAAAAAAACTTTTTTTTTTCTCCACCAAAACTTCAACAAATCCCAAACCCATAGATCTGAAAAAAAAGAGAGAGAGAGAGAAAACTTTTGAGATTACTGTTCCGTGACAGTAATCATCCGTTACTGTTCAAGTGAACAGTAACCCGATACTGTTCACGTGAACAGAGATACTGTTCATGTGAACAGTAAACCTATTCACTGAACAGTAACCCACAGTTCCTATTAATTTCCCCCCAACAAAAAAAAACCCAAAGCTCGCCCGTTCGGAGTGTCCGTTTTGAGATCTGTTTGAAGCATTGGGTTCGTGACAGAGCCCCGGAGCTACTAGATAGATTTTGCGCAGCATTCAAGCAGCAGAGACGACCTCCACAATCCCTATTTGGTGCTGCTATAGTCATCTCTGCAACAGTCCGATTTGGGTCCAGTTCGAGCCTTTGAGATTCTTGGGTAATTTTTGAGCTTATGCATTGAAATTTTCCTTATGGGATTTTATTTTTGTGGTCAATATATTCATACTAATGGTGATCCAAAGAAGTTGATGGAAATGTATGCGGCTGTCCGACTTTTCGTGGTTTTTATGACCGTTACGGTTATGAAGACTGGGAGAGCAATCTTGAAACTTTCTTCATTATTTTTCTCTGACATCTGAGCAAAAGTGTCTCTATGCCCGAATGAAGTTGGTGGGAGAGCCATATTATTGGGTAGAGAACAATCATAAGTTATGTCGATACTGGTTTCTCTTGCAAGACTTTCTTCGCGCTCGTTATGCTCTACCCATTTATTCATCTGAGTCAGATTATAAAGAGCCCAATGTTGAGCCAGAGACTGAGAGCCGATCAATCACAGATCTCTCACTAAGTTTCGAGTGCCCTACAAAAAACGTGTAGCAGCCATGCTGCAAGAGGGACACAGATCCAGAGCCTTCAGCCCTTGTCGAGCCTGACGTTCTCGAGGAGCCAGGGTCAGAAGTTTTGCTGAGTTGGAGCACGAGCCAGAACAAGATAATGCAGTTAAGCTAGAGCTAGAGCCAGAAGTTGTTGATAGCCTGAACCAGACCCAAGAGAGAAGAGCCTCTTGTAAAGACTCAGTAGATCTAACAGCAGAACTTGCCATGGAGCTAATGAAATCCACACAGCTATGAGGGTTCCAGTGTCCCAAGATCGCCGGACTTGTATGATCCTTTGCAGATCTTCCTACAGGAGACAGAGTTACAGGAGGTCAGACTATTCATGGTGCGAAGTATAGTTGATTAGTTCTCATCCTGGAGGATGTGCCTCTTTCTGTTACTCATGCGCATTGCTTGAGTTGTCATCTTTTATAGCAGATCAGTCACAGAAGCCAGTCCCACCTACACCGCCTTGGTTCAGCCTTGATGCACATCTGTTGGGTCCACGGCCACCACCATGGCCCCGATTGAGAATTGAGATCTACACTCGACAGGGTCTGTTTTTCCCCAAACCCCGAGGGAATGATGGGGACACATCTAGTAGTACTTGTTTGATTTAGTTGTGGCTTATCTTATCTTATTGTAGTTTGTTTTAGTTGGTTGTTATTTGTTGGTTAGTTTTATCCCATATCGGTTGTGATGGGATCTTTCCGTGATGTAGGCCTATTTAAGGCCAAGACTAGTATTGTTATTTTCAGCCAATGATTGATAATGAAAATTATTGTTTGAGTATTTTGAGTAGCCTGTGTGCTTCGGGTGAGAAACCCTAGGGAGAGATTCTCAAACCTATCTTGGGAGAGAAACCCTAGGTTGAGATTTCCTAGAGTTCGTCCCCCATCATGTACCTATCAAGGTGTAACGCTTCGATCCACAGGTATAGAGACGCGACGACGACGTATATACACGTGACGAAAATACCCTCACGTATATACGCTAAGCCTCAGTACAGAAAATAAATACAACATACACAATTATTCCAACATAAATAAGTATAAGAATACCTGCAAAAGAGTCAGTGATCATAATTAATATAAAAACAAGGATAAATAAGAAAATAAAAATAGAATAAAGAAGATACCTATGAATAGTATAGTGGACGAGTCTTCTATGTGTAACCCGTAAAATATCTGGTACTACGATATCTCAGATCTCCAACCTGGGCACACAAACCCATGGTCGTCGGAAAGTGACCTAATGAGCGATAAAATGAAGGATTTGGTTTACTATTCTGCGTTTGCTTCTAATTCTATACCGTCAGACACTAGTACTAACGTGGATAGTGACCAGTGGCCAACAGTATATGCTCTGAAATCACTGCGTGTACCAATCAAGTCATCCTTCATAGTACGTGAAAAGACCAGTGATGCACAAGGAGCTTTCTTCAAATTACCAGCTAAACGCAAAGGACACAGCAATATATACTATAATAGTACAATCACGATAATATATAATACATGCAGTGTTTTAAATATCGGATACCAGCAATATACCGGTCGATAAAATTATATACCAGATACCAGATATCGGGTGATTTATCGCGATATGGTACTAAATACTTGTCGATATATCAATAGTCAATACATATAAGACATTCTAAAAAGAAATAAGTCTTTATCCAAACATCAAATAAAAACATCATTGAAATGCCAGAATGAATATAGAATAAAATAAACGATCTCTCAAGCAAAAAAGAAAATAATTATCCAAATAAGTAACTATATCGGATATTTCATCTCGGATATCGGCCGATATATCGGCCACGTGGCGATATATCAGCCCATATCGGTCTAAAACGAGATTCGGTAAATTTTGCATTTATCGTATCGTTTTCGATAAATACCGGAATATCGGCCAATATACCGATATATCGGCTGATATTTAAAACAATTAATATATGTCAAGGTAACAGTGATAAGTATAAATATCTTAACAATCGGTATATCAGTATTAAAAGTATATATTACTGCTTCTTTCATTTTAACAATGACTAGTTCGCTTTCCGATGATCCTAAGTTTGTGTTTTCAGGTTGGAGATCTGAGATATCGTAGTACCAGATATTTCACGGGTTACACATAGGAGACTCATCTCCTATACTATTCATAAGTATCTTTTTTAGTCTGTATTTATTTTCTTATTTATCTCTGCTTCTATATCTACTATGATCACTGACCCTTTTGCAGGTATTCTTATACTTATTTATGCTAAAATTATTGTGTATATTGTATTTATTCTCTGTACTGAGGCTTAGCGAGGATACGTGAGGGTATTTTCGCCCTGCATATATACGTCACCATAACGTCTCCGTACTTGCGGGATCAGAGAGTTACACAAGGTTTGAGAAGTTAACTTTGATTTTAGTTTCGGTCCTTCTAACAATCTTTAGTATCAGTTGATTTTGGAAGGTTCGACTGTTTCGTATAAGTCATTGTTTCAACTTTTCTAAGAGTCATCAATATAAGAAGTATATCAAAATATAATGAAGATTTGCACTTTACATATGAAATATACAAGATTATATTGTTAATACACAGATTTCTTGCAAGATTTGACTTCATTGTACCATAACTGTATTCTAATTGTAAATCAAATAAGAGTATTGAATTTATGTTCAAATGAATATTTTTAGGGGTTTTATATGTAAAGCTTACTCATTAGAAGCAAATTATATGGGTTGAGTTTATTGCCGGAATCTCATTTGGTAAAACTCGATTATTAATGGGCTGGGTTGCTGAACTTGAAACCCATCAAATCATTAAATTCTATGTCCAAGTTAAATGGGTTTGGGTTTCAACTCAAAACCCATTTGACTTTACCTCCGTTATATTCCTTCCATCCCCCAGTTGCCCTAATCCAAAGAGAAGTGGTGGCAGCAGCAAGAGCCAGTGCAACACGTGAGATGGAAGCGAAATAGTGCTCCAGATAGAGGCAATCAGACTCCAAGTATGTGGATCTTTATGTACTCCCTTTTTCTCTGTTTAATGGTCTTAAGATTAGGGTTTTAACTGAATCCATCATTTTATTATGGGTTGAAAAGTAGTTTTTGTCTTTATCTATTGTTATTTCTGATTTTTTTTAACTTTTAGTTCAAAATATTGCCAATTGTGGAGTAATTAGACTTGATTTCAAATAAAACCAAATTTCTATGCTTGTTTTAGACCAACTCCCTCTGAAATCGGTACATTATGGACGAAACTGAAATGTTTTGGTCACTAGTACCTTGGTATGTATGCAAGTGTGTGTGTGGGTGGGGTTCTTTTGGGTGGGTGGGGGGTGGGGGGGGTAGAGAGTGAGAAAGAGAGACCTTATATGACCGCAAAAGTGTTGATTCATAGAACCGTGCCTGTCGTACTGCTTTTGAAACTGTCATCTCGAGCTCCTTTTCAGTTGGCAATCGAATACGATAGCTGTAGCAAGTAGATAACGCTAACATTTAGTTAAGTAATTGCATTAGCGAAGATTACTAATGGGAAAACAATTACTGTAAGACAACTTTGAGCGGAAAGAAAACTATAGCAACTTTCGTGAGGAACAGAGGGACAAGCCTGAAGATGAAAGGGGAGTAGAGAGGAAGGAAAATAATACCCAGGAATGATGTCTCTGAAAACAGCTAACATTGAAAACAACCCCAGTACAACTATATTATGGTCTTCATCATTACAAATTTCTAACAACTCCTTTAAGGATGTGATACTTGACTCAGGATTTTCAAGCAGTTGCTTGCCAATTTCTGCTAGTCGAAACTTCTTTCTGGCAAATAGTTCTTCAGCTGAAAGGTCCTTTTCCACCTT
Organism: Agave tequilana; assembly: GCA_038442645.1. NCBI lineage: Eukaryota > Viridiplantae > Streptophyta > Magnoliopsida > Asparagales > Asparagaceae > Agave > Agave tequilana. Next base: position 310,559 of record JAVJIF010002978.1, read on the forward strand.
GGCCTACACATCATTTGACAGTAAATTGAATAACAAAATATAACTAAGAGAACAAAACTGGAAGAAAACATAAAATAACCAGTCATCAGACACAACATCGCTTTTTCATTAATCTCTAATTGTAAAGAGAATAATAATAAACTGAGTAACTTCTTTTATTTAGTTATTTTGGCCTTAGAGCTAAATGTAATTCCAGGTAGCAAATCTGCCCTATTTTCCTTCTATATTCTTTCTTTGTCTAGAAGAATTTTGAAGGGTTGCTGATTGCATGAGCCTAAACAGCACGAACAATAAGCTAAGTTTCCAAACTCATGAACAGGCCTTAGAATGAGCAACTCTCTTATCCATAATTTCACTGCCAGGGAATCTGGACGGACTCAGAAGGTTAACATCACGCAGACAGTTAGCAATTGATGAAGCTTTCCTCAACCTATAACTGCTAACCCTATTACACTAAAAGAAAAGACTAATAGTTGTTGATGATGATAATGAATAGAATGAAATCAGTGATCGACCTACGATAGTACATTGCTACACTTACATATTTTTTCTAAAAGCAAGTGATAGACCTTTAAGCTAGGCCATCTTTAGGGGTCAAGGAATGCATGACAAAGCTTAATGAAAACAGTGATCGACCTATCGTATTACACTTGCTAAACTTACATATTTTTCTAAAAACAGTAATACGCCAACTTTAGGGGTCTAAAGGAATGCATGCTAGAGCTTAATTATAAACAATATCAAAAAACTTGAAGCACTTCATGCTGTAATAAATCAGCTTTAAGCTTGACATAGATTTTACATGGCATATTTAACATAAAACGGCTTATCTTAAATGTGCTTTCTTAGGACATCAATCAACAGGCTACAAGGAATAGCATATTGTGCCCATACAAGCGTGGTGTCATCAATATTTCTATCAGGCAACAGCAATTGTACCGATTAACCGGATAAAGATTTGAAATTAATAATTGAAGCTCCTCTGTGCTAAACTGACCACTATTTTATAAAGATCATTAACCAGTGTCAGCAATTTATTGTCCTCAAATATAATATGAATCTCAGACAAACATAAAATGTACCAGAGGTACACAACCATGGTCCTTCGCATTTCAATCAACGACAAATGAAGAATATATATCAGAATATTAATAACCAATTAAGTATTCTAACTGAATTCTCCTTTCCTCTTTCCTTCTTTGGTTTCCTTTATTCTTTTCCTTTTTTTCCCTTAATTCAACAACAGCAACAATTAGTTAGTGATTACACTAAATAAATCAACATATAAACTAGAAACAAAAGACTCCATCAGCACTAAAGCTCTTACACTTTATAGAACTACATGATAATGGCCATTGCTATAAATAACCATTGAAATGTTCGTGTTCTATAACATACTAAGGGTCTGTTTGGTTGTCGTAACAGGCCGTAATTCGTAAGTCGTAATTAGTAAAGTCTTTTACAGTTGTAAATGAGTTACATGCATGTAAGTTTTACGGTGTTTAGTTGGTAATATAAAGTTGTAAAGTGGGAAAGTGTATTGTATTTTACGGTGTTTGGTTGTCGTAATGTATAAGTCGTAAGTGAAAAAATTGACCACAAAATTAACTGTTTGGTAATTTTAAAAGTTTTAATACTAGAAATAAATATTAAAAATATTAAAAATTAAAAAAATTAATATTAATATAAAAATATAATACAAATTTGTATGACCACAAAATTAATTATAACTGGGTTGTAAGTGAGTGGTAACTGGGTTGCAAGTGAGTGTTAGTTGAGTTACGTAAGTCTTTTACGAATTACGGTCCAAACAAACGCTGTAGTTGTAATTGGATTGTAAGTTATTTACGAATTACGGACTTTCACGCCTTTTACGGCGAAACAAACGGCCCCTAAGAGTTGTCTAAGCATATTTACAAAAAATGTCAAACAAATATAAGAAACATGTGCATGCCCCTTCTATTGTTACACAAAACATAGAAATAGAAGAAAATGGACCATTAAAAGAAAGGTTAATTTTTATAAACGTTGACTAAAATGGCGAGATGGACAAGTACCAGAACTTCTGAGTGTAAATTTCCTTCTGCAGGCTCATCTTTGGCTTCGTCCTTTGTTTGCTTTTTAGCCTCTCTTTTAAGTTTCTTCAGCTTCTGCCTGCGCTCTGCTTTTGTTAGCCTCACTATACCGTTGTCTTCATTATCTTTCACCTCAGATGCAGATTCCTTTCTGTCAGTTGGATCAACAGATCTTGACTCTTTTCCTGCAGTTCATGAAACTCATCAAAAGAACAGCCTTGATCAAATCGCAAGAACTGTTCACAAAGTATTATGATGTAAAACAGTAAAAGACAGTGCACCAACACCACATCAGAATTGGAATAAACCAAATACAACTGATTCACAAAAGCTTTGATAAAATAAATTATCACTTCATGGAACTATGGGATAAGAAGAAAAATATTTTCACTGAAATCCACCATTTATCTCGCTGTTATTTTTAAATCTCTATCCATGGTTAGATATCTCTGTTTTATGCCAATTGAAACACTCGAGGAAAGAAAAAGAAAAACTGGATCCTTCACATATAATGGCTTATTGTTAACCCTCAAGCTTTTAGAGATAATTATGTTTCTACCTTCCCCTCATAGAAAGAGGTAAAAAAAATCAGCCAAAATGAACTGGAAGGACATGTTAAGACTATAATCATTTTCCTTTCATACAGAAACTGATTCATCATCCTAAAATCATTGGTGTCCCATCAAAATGGAATTGCATATGGGGCATTACAATCCAATAAATAATTGACAAAATTCAATGGCTGGTTTTCAACTACCATCAACCCTCTAAACTGGTACCAAATTTCTGAGAAATGTATGGACAAGAGAAGGGTATGCCATCCTAGGGGGCTCATTGGCAGGTAGGAAAAACCTACCTTATTAGTAAGGTAATTCAAGCGTGTAAACAAGGAGTAATGTTCCAAATTCCTCCTGGCCTAAATAAGAGTCTGGAAGAAAAGGGAAGATTATAGTTTTACTATAAAGAATGACATTGGATACTAATTCATGGACAAGCCAAAGAGGCAACAGAAAACATTGCCATAACAACAAACAACAACAACTAAGCCATTTGTCCCAAGTATTTGGGGTAGGCTACATGAACCAAAAGAGAATTACGCCAGATCGGGCACATGGATCAGCTTTCTCCACTCATTCCTATCGAGCAATATGCTTCACTAAGACCTTTAGCCTCTATATCTTGTCGTATAATCTCCATCCATGTTTTCTTCGTCTCCCCTGCGCTCTTTTAACTTACCCTAAATTGATACGCTCTACTTGTCGGACTGGCACATTTATAGATCTACGTCGCACATGACCAAACCATCGTAGGCGATTTTCTCTCATCTTCTCTTCTATAGAGGCTACACCTATCTTAGTACGAAAATATTGCCATAAGATTTTAGATTTACTCCATTGCAATTATTGCATTTGGACATCATCCATTGTTGTCTCTTGCGACTGTTCATTGCCGATCTTTGGCAAAGGAATAGGAAATGCAAGAGAGGGGATAAACGAACAAGAATTAGGGTTAAATTTATTGATCCCTAATTTCCCTATACTGTAAGAATTATCTTGGATTCAAACCGGTCTGATGCGATTAGACGCGATTTATTTAAAACTAGTCTTACAGAGTCCAAACTGGAGAAATCTAAACATAATTGTAAGATTTAATGCAAAAAAATAAATTGATCCCTAATTCTCCGCATCTCTTTCTCCTGGTGACACCTAGGATCCTATGGCTACTGGTTCAGGTGATCAAAAAAAGGGACGAACAGAGTTTCATGAAAACAACTAACCATAGTTATTTTCCATGTTTTTCGCCTTTATTTACCTAATCCAAGGAATAGTAGGGATGGACATAACCCCACCCGCCAAAACCCCACGGGAGAAGACCCTATTGACATGCCTATTATGGTCCATCAACCCACCTCCCCCCCCCCCAACCGCCCCAGACATCATGCACTTAATCTCTTTGGTCTGAAGTAAAGTAGGATCACTCTGTTATGACAAAATGGATGATATCTCATGTGCTTATTATGGATATTAATGACCTATTTTTCAGGCCCACAAATTGATGAATTAGTAAGTGGTTGAATTAGGTGAAAAGGGACCAGCTTCAAAGCTTCTCGGAGGTAACCTAGATCTTAACCATCATAGATGTAAAAAGCAAGCAAGCCAGCTGACTCGAGTCTGGATCAGGTCCAACAAAACTGTTTGTGCTCCTATATCTAAAATTTTCTTAAATGCCTAAATCAATTTTCAATGATCCCAACATCTTGCAAATACACTGATAATATAGCAGAATATTAGGGAACTTTTCTTGCTCTAGGCAGTGGGTGGGAGAAATTAGTTAATAACTTAGCATGAAGCAATATGGTCCAAGGTTTGCACCACACGCTAGATTGTTATGGTCTTTAAAACTACTCTAGGTTGGTAATTAGATTTATTTATTGCCATCATGGAAACAAACTTTTTTTTACATTTCTAATAGAAAGGATATAGCATACATGAAGGTACCATTGATTTCCTAATAAATGGCTTCTGATCCCATGAACCCTAAAATTTTGGTTATGTCCCTGATTGTGACCTTTCTTTAAAAGAACAGCATGACTAATCATAATATAAGTTCCAAGCCACCACATTGGTTCACCACCTTATGGTAGTTTGAACCCACCAGCATATTTCTACAAAGAATACTTGGTTAATAGCTCCTTATAAAATTTTCTGTTCTAATTTCATGGTTACTGTCCAGTGACATAATCACCATGTAGTGACATAAAACTCCAAACACAATCCTTCATTCTCCAATCAAACCATCCTCCTCTGATTCAATGAACACCTCATCATCGTCTCACCATTGTGTTGAGTGATATATCCTCAGTAGCGAATAGCGATAAAGCTCCAAGTACATCAATTTGGATTATACCGTCATTACTACTCATCGTTCGCTAAAGTTCCATTCCACGCAATTTATTTTCACCTTGCTAATTCTAGTTAAAAGGTTTCCCGGGTTAGTACAAAAATCTGGTTAGTAGAACAAGAATTGGCTCATGATGATCTAAGATATTCAATTACACTTGAGGAAGTCAAGATATAATTGAAAAAAGAAAAAAAATCTAATTAATTACAGTAGACAGAAAGTTGCTTATTGACCATGAAACTGTGAAGAAACTTGATGCACAGATTCCAAAAATTCAAAAAAAAAATCACTAGCTATTTTGATCATAATGTCACACCCTAACTGCACACACTTTCAAACAACTAAGTGGTCGTCCACCAAGAGGAGCTATAAAATATGTATAGTGTTTCTCAGCTAAGTTATAGTTTGCTGGCCACAACAGTTAGCCAAATATTTACATGAGACAAAAAAATATAATTCTTCATTTACTGAGGGTTTGAGGTTAACAAATTAGCCAGCGCATTGTGCACACGTTCAAGGTGTGGAAATTTTAAAGATTAAGAATAGTCTTATACTACAACAAAGAATAAATATTTCACGATGACATTGCAGAGACAATATACTGCAGCATAATAAGAGAGAAAAGGTGACAAGTGAGAACCAGTTCTATACTGCAACTCTCCATCTAATGTCTTGATAGGAAGAGCATCAACACGGTCTACTTGAAGCCCATCTTCCTCCTTTGGTTTATTAGTAGTAGCCTTCCTGTTCCGCCTCTCGTAAAGAGCTTCCAGTTCATCTTCCTTTTGATCCGCAACTCTGGTAACATGCCTACATCAAATTCAAAAACTATAAGTTGAACAATATTTAGGATAAATACCCGAATCACATATTAAATTGCAGACTTGATTAATGTTCCTTTTCATATTAAATTTGAGAGGGCGAAATCAGCTAAGTAAAACCAAAGTAGGAAAAAATCCCATAATCAATGCTCAAACCCAAAGAGAGACAAATATCAATTGAACAAGAAATTTTATTCTTTTAATCAAAGGAAAACAAAATTATGGGGAAATTTAACAAGGTCAGTTCAAAACTTCATTAGAACTAGGAACTGCGACGGGTGAAAAGCCCTGTGTCAGCCTTCAAAGAGTATGTGCTAGACTAAAAACCCTAATTCCCAACTGAAAGTACTGAAATTTAACCACGTATCAGAAAAAAAAAATTGTCGAATAGTTCAAAACCTGTCGATCGATTTGGTATCGAGTTTGGTGAGGAATCCAGCGAAGCCGCGGTTCTTTTTCACAAAGTCGAAGTCCTCATCGGAGACCTCGATCTCTTCTTCGTTGACCTCAGGGGGCAGCTCGGGCGGTAAGATCACCTTCTTCTTTTTCCCCATTCGATCCTTAAACCCTAACTGAAACCAATAAACTGCGAAAAGAGAATCAAATTGGAGCTAATACAAAGGGGAATTTAGAGAATACGAGAGAAAGAGTAAGCGTAATTGAAGAATAATTAGAGAAGAGAGCAACTAACTCACCGGAATCGTTACGGTTAGGGTTTTCGTTGAGAGGCTGCTCTTGTGCGAGGGGATGATAAACCCTAAATCCTAGTAACAGGACAGGAAAAGTTATCTAAGGCCCCTGCATTTAAAAAACTTTTGTTTTTTGGTACTATTGGTTACTACTGGGCCCGAGCCCGTCGCGAACTTGGACTGAGCCCATAGAGCCCATGGTCCAGACAAATATTTGGGGCAAAAAATAAAACATTACAGAAAAAAAGGGAAATAATTATACAAAATAAACCCCAGTTATTAATTTTTCTCCTTAATGCTAAACTCTTTTTTTCCCCAAATCTTATGAGTGACAATAATAATAGTTTTTATTATTATTAAGTAATAGTTAATAACTATTAGAGTATTAGTACTAATACAAAATTATTAGTTACTTAATTATTATTAATTATGATAATAATTATGGGATATGATTAGTTGAAGAGGAGAGAGATGAAGAGAGTATGGAGATTCTCTAAGTCAAAAGAATAGTATAAAAAAATAATTTAACTTGGATTTTTTGAGGGGTTAGATTGGTTCACAAGTACCTACAAGCGGTCCAAAGTGCAACATTTTTACTATAACTTTCTTCCATCACGACCTTCTTGATTCCTTGGATTTGAGATTGCACTCATATTTAACATTTAATAGTAGCATAAATAATGCACTAATGTTTTCAATGATATTATAAATAAAAAATTGATAACACATCAACAGAGAAGTCTAATAACTTTTTTCTTGAAACTTAATTAAACATACAAAAAACTTCAATGTTAATTTACTTCATTTAATTGTGGTTTTTCTTAAAGGAAATGTTTCTTTGATCAGGATAATAAATTTAGCTTTTTTTATGTCATTATATATTTATTAATAATTTGGATTATCTATCTATTAATTAATATTAAAAAAAATCTTTGTAAACTCCGTACAAAGGAAAAAACCTAAAAAA